>OY744611.1:45176752-45254252 GCA_963556255.1 Allolobophora icterica
AGAGGGCGAGTCATAGAGGGTGAGTAATATACGGTTCGTTATAAAGGGTGAGTTATAGAGGGCGAGTCATAGATGGTGAGTTATAGAGGGTGAGCCATAGAGGGTGAGTCATAAAGAGTAAGTCATAGACGATGAGTCATAAAGGATGAGTCCTAAAGGGTGAGGCATAGCAGGGTGAGTCAAAGAGAGTAAGTCATAGACGATGAGTCATAGAGGATGAGTCCTAAAGGGTGAGTCATAGATGACGAGTCATAGATGGTGAGTCCTTAAGGGCTAGTTATAGAGTGAGTCATAGAAGGTAAGTCTAAATTAGATTTCGATTTACTGACTTTAAGCTAGAGATAATTAAATTTTTCAAAATGGTTTTTGAGGCTTTTGTACGACGTCTAAGAACTCTAAGATGGCTTTGCATAAGCTTCACATAATTATTCAGATATGGTCAACATGACAGGCAGACAGGCAGACAGACAGACAGACAGACAGACAGACAGACAGACAGACAGACAGACAGACAGACAGACAGACAGACATACATACATACATACATACATACATACATACATACATACATACATACACACAAACACATGCATATGCACAGACAGGTACACACATTTACAAACAGATACTCAGGCGCACAGATGAACAGGCACGCAAAAGAACAGGTACACAACGATACCAACATCACTGTCCGATGCTCCTATAACCCTATGCAATACAATGCAATACAACAAGATACTATGTGATACAATACAACGTAATGCATTGCAATACAAGACAATAAAATCCAATGCAGTACAATACCATAAGTTACGATACGATAGAAAGCAATGTAATCGTAATTTGAATTGCAAATTTTTATAGCACCACTTAAAGAGAGACTCAACAGAGGCGCGGTAATGTAATGCATGGTTTCGGGCACGACAGGTTTGCAGAGGCGTCTACACCATAGAAACCTTGGAGCAAATGCTCCATCCAAGAAATAGGCGGGGGGAGAACTGTCAGTGTGTGTGCCACCATTTTAGGGGGGAGGAACGGGGAGGGGAAGAAGAGGGGGAAAAGGGACGTTGCTTAAATCACTTAGGGGGGATAGACGCCCCTGCAGGTTTGTCGTTTGGTGGCGCTGTAGGCTCCCCTTGGCATCGTCTACCAGAAATCGACGGTATTCTGCTGCAACCGCGGTCTCATTGATGTCGACCTGTACGCCAACAGAGCCTGCTTTGTTCCGGGGGAACCCATTGTCTTCAACGGTCAGGTGTTGAATCGTACCAACCAAGACATCGTCGAGACAACCGTCAGACTCCTTCAGGTCAGTGCGATGGCTTTCTTCTCATTCAGTACTTCCGTTGTATTGTTTTTCACATTGCATATTGTAATTATACATGTAATTGCTAGTTTACATAGCGCCACTCAGCAGAGTCTCAGACTTATCCATTCTCCATACCTAGACAGATGTTGCTGGACTGGATGACGTGGATGGGTATACAATACAAAATATGGAGCATTTATGTAGCGCGATTTTTTTACACGCCGAGATGCATAGGCAACGATTGTGCTCCATTCTTAATTAATGCAGGAACGTTATACAATGGTTTATGTAGCGCCATTTTCTTTGCAGCCATAGAGGTGTATTATTATCACGATTGACATATACATAGTGATTAATTCATTCATTTAATGAAAGCATTTATATAGCGCCTCGACGAAATAACTATACTCAAAGGCAATGCTTATACGTCGCGGCTGGAAATGACGATGACGATGACCATGACTGTGACGATGACGACGACGACGATGATGATGACGACGATTACGATGACGACCATGACGATGAAGACCATGACAATGACGACGACTTTCATGACGACGACGACCATGACGACGACGACGACGACGACGACGATGATGATGATGATGATTATGACGATGATGATAATGTTGATGATGATATGTAATATATGAGTGCATATTATATTAAGTAAGTGACTTCTGTTGTAATGCAACAGGACACGAAGTACAACGTTCGACACACGGACGGCCGTAAGTTTCGCAGCAACTGCACCCTGAACGAAGAGATGGCGACTCTGACGCGAGGGAGACTACATGCAGGTCAGGTCGATGTCTGGAACAACGTCCAGTTTATGATTCCAGCGATTCCAGAGTCCAGGCTCGACGGATGCAAGATCATCAGCACATCCTACTTCCTGGAGGTAATTAGAAAATTGTAATCGTAATGGTAATTATGCCTTCCATAGCGCCGCTGTCTAATGCACAAGGCATCAACCAATGGCGCGTCAACGCCAAGCAGTAATCAGGTCAATATAATTATAGAAGTTAGTCTCCTACGGTCTGTGGCAATTACCAGAGCATTTCATGCTCACTGTTAAACTGCTTGTTATTTATGAACTAAACAAGCGCCACAGAATTGATAAGAACTGAAATTGTTATTGTAATTTATAACTTCGATGTCGTTTGGCTTGCAATCTTCTGAAAATTTATGCTATATAAATCTAATTCAAAGGAATCATTCCTCAACGGTCATATTCAAAGTGACTGCTATGATCTAATCTGATCTAATAAAAACGGATCTAATCTAATCCAGTCCAATCTAGTCCAATCCCTTCTAATCCAGTCCAATCTAATCCAGCCGCTTCTAATCCAATCTAATCTCATCCAGAGGCGCGTTTACGTATAGGCGCACTAGGCGCGTGCCTAGGGCCCCAAATCTCGGAGGGCCCCAGACGAATTAAAATATTTTTTGTCAATTAAAAAGGCATTTTGAATTATTTTAAATATAACCTAAATTTCTATTCTTGTACAGTTTGGCATTCACAAAAAAGCATAGGCCCCTATTATTGCAATTTGTTTTGGTCATTTGGGCTAATAATTCATTTATGTGCAATTATGCAAAATAACATCAAATTCGGAAGAGCCCCCAAAGATGTTTGCGCCTAGGGCCCCGTTTTCTGTAGACGCGCCTCGGATCTAATCCAGTCCGATCTAATCTAATCCAGTCCAATATAATCCAGTCCAATCTAATCCAGTTCAATCTAATCTAGTCCAGTCCAATCTAACCTGATCCAGTCCAATCTAATCCAGTCCCTTCTAATCCAATCTAATCTAATCCAGTCCAATCTAATCCTATCCAGTCCAATCTAATCTAATCCAGTCCCTTCTAATCCAATCTAATCTAATCCAGTCCAATCTAATCCTATCCAGTCCAATCTAATCCAGTCCCTTCTAATCCAATCTAATCTAATCCAGTCCAATCTAATCCAGTCCCTTCTAATCCAATCTAATCTAATCCAGTCCAATCTAATCCTATCCAGTCCAATCTAATCTAATCCAGTCCCTTCTAATCCAATCTAATCTAATCCAGTCCAATCTAATCCTATCCAGTCCAATCTAATCTAATCCAGTCCCTTCTAATCCAATCTAATCTAATCCAGTCCAATCTAATCCTATCCAGTCCAATCTAATCTAATCCAGTCCAATCTAATCTAATCCAGTCCCTTCTAATCCAATCTAATCTAATCCAGTCCAATCTAATCCTATCCAGTCCAATCTAATCCAGTCCCTTCTAATCCAATCTAATCTAATCCAGTCCAATCTAATCCTATCCAGTCCAATCTAATCCAGTCCCTTCTAATCCAATCTAATCTAATCCAGTCCAATCTAATCCTATCCAGTCCAATCTAATCTAATCCAGTCCAATCTAATCCTATCCAGTCCAATCTAATCCAGTCCCTTCTAATCCAATCTAATCTAATCCAGTCCAATCTAATCCTATCCAGTCCAATCTAATCTAATCCAGTCCAATCTAATCCTATCCAGTCCAATCTAATCCAGTCCCTTCTAATCCAATCTAATCTAATCCAGTCCAATCTAATCCTATCCAGTCCAATCTAATCTAATCCAGTCCAATCTAATCCTATCCAGTCCAATCTAATCCAGTCCCTTCTAATCCAATCTAATCTAATCCAGTCCAATCTAATCCTATCCAGTCCAATCTAATCCAGTCCCTTCTAATCCAATCTAATCTAATCCAGTCCAATCTAATCCTATCCAGTCCAATCTAATCTAATCCAGTCCAATCTAATCCTATCCAGTCCAATCTAATCCAGTCCCTTCTAATCCAATCTAATCTAATCCAGTCCAATCTAATCCTATCCAGTCCAATCTAATCCAGTCCCTTCTAATCCAATCTAATCTAATCCAGTCCAATCTAATCCTATCCAGTCCAATCTAATCTAATCCAGTCCAATCTAATCCTATCCAGTCCAATCTAATCCAGTCCCTTCTAATCCAATCTAATCTAATCCAGTCCAATCTAATCCTATCCAGTCCAATCTAATCCAGTCCCTTCTAATCCAATCTAATCTAATCCAGTCCAATCTAATCCTATCCAGTCCAATCTAATCCAGTCCCTTCTAATCCAATCTAATCTAATCCAGTCCAATCTAATCTAATCCAGTCCAATCTAATCCTATCCAGTCCAATCTAATCCAGTCCCTTCTAATCCAATCTAATCTAATCCAGTCCAATCTAATCCTATCCAGTCCAATCTAATCCAGTCCCTTCTAATCCAATCTAATCTAATCCAGTCCAATCTAATCCTATCCAGTCCAATCTAATCTAATCCAGTCCAATCTAATCCTATCCAGTCCAATCTAATCCAGTCCCTTCTAATCCAATCTAATCTAATCCAGTCCAATCTAATCCTATCCAGTCCAATCTAATCCAGTCCCTTCTAATCCAATCTAATCTAATCCAGTCCAATCTAATCCTATCCAGTCCAATCTAATCTAATCCAGTCCAATCTAATCCTATCCAGTCCAATCTAATCCAGTCCCTTCTAATCCAATCTAATCTAATCCAGTCCAATCTAATCCTATCCAGTCCAATCTAATCCAGTCCCTTCTAATCCAATCTAATCTAATCCAGTCCAATCTAATCCTATCCTATCCAGTCCAATCTAATCTAATCCAGTCCAATCTAATCCTATCCAGTCCAATCTAATCCAGTCCCTTCTAATCCAATCTAATCTAATCCAGTCCAATCTAATCCTATCCAGTCCAATCTAATCCAGTCCCTTCTAATCCAATCTAATCTAATCCAGTCCAATCTAATCCTATCCAGTCCAATCTAATCTAATCCAGTCCAATCTAATCCTATCCAGTCCAATCTAATCCAGTCCCTTCTAATCCAATCTAATCTAATCCAGTCCAATCTAATCCTATCCAGTCCAATCTAATCTAATCCAGTCCCTTCTAATCCAATCTAATCTAATCCAGTCCAATCTAATCCTATCCAGTCCAATCTAATCCAGTCCCTTCTAATCCAATCTAATCTAATCCAGTCCAATCTAATCCTATCCAGTCCAATCTAATCTAATCCAGTCCAATCTAATCCTATCCAGTCCAATCTAATCCAGTCCCTTCTAATCCAATCTAATCTAATCCAGTCCAATCTAATCCTATCCAGTCCAATCTAATCCAGTCCCTTCTAATCCAATCTAATCTAATCCAGTCCAATCTAATCCTATCCAGTCCAATCTAATCTAATCCAGTCCAATCTAATCCTATCCAGTCCAATCTAATCCAGTCCCTTCTAATCCAATCTAATCTAATCCAGTCCAATCTAATCCTATCCAGTCCAATCTAATCTAATCCAGTCCAATCTAATCCTATCCAGTCCAATCTAATCCAGTCCCTTCTAATCCAATCTAATCTAATCCAGTCCAATCTAATCCTATCCAGTCCAATCTAATCCAGTCCCTTCTAATCCAATCTAATCTAATCCAGTCCAATCTAATCCTATCCAGTCCAATCTAATCTAATCCAGTCCAATCTAATCCTATCCAGTCCAATCTAATCCAGTCCCTTCTAATCCAATCTAATCTAATCCAGTCCAATCTAATCCTATCCAGTCCAATCTAATCCAGTCCCTTCTAATCCAATCTAATCTAATCCAGTCCAATCTAATCCTATCCAGTCCAATCTAATCCAGTCCCTTCTAATCCAATCTAATCCTATCCAGTCCAATCTAATCCAGTCCCTTCTAATCCAATCTAATCTAATCCAGCCCCATCAAATCCAATTCAACCTAATCCAATCCAATCGAGTCTAATCTAAACGAGATACTTCCTTGGCTCTCTTTTGTATTGCATACGGCATCGGCCGATGTCACTGATAGGCAGATCCTCATTCGTAAAAGCATGATTGCCTGCATCTAGATCAGCCTCCGTCACGGATGGAGATTCACGAGAGTGTCGCTTGGGAAGCAGCTCATCGTCATTGGCAACGTTCCTCTGAAACCACCTGCCGTCCTCACTCCTCAGGATATGATGGCCACGTATGGATCCTCAGAAACCAAGGACGATGAAGACCAGCAGGACTCCTCTGAGCCCCCGCTCTATTCAGGTACATGTAGTTGTAATTAGTAACTTCTATAGCGCCGGCGTCTAATGTACCAGGCATCAACAGATGGCGCACCAAAACCAAGCCGTGAACAGGTCAATATCTATATCAATCCGTAAGACTGTGAATGTGAAATGTAAATGTAAACAGTTTTCTATAGCAATCGTATGGCCTCGACCTTTCTCATTTTTCATTCAGTTGATCGGGAGAGAAGATCCTTTATCACCGCTGCCCTCTTGTTTGACGTCACGCCATTTAAGATCCCCCGGTACGGACCGTGCTAGACCGAGATTTTTAAATCTCTTAGATAAGCCACAGTCTTTCCCAGATCAGCACATCGGGCAACGCAACGCCTACATACATATATACATGTATACATGTATACATACTTATCTTATCTTATCTTATATGATTATTTATAAAGCGCCTCTCACAGTATAGACTATTCAGAGGCGCTCCCAGCGTGTCAGCCCCGAGGGAAAAGAAAGGTCTTTAGGCAGCGGAGAGAAGAGGGCGAGATCCCAAGCAATATCTTGCTACGGAGAGAGGGAGGCAGGTCATTCCATAAGGAAGGGCCAAGGATGGCAAAAGCACGATGCTGAGCCATCGAAGTCCTTGCGTGAGGGACAAGTAGATCAAGGCGGTCAGCAGACCGAAGAGGGCGGGAAGAGAGAGCAGATAGAGGTTTACGCATTAGGTCACAAAGGTATTTAGGCGCTTTTCCAAGCTGAGTCCTAGAGACCAGGAGAAGGACCTTGTATTGGATGCATACATACATACATACATACATACATGCATACATACATACATACATACATACATGCATACATACATACATACATACATACATACATACATACATACATACATACATACATACATACATACATACATACATACATACATGTATACATACATGTATACATACATAATTGTGTACCTACGTTTTTGCAGCTGATGCAACCAGGGCCACCGACCGAAATTCCGGGCCCCTACGCAGAGCAGTCACGGCCCCTAAACTATCATTAGGCTTTATGAGAAAAGTTGATTGCGGGCCCGGGCCCCTAAAAATCGCCGGAAAATCTCCGGGCCCCTGGGCATTTGCCGCCACTGTACCCCCCTCTCCACGGGCCTGGATGCAACAAATGCGAATCAACTTCGATTTTCTTTACAAGATCTGTAAGAATTAAATTTTGAAAAGTAGCCCATTTCATAACTATTTAAATAATGTTTCAGAATGTAATGTTTCAGAAAATCTTATATCGATTGATGAAGAAGCTGGTTTCGGCTTGAGCTCTGAATACCAACCAAAGAAGGTGGATGGATATATGGACGGAGTCACTTGCCGTAACGGCAGCCAACGCAGCTTCGTCAGGCCTCTCCTGCTGAATACAGATCATTGTCGACAAATTAACTGAAGCAAAGATGCTCACGGAAGTCACTCCGCAAGGCTTTTCGGAAAAGGAGTAGAGAGAGAGTTGTAGAATAGACTCGTATGAAGCAGAACATGCTGAAATAGAATGGAGAAGAGAACAAACCACAATAGATTAGCATAAATTAACGTATATTTGAACAGATTAACATGAATTAAAATATATTAGAATAGATAAGCATAACTTAAAATATATTAGAATACGATTTACTTGAACTGGATATAATTGTACGGAAAAGAGGACAAGGAAGTGAAAAGAAGGAACGGTTGTTTGATAATCTTAAAATATCTAAGGTATCGGCGTGCTGTAACTGTTTCTGACACGATAATCGGAGCCTGGCAACCATAAGCACATAGTAACCTAGTATAGGCCTATGCATACGGACATACACACATATGTACATACACGCATACAAACGTAGTCTTAGGTCCATGGACTCCTATATTTGAATTAGCTAATGTAATCACCGATTTATATAGCGCATTGTTTAAGAGTCCCCAGGGGCGTCAATATCCCCCAAAGTCATTGAAGCAACTTCCCTCCCCTCCCTTTCTCTTCCCTTTTCCCCGTGTCCCCCCCCCCCCAATAATGACGGCATATACACTGACAGGTCTTCACACCTATTTTTGGATGGAGCATATGCTCCAAGGTTTCTTTAGAATAGACGCCCCTGGGAGTCCCTGTCGTAGGCACACGCATTGTATATGGTCTTAACTTCCGACCCAATCATTTATCTCTATCGTTCTGAACCAAATAGGCTAGTTTTTGTTATTGTTTCTGCGCATTCCTTTAAATCTTTGCAGCATTAAACGAGAAAAAACTTTATTTGTTGTACTTCGCTACTTTAATTTATAGCGTCACCCTATGACTTTGGGCATTTTATTGCTAGGGTTTAACGCAAAGTCTGGCACTTTATTTAGGACTAAATATTATATGAGGCAGAGTGAGGTAGCCTAAGGTAAGTTAAGGCAAGATAATTGCCTTAACTTACCTTAGGCTACCTCACTCTGCCTCATATAACCCCACCTCAACTCAGGGCATATTTTAACGAATGTCCCAGTAGTCTTAGGATTTGTCCCAGTAGTTAGGCTCATGATTTGTCCCAGGCAAGTATGTTTAAAGCATAACTAGTGGGACAAAATGTTGGAAGAGTTTTAAGATTTGTCCCAGTAGTAAAATAAGCATCAGTAAAACGCATTGTCAGGAAATTCCCCAAAAAAGGTCATCAACTTTTTCGGGAGACGAATTCCTAAAAAAAGGTCATCAACTTTTTGGGGAGATGAATTCCCAAAAGAAGGTCATCTAAGTTTTTTAGAAACGAGTTCCAAAATTTTGTCCCAGTAGTCTAAATTCCTTAAAATATGCACTGTCTCAACTCGTCTTACTTTATCCAAACGTACATTATAATTATCTAGCCACGCTATTATTTAATGTTATCTTAGATTATGTAATATTATCTTATGTTATTTAGTGTTATTTTATATTATGTAATGCTATGTTAGGATTAGTTATGTATTGTTAGGTTATGTTATGCTGTTATTTTATTATGACAGTATAAATATAGCATCGTAAGTAGCGATCCACGTCCTGGATGCTGTTACAAGGTGGTCAGCGCAAATGTTAGGAGTCAAATAATAGAATGAGTTTAAATGTCTCTTTAACTTAACGGCACTATGCTGTTCTTGTCATTCATTCATTCGTAAATTTATATAGCGCCACTTCAAGGGAACTACTCAGAGGCGCTCCCGACTCCAGCACGGCGAAAAAGAGCAGTTTTCAGGTGGTCATAGAAGGTACCAGAGGAAGACCTAGGATGTAGGCGCAGCTCAGAGGGAAGGCCATTCCATATGGTCGGGCCAACCACCGAGAAAGCGCGGGTCTGCATGATAGCAGTACGGGCAAACGGGACGGATAGCATCCCCCTCCCCACCGAGCGGAGGACTCGAGCAGTCCGAGAAGCAGACACAGGCCGGAAGAGATCCATCAGGTATTTTGGTGCGAGACCCAGTTGACATCGCCAACCAAAGGAGGCGATCCTGTATTCAATGCGCTGCCGTACAGGGAGCCAATGCAGGACCTCCAGCATATAATTTGATACATGGCCAAAATATGGTATTTGGCCAATAAGGCGTGCAGCAGAGCGCAGGATGCGGTCAAGGCAGTCTAGGCGTGCAGAAGGGAGGCCAGAGTAAAGAGATAGGCAATAGTCAAGACGAGATGTGACGAAAGCGTGAACAAGTGTAGTTGCTGTTGTTGCTGAGAGAGAGCGAGCGACAGTACGAAGCTGACGGAGCTGATAAAGGCAGTCGCGGCTGAGGCGATGAAGGTGTGGTGCAAAACTTAATTCCTGGTCCAATAGAATGCCAAGGTCACGGACCGAGGCAGAGAAAGTAAAGCCAGGAAACTGTGCGGAGAGAGAGGGAAGGTTGAGTTTAGCCAATTGCTGACGGGTACCCAGCCACATAAATTTAGTTTTAGAAGGGTTTAAGCGGAGGCGGTTTGACGCCATCCACATCTCCAGATCAGACTGTGTCTGGGCCATAGCCGCTACAACAGAAGCAGCATTATGCGGCGGACAATGCATGTACGCCTGCGTGTCATCTGCATAGAGCTGAGCCAAGGCACCATGATCCGCAAGGAGCAGGGAGAGGCCAGAGGTGTATATGATATACAGTAGGGGGCCAAGAACGGAGCCCTGGGGCAGACCATATGGGGCAGGGACCCACAGAGACCTAGTCGATCCATGCACCACCCTGAAAGAACGCCCAGAGAGAAAAGAGCTAATCCATTCTAGAAAATTTCCAGCCAGCCCAAACGTAATATGCAACCGCTTTAGTAGGATGTCGTGGTCTACAGTGTCAAAAGCGGCGCTAACATCGAATAGGGCCAGCAGAGTCAACTCTGCTCTGTCGATAGCCCCGTAGATGTCCGATAAAAGGCGGAGCAGCAGGGTTTCAGTCGAGTGGAATTTTCTGAACCCAGACTGGCATGATGGAAGGAGGTTGTTCCTCTCTAGGTGGGCGATGAGTTGAGCTGCCACTATCTTCTCGATGATCTTGGATAAGAAGGAGACGTTGGCGATTGGTCGGTAGCTGAGAGGGTCAGCTGAATCCAGGCCGTCGTCCTTCAGGGCAGGAATGAGAATGGACCTCTTCTGTGTCGGCGGTAGAACCCCTTCGCTGATAGAACGGTTACACAGCGTCAACAGAAGAGGCAGCAGAGCATCCACGAACTCCTGAAGCAAGAAGGTTGGGAGTGGGTCGAGTTCGCACGACTTGGGTGGAGAAGCGAGGATGAGGCGACGCAGCTCCTCTCCAGAAATCGTGTTCAGCGTGAGCAGGCAGCATTCAGTGGTGGGATGTTGAGGAGGAGGAGCGTTCTCCGTGGCGCGGCGAATCCCAAGAATCTTGTTGGTGTAAGAGTCCAGAAAGTCATCGGCCGTGAAGGACGATACCTCTGGAGAGTGGGTAGCACGATCGGAGTGGCGCCCCAGTAGGGCGTTGAATGTAGCCCAAAGACGCTTGGGTTCACCGGCTTGAGAAGATATTCTTGATTCCCAGTAAGTTCGCTCCTTCTCGCTATAACTGCGATGCATACCGCGGACGTAATGGACCCAAGCCAATCGGTCCGATGGAAGCCTGGTGCGCCTGTACTTTCGCTTGTCGTGTTGTCATTGTCAGCCTTTATTTTTGACGAGCTGGCGTAGGTTGTTCCACTTAGCTGAAGAAGGACTATCTCAAATCAACCATCAGTTCTATTAACCACATTAGCCGGTTCTGAAAAGACCCCCTCAATATAAGCACCAGTTCTATTAGCCACATTAGCCGGTTTTTCTAGGATTCCCTCAATATAACCACCAGTTCTATTAGCCACATTAGCCGTTTCTGCAAGCAGAGGCGTAACTTTGGTCTCGAAAGTGGGGGGTACCAATTTCTTACATACACAAAGCAAGGCTGAGATTGCAATCTCTGGGAAGGCGATATTGATTGACATTGTTCAAAAAGTGGGGGGTACGGTACCCCCCAGTCCAAAAAGTGGGGGTACTGGTACCAGTCGTACCCCCCACAAATTACGCCTATGTCTGCAAGGGCTCCTCAAAATAGACACCAGTTCTATGAGCCACATTAGCCGGTTCTGTAGTGACTCCGTCAGATCAACCACTATAGTCCCTTTAGCCACATTAGCCGGTTCTGCAATGACTCCTCAAACCAACCACCTGTTCTATTAGCCATGTCAAACGGTTCTGAACGACTGGTTTTAAGGTATGCATTGTGCAGAATGATAACCTAGAAGAGCAGAGTAGGCTAAATACTGTATTCTAACAACTACTCGGTTATATATTTGGGTCAATCTTATTTACTGAGCAGAGGATAATATAGACCAAATAAAACCAGGCTGACCAATCATTTTGTCGTTTTGTTGTTGTGATTACCAAACCGTGAAGGCACCTACAAAGCTTGCAACATGACCCACATTTGGCCAGCCCAATGCATTCAAATGATATGTATTTAGGTCACGTATAGCTGTCACGATAACGGCTGAGTTTAAACAGAATTTTACCAAAAACCGAATCGGATTTTCATCGTCTTTGTTTCAATATTGATTCAGCGATATAATTACTTCGTGCTTGACCTGCGTAGGATCCTAATAATTATGTAAATGAGGAAATCATTAATGAAACGAAGATGATCTTCAGTGATCCATGTCGACTACCTGTCATCGCTACCTGAACCAACGCGGGACTCTTCCTAAGCATAGGTTTACCGGACGTTCTAGAAGATGGCATCGTTGAGTCCGAAGTGGATGACAGTAGCCATTGTTTACGATCAATCGGGGAATATGTACCATGCGGGAGAAATAGTCACTGGACACGTGGTCCTTCAACTCCAGGAAACAGTCTCATTGGGCGGTATATAAATTTAGTTATTTTCATTAATTACTTAACTAATTCATGCATTTATTTCTTTATTTCTTTATTAAATTTGAATTGGGAACCAGAGACAAGTGCGCGCAAACCAGTTATCCAGGGTTGGTACACGGAGTTCGCTAAGCAGACTGAAACCTGCAAACGTTGAATCACGGATCCAGCGCACCACTGGATAGACCTTCTTGTCGCACATGCATCTATGACACAGTCTGATATAATTATTCGGTAATCATAAGGTCACCGTAATTGTAACCTTATCTTAAATTAAAACTTTTTACAGCAATTTTAGGTAAAGGAAGGTAAAATGAGGCGAGACAAGAGATACCTGCATTTGTTTCGTCATTTGATTCTTTTCGTTCCCTACTTAAGACTTCCCATTGTCCTTCCATCACCACTTGATGCCTCGCTCTGTGTTGGCCGACTGATCTTCTGGATGTTGACCTGATTATGGCTTGGTTTTGGTGTGCCATCGGTTGATGCCTTGTGCATTCGACACCGGCGATACAGAAGTTGTTAAAAATATTACTACTAACTCTGCTACTACTACTACTACTACTGCTGCTACTACTACTACTACTACTACTACTACTACTACTACTACTACTACTACTACTACTACTACTACTACTACTACTACTACTACTACTATTACTACTACTACTACTACTAGTAATACTACTACTACTACTGCTGCTGCTGCTGCTGCTGCTGCTGCTGCTGCTACTACTACTAATACTACTACTACTACTAAAAAAATAATAATATAATAATAATGCTAATAATAAAAATAGTAATAATAATAATAATAGTAATAATAATAATAATAATAATAATAATGACAAATATTATTATTATTATTTTCCCCCGAGGTACATGTAATCCCTCAGGAGTCAGATACTAAATAGGTGAAAATTGATCTCTATTATTATTATTGTTATTGTTGTTATTATTATTATTATTATTATTATTATTATTATTATTATTATTATTATTATTATTATTATTATTATCATTTATTATTATTATTTGATTTTGAGCAGAATTTCTTGATTCTATGTTACATTTTGAATATCTGTCACTTCTCATTGCAGTTCAGTCAGTGTGTAAGAATAGTACACAGTCAGAAATAATATCCACACTCTGTACAGTTACAGGAATGTAAAGAAACATTAAATTTTATGTAGGCCCTAGTAATGACTTGATTGGACTCATTACAATGTTTTTATGACGAAGTGAGGATTTGTGAAGATGGTGGAAAGCAACTGAGGATGTGGAAAACAGGGAGAAGAAAGGGGCTGAGAGGTGGCATGGATGGAAAGAGTGTGTTTGGGAGACATGGTTGGAGGGAGGTAGGAGAGGCGAAGAGACAGACAAATAGACATAGACAAAGACAGGAACAGAAATAAAGAGAGGTACAAAGAGAAGCAAAGTGAAGGTTTGAAGCGACATAATTATTATACTCAACATCATTTTAATATTATTTTCTTGATATTATCATTATCATCATCGTCATCGAAATTATTATTGTCACAATCATCATCATTATTACTATTATTATTAATGTTCTTGTTATTAATATTGTTTTATCATCATCATTATTATCATTATAATCATTAACATCATCATCACTCTCATCATGATCATTATCATTATTTTTTTGTAATTATTTTTGTTGTTATTATTTGTAGTGTTTGCAGTACTAGTAACAGTTACAGTAGTGGTAGCGGTAGCGGTAGTAGCAGTAGTAGTAGTGGTGGTAGTAGTAGTAGTAGCGATGGTGGAGGGAAAGAGGGTAAAGAAGAAATTGAGGTTTATCCTGCTCTGCTTATCTTCCATTGTGTCAAACCTTTGCCAGTTTCTCTCTTTCTTTATTTTTTTTTTCTCTCTCTCTCTCTCTCTCTCTCTCTCTCTCTCTCTCTCTCTCTCTCTCTCTCTCTCTCTCTCTCTCTCTCTCTCTATCTCTCTCTCTCTGTCTTCTCTGTCTGTCTGTCTGTCTGTCTGTCTGTCTGTTTGTCTGTCTGTCTGTCTGTCTGTCTGTCTGTCTGTCTGTCTGTCTCTCTTCTCTCTCTCCTCTCTTGTGCCATATACTCGGATTCCCTTTACATCGTATCAAATCCTGTATCCTAATGTCCAGTGCCCTTTACCTTGCAAAAGGTCTACATCTGATCATATCACTGATCTGCTGCGCGACAACCTTCACTGGCTGCGCGTTCCTCAGCGGATAACGTACAAACTGTGCCTGATCACGTATAAAGCGCTGCATCACCTCATGCCAGATTACATCTCGGATTTCTGCGTTCGTGTGGCAGACAACCAGAACAGATGTCGGCTACGATCGTCAACAAAAAATCAATTACAAGTACCGCGGTCTTCTACGAGACTTGGCGACTCTTCCTTCGCTGTCACGGGACCCACTGCGTGGAACAATCTTCCTGACCACGTTAGGAATGCACCATCGCTGGAGTCATTTAAATCACAGCTGAAGACATATCTTTTTAAACTTTCATACGACTGCCAACTTTTGTAACTTATGTACAGCGCCCTTTTCTTCGGCCTCGGCTGTGCTACGGCGCTATATAAATCGTCTTATTATTATTATTAAAATGTCAAACGCCCGCTGGCTCTACAATAGAAAAAATTGTGGATCCAATAAGCAAGGTCGTATTATTCACAAAGGCTCAGTGAAGTCACCTTCGTGCCAGTCTGTAACATTTGACCCTGACCCATATCAGACCTTTCCCTAGGTGGCGCAACTGTTTTTGCTTTGACGATCAGTTGACCATCACACACCCGAGATTTTGGAGTGCCGTATCTTAGATAGTTTAGAGTTCTTTGCCCTATTCGCAGTTTTAATCCTTGACGCGCGAAATAACATTCATTCACACCTGAGTGTTCTTTTAACTCGGGAATCTGCATACACCTTTTACAAGCATCTGAAAACTGTTCTTTATCGCTGGAGTTGGGCTAGGGCACCTAACTCCGCCACTGCTCGTAGCTAGCAGTGCCAGCCCCAAGCCAAGGAGAAAGGAGGAGGGCGACGCTAATCATCTTTGTTATGACATAGTGTCGCTAAACTGCAACTAACCTAGGATCGTCTCTGAGTAGGTATCTTGGAGGGGCGCTATATAAATTCTCTGAAAGAATGAATGAATGAATGAACGAATGAATAAATGAATGAATGAATTCAATGGAATTATGTGAATTTTGCAGGAGTCCGGATATATTTTCACGGCAAGGGACGAATCTCTTGGAACACCCTCGCAAACGTAAATACCGCGAAAGAAATCTACCTTACTGGAGCGCAAGAAATCCTTGACACAAGTAAGCTCTTGACACGTGAAGTCAATGGGAAAGAAAACGTAGGCCTACAGTACTAGCTTGGACGCCTAGCCCCACATGAGCGCCTCTGAATAGTTGCCTTGAAGAGCGCGCTATATAATTGTCTAGTTGATTGATTGATTGATTGATTGATTGATTGATTGATTGATTGATTGATTGATTGATTGATTGATTGATTGATTGATTGATTGATTGATTGATTGATTGATTGATTGATTGATTGATTGATTGATTGATTGATTGATTGATTGATTGATTGATTGATTGATTGATTGATTGATTGATTGATTGATTGATTGATTGATTGATTGATTGATTGATTGATTGATTGATTGATTGATTGATTGATTGATTGATTGATTGATTGATTGATTGAAACTCCTTTGAACGTCGTCACAGAATTAAAAGGAGCTCTCGGTTTGAGATACAAATGCAGAAATCCTACAAGAAGGCACCTTTTGAACATAATCTGTAAACCTTATATGCAAACAGTTTAAGTGAGGTCAACCCCGTCACTGCCCGTACTCTGGTAGTGCCAGTCCGAAGCCTGGATAAAGGGAGGGAGGCGACGGTAATCATCTTTGTTGTGACACAGTGTCGTTGAACATGCCCACATGGAGCCAATAATGGACCCATATATTGGTCCAATATGGGCTCAATATGGGCAAGTTGGGCCCATATAGGACTTATTTATATGAGATTCAGATATGGGACCCATATTTATATAGGGACTCCAAGTAGGAATGTGACCATGAAGTAACACATTTATAGAGTTCATTTTGTAGGTCCTTGAAACCACAATGGACCGTTTAATGAAAATTTTTATATAATGGCTAGTTCTGTATAGACGATGGTATCTTTTAGCGAACAGTATGTATACGTCACTGAACCTGATACCGGGTATCTACAGATACCCCTTCAGTCTGCCGCTTCCGGCCGACCTGCCCGCCTCCTACCGAGGGTCGCATGGTTACGTCCACTACGGGGCCAGGGTCACGGTTGACGGCCCGTGGAAAACGAACCAGTTCTGTGTGGAATCGGATTTCCTTGTCTGCCGTTCAGTTGATCTTAATCTTGAGCCGGCGAAGCTACGGGTAAGAAAGAGGAGTTACTCATATTAATAGCTATCGCGATGAAAAGTGCATGGCTATTGAAAAGATGAATTCCGTAAGTGTTGGGTTCCTGCCCTCCATCATTCGCCTCACGCTCCTCTATCTATCAGCCCAGTTTCTCAACTCAAAAATAATCTCACCTTTTCAAGAATTCCTACCCCGACTCATCTGACCCTCCATCTTCATATTCTTCTCGACCTAAACGACATCCGCCTCAGCAGCTGCTGTGCATCCTCTCTTGATCTGTTCCCCCTGGGAACCGGACTCGGACCACCTTTTGACTACCCTCTGGAACCCCTCTGACTTGATGCAAATCTCGTGAATAAGCTGGTGCCCTGCGCTTGGCTTTCGAGACCGCCTTCGAAGTGTGGAGATTACGATTATGATAATGATCTCACCCGATCAATTCATTGAAAAATTAGCATGGTCGAAGCCATACGGTCCGTATAGAACAACATGCACATTTATTTTACAGCTACTCTCTAACTGGTCTAAACTAGTACGTCCTATTTATTACAGAGGTTTTATATAGCGCCTCTTCAAGGTTATCTACTCCAGACAGTTTGGATTGTTTGCAAAACAAAGTTAGGCCTAAATGCAACATCGAAGGCTTGAGACATGAGGAAGCACGGAATATTATGTGTAGTTTCCGTATGTTGATTTTCAGTGTTTTAATCGTTCCCATTCTATAGCTGTACATTCGTCATGTTGCATTTATAGGGCTAAGTAAGCATTGCCAAGCTGCGAGGTAGGACTAAGCGTTTAATTTCGTTCATTGTTCCCAAAAATAAAACATCACAAGCCGCAGTTTAGGCATATACAGATAATATTATGTTTCTGAGCTGCACAGGGCAGACCCAGAAAGGACCGAAGTCCAGCTAAGTAGGGTCGCCTATTTGACATCAAGTTGTTTTGAAATGACGAATTATTAACATACCAGTCCAGCTGCATGGACTTTAACCCAATAGAACCCGAATAAACAAGACCACAACGTTTAATAAACAAAACCGTTAGATGTGTTACTAATTCAAATAGGGCCTATGCGCGCACGAACTTTTTAAATAGTTTTATAATTAGGTAGTACACGGCTGGCAGAGAGTGAATTATTCCAGACAGAATTAATACATTTAATTTGGAATAGAAGAATGTTAGCGCGGCAGAACTTCCATAATAAGTTCCCTGTGGTCTGGTATGTAATTGTAATTGTAATTGTAATTGTAATTGAACATTTATATAGCGCCACTCAAATCAGCGGCGCTCTCGACCGGCATCACTGCCAAAACCGGCAAAAAGATAGGTTTTCAAGCGTCTACGGAAATCGAAGAGGAGAGAGGACAAGAAGCTCTTGGCGGAGGGTCTGGGGAAGACTGTTCCAGGATGAAGGACCCACATAGGCAAAGCTCCTGGATTGGGCCGTGGAGGAGTGCATACGCGGAACAACCATAATATATATATATATATATATATATATATATATATATATATATATATATATATATATATGTGCATACGTATGCATATATATATATATATATATATATATATATATATATATATATATATATATATATATATGAACAGAATAACAGAATGACGAGAATGTCATTCACCATCGCACAGTATTTAAAACAGCGATATATAATTTACTAGGTCCATTGTAACTCCAGCTTACACGGTGTCATCATAACAGATGAGACACGTGCGCGTAACAGACATGCTCTAATGTTCTCAATTTACGTGTCGAGTTATTTGTACCTTAGCAAGTACTTTCTACTGAGAAACTGGACTCGTTTGCATTCAAATATAAAAGAATGTTTCCGGTGCATAAGAAAGCTCCTCGTGACACATTCAAAAAGGCGCTACACGAATGGCTGATGAGATGCTGTCTCGCTTTGTTCACAGGCTCCCGTTCAGGTACAGAAGGAGATGAATATATCGGGCGGTTGCTGTGGTGACGGTTTTGTTACCGCTGAATTCGTCGTCAATCGGAGATGCTTCGTTCCTGGAGAGAAGGTCCTTCTGAACGGAAGTGTTGAGTATATGACAAATGCAAGGGTCAAGAGGACAACGATCGCCATCGTACAGGTAGCGCAACTGACCCCGAGGTCACTCTGGGAAATCTTATAGCGCCTCGACTTGGAAAATGGTCCAGTTTCTTTATATCCTTTCACTCTTTCATTCGTTTGTAAATTTATTTTTGTATTTCTATGTTCGTTCATGTGTTCTTTGTTGTGTGTCCGTACATGTTTATTTTTTGTAAATTCGTTCGTTCATTCAATAATTCATTAAATCGTTCATTCATTTGTTCGTTCATTCATTCATTCAGCCGTTCAACGCATTTCTGTAGGGTCATCGTATGAACAAAGGGCACATTCAACATCGTCGTCATCATTATTTATTATCGTTGTCTTCATCATCATCATAATCGTCATCATCAGCATCGTCAACTACAACAATAACAACATTACCATCATTATCATCACCACTCTCATCGTCACAACCGCCAACATCGTCATCACAATCACCATCGTCATCATCATAACCATAAACATCATCATCACCACCACCATCGTACAGGTAGTTGATCATCATCAACAGCAACGTTACCATCATCGTCATCACTCCTATAATCACGACCACCACCATCACGACCACCACCGCCATCATCATCAACATCATTAAATTTTGTGTAAAATCATAATTAACGCACCCTTAATCAACAGTGTGCTTTCCTTTAGAAAATAACACTACGCAAGCATCCGAAAAAACACGAACTACGGAAAACCGTTTCGAAGGTGAACGGTCCCTCGGTGGCTCCGTACGAGAGGGGCCTCTGGGAGGATGTAGAACTCGTCGTTCCCTTTGTACCGACGTCCAGGATGGACGGATGTAACCTCATTGACATCGAATACTGGATCGAGGTAGTGAGACCAAGACCAGCTCTATAGGTCTACATTATATATAGGAAGGCCCGTTGATACCACCTTACGACGCACCTGCTTAGATCTTTTAGATAGACGTGTTTCATTGCCTCACTGAATGTGCAATAAAATGTTGCTAACATATATGCATGCAGTCATATATACGTATGAATATGCATACATTATATATATATATATATATATATATATATATATATACAAACATGCACACATTCATAGATACATACATACATACATACATACATACGTTTATACATAAGCACGTACAAACATACATACATAATTACCTTCTTACACATGAACATGCACAAAAATGCATATATATACACAAACATGCATATACATAAACATGCATATACACAGACATGCAAATGTATGCATATTATTATTATTATTATTATTATTATTATTATTATTATTATTATTAATATTATAATTATTACATTTTTAACGCGTGCAGAGTCACACAGAAATGCGAATCAGAGGCGCGGTTAGTCAGTTGTAAGGTGAAGAACTGTTATCCAGATTCTTGAAAGCCAATGAGAAATATGTGAGTTTTGAGGCGTTTCTTGATAGAAGAAGAAGAGGTCGAGGCTCGAGCAACGATAAACTGTGGTAGTTGGTTCCGGTGACCCGTCAAAAGCGCTCCGACAAAAGCGCCCCGACAAATGCGCCCCGACAAAAGCGCCATCAAAACCCCGAAAATGCGCCCCGACAAATGCGCCCCGCGATTGTCATTTTAGCTCTATTCGCATAGCTAATCCAGCTTCTAGTTTAAGTTCGATTTTCATCGCTCTTCTACCTTCTACTTTGAACTATATTTTCATCACTGATCCAGCTTCTAGTTTAATAAAACTTTCACTAGATGCTGAAATTCGAGCTCAAAATAGGAGCTGTATCAGCGATGAAAATGTAGTTCAAAGTAGAAGCTAGAATAGCGATGAAAATCGAGCTTAAAATAGAAGCTGGTTCCATTCCTTGGAGGCAGCAAACATGGCAAGCACAAGAGCCCATGACAGTGCTACGTTGAGACCCATATCCGAAGATCGCAGTCTGTATAGGGCCGCATGTTCGGAGACAATAGTGGTTGAAGGCAAGTTGGGGTGCTCGTTATAATGGTTTAATAGGTCGACAGATCAGTTTAAATCTCATTCTGAATTCAACAGAAAGCCAACGCAGCTGATCAGAGAAGGATTAAAGAGTTTCAACGCCAAAGTGCTCGCAGCACCAAGCGAGTGAGAGAATATTGAGTGCGTTGAAGCAAGCTGACTTCAAGATCTGATATATATCTGCAAGCACAGTGTTGGCATAATCGAGGCGATCGGCCAGAGACAAGTCTATGACATGTCTTGGTAAGAGCAGATCTTGTGTGACGTATTGCGACCCTAATATGACAGAAATGATATTTGCAAAGGTTTGTCATGGGGAGGTCGTAGTGTGAGATTCCAGAGTGAATTCAGTTTTTCGACAGTGGTTGATAGCGGAACAGCAGTGCCATCAAGGCCAATGCTGGAATGAGACTGGATGGAACAAGCACATACAATGTCATGCATACGTATACGTGACCAATCTCTTTCCACTTCCAGTTTGTGTGGCGTCTTAGAGAAGAACTGAAAGCGGTATATAAATGTCCAGATTACTGTCTGACTAACCAGTTAACTGACTGACTGACTGACTGACTGACTGACTGACTGACTGACTGACTGACTGACTGACTGACTGACTGACTGACTGACTGACTGACTGACTGACTGACTGACTGACTGACAGACTGCCTGATTGACTGACTGACTGAATGAATGACTGACTGACTGACTGACTGACTGACTGACTGACTGACTGACTGACTGACTGACTGACTGACTGACTGACTGACTGACTGACTGACTGACTGACTGACTGACTGACTGACTGACTGACTGACTGCAGACTGACTAGCCAACTAGTTTCCAAACAGACTAAATTAAATATTTACTAAATGACTAAATAAATAACTACATGTACCAAGTTCCAATTGCTTCCATCTTTTGCATCTGTGGGTCTTCCTCCAAAGCGAATGCGCAACTTTCGGAACCTGCCATTGTCTGAAACTCGTTGGCCTTCTTTCTGTAGATTTTCGTCGACTTCACGCTACCGTGTGCCAACATCTCGCGAAAACTGACGTCAATCATCATCGGAAACATTCCTCTTCGTTCACCATCTCCATCAAGAACAACGCAGAGGGCATCACTCGCCACGCCAACGTCTGAAACCACCACCACCCAAAGATCCAAACCTAGAGACCATCTCCCAGAAACCAATACCCAGAGACCACGATCGGGATCGTGGGAAACCCAGTGGGACATGGTCCGCTGGATGCCTTCCGTTACAACCGACTCAGAGCTGACTGAGTCTGACCGGTCAGCGGCTGTCCATACACGTAAGAAACCATATATCGAGCTTAGCGCTTCAGTTATCTATAATTGTACGAAAGCTAAATCCAGGATTTATTGATCCGCTGGAGTTCGAACACTGATATACAGATCCTCCGTGTCTCTCCAAATACCTTGTTTACTCTTGTTAGACTGGGATTGGCTGTGACTACTGCCAGCGTAGATCTATGTGATGAAGTAACACGAATGAATGAATCAATGAATAATTTACTAATTAATTAGGTCATTCATTCGCACACGTCGATGCGCGGCAGCGAGGAACCTGTAAATCTCCACAGACATCAGAGCGTAAGCCTAACTGCCATGGAGCACAGATCTTTGGTGTACATAGTCGCAGTGCCAACTATCGGGTTGACCTATCGTCCAAATAAAGGATCTAGAATTGAATCCATTCCTCTACAACAGAAAGCTAGTAATTAAGTAATTAAGTAACGAAGTACCTACGCAATGTACTAATTTACTGCATACTTTAACAACTTAGTCGTTACGCCTTATAGACCAAGAATTAGCAGAGCTCCTTGGGGTATTATCCCTTTCCATGAGTCTTTTCTAGTTAGACTAGCCTAATCCAGATCTGGACTGGACTAAAACTATAGGCTAGCCTAGTCGAGATCAGATAAGATTGAATTGGATAGGATTAGATTATGTATGATAAAATTTAATTAGATTTAATTAGATTCTGTTCGATGTTTTAGACTCTGATCATCCGAAAGAAAACGGTGACTGCAGTTTTCCCTTGACTCCGATCCACAGCTCAACGATCGTTGATATCCACCAAGAACCGAATCGAGTCACAAACGATGACCACTAAAACATGGTGACACCTGTTGGCTGACCACTAGGACGCCGTGACACCTCCGCCTGACCAATAGGACGCGGTGACACCTGTCGCCTGACCACTAGGACACGGTGACATCTGTCGCCTGACCACTAGGACACGGTGACATCTGTCGCCTGACCAATTGGACACGGTGACACCTGTCGCTTGACAACGAAGACTCCGTGACACCTGTCGCCTGTCTCTTTAGAAGACTCCCGACTGGTTCAGCAGAGTTTTCTATATAACATTCTGACATAATTATGCAACTAATCGTTCAATGTAAATAACTGATACAATCTAATACAATACAAAGTAATGTAACACAATACAATACAACGAAACTTATGTGCGACGTGGTGATCAATCGTTGACACGCTTGACCACTGATCATGCGATTACGGGTTCGAATCCGTGTAACGACCCTGGGTAAGTTGTTTACCCGCACGTGCCTCCGTCACCAAGCAGCATAATTTGGTAGCGGGGGTAAGCTGGGAAAATAACGCCAGTAATTGCTATGCACTGGCCCCGTGTCCAAGACCATTGGATTCGTCCATTGTCGGCTCAAGGGTGAAAGGAAGAGAAGGAGCGCCCCCTACGTTCCACTTGGGATTTGGAGCTTTACTTTTACTTTACAATACAAACAATATGATACGGTAGAATGTAACGCAGTGCCTCGCATTGAATGTGTAAATAACTTACTTACAGGCTTAATAAATGAATGAAGCATAACTAGAGACTTATCGACGATTTGTAGCTTTGTAAACTGTTTCGTAGACCTATTTTCGAAGACAATTGCGCAGCTGCTGTTATAATGACTCTGCACACTGTGTACTTATTTTGTCAAAAACATTGATATTTTATTTTTAGAAACAATCCACTTCGTAACGACTTGTGTGGTTTCCTATACCGCAATGTACTTTATCTTTTAAAGAACGCGTTATTGTCTAGCGGTTAGCTTGCTGGTCTGTGAAACTACAAGTCCGGGATGCAAATCGCCGCCAGGATAGAAAGATCTTTAGATATCTCTGCAATCCGTTTGCTTCTCATAGACAACTCATCTCTGTCTCTCTGTCTGTTTCTCTCTCTCTGTCTCTGTCTGTCTCTGTCTGTCTGTTTCTCTCTGTCTCTGTCTCTGTGTGTCTGTCTCTGTCTGTCTGTCTGTCTGTGTTTCTGTCTGTCTGTCTGTCTTTCTCTCTATGTCTCTGTCTCTCTCTGTCTCTGTCTGTCTCTGTATGTCTGTCTGTCTGTCTCTCTCTCTCTCTCTCTTCAATTCTCTTGTCTTGTTGTCAAGCTTAAAACTCAAGACCAAGGCCAAAACTTTTGAGCCTCAAGACCAAGACTTTGAACCTCAAGACAGAGACTAAGACCCAGAAAATCACAGTCATATCCAGACTTCTATTCCTTATAAAAAAATTCAAGTCAGACTACTCTCTATATTAATGAAAACACGAGTCTTTTATTTTATTCTAGCAAAACAAATCTAATTGCTCACTGCAAAGAATTCCGAATTTGAAAATAAACTATAACAGGAGCAGATTATGAAGTCACACATACACAACTAAATATAAGCTTAACTGAAGATACATCGATTAACAAAACTACTCTCAAACAATTTAGATTTAACAAGAGGCAGCATGAAAGGATGTCCTCTCTTGCGAAGTAAGTACTTGTCCTCACGAGGAGGTGGCAGAAACTTATGAATGCAGTTGCCAAAGAACTGCGATTTCTGGAAGAGCTTCCTGTCTGCTCGAGCAATCAGCTCTTCTTCAGTATGGATATTCTCACACATTTGCCATTTGCGAGCCTTTTCCAGAGCTGCGTTAATGCGCGCCATATCATGTATGATGTGAGGTGAGAAATTCAGCATAGGCAGGTAGCGTACATGATTTCTGAAATAACTATCGCTTGAAAAATGGCGTCCCGTTCTGATATATATGTAGACCCTGCTGCCTTAATTGGTTGAGAAGACAGAAACGCTGGTTTATTAGACTAATAATGCAGTTAACATGGTTTGAAAAAGAAAGGTTAGACTGTAGAATTATTCCAAGCAACTTGACACTATCCAGCTGCTCATCACCGGGGAATGGGGGTGTGGTCTAAAGGACGCTCGAGACCAGGCCTCCTGAAAATTATCTCCTTGGTTTTGTTGACGTTTATGTTTAGTTTATTTAATGTCACCCACAGCTTAATGTTGTCAAGTTCTGCATTTAGCCCAATGGGTGCAGTTTCAGGATTCAGTAGCCTGAAGTCATCAGCATATTTACACAGGTGGTTGTCGTCATACAAAGTGCAGAGAGCTGCGATGAATATAATAAAAAGAACTGGCCCCAGCCCAAATCCTTGTAAAAAATACTTTGGGTAATTGATAACCAGTTGGATAGTTTTCCGTCTAATTTAACAGCTTAAGAAGTTAGCTATCCAGTTAAACATGTTAGGAGGAATATTGAGAGCTTTCAGTTTCTATAGGAGAATGAGGTGGTTAATGGAGTCGAATGCCTTTGAGAAATCAATAAGGAGACAACGAATGTAGGTGTTATGTTGGAAGAAGTTTGTTTATTTTGTATAAGAGATAGACGAGAGCACACGTAGTGCTTCCAGTAGGACGAAAAGCGAACTGATCAGATATAAAACATGATGAGCACTGAGCAGCAGCAGGAAGCAAGAAGTAACACAAAACAATTTTCTCAGGTATTCTAGAGACGATCGGAGTTACTGATATGGGTCGTAAATACTCCGTAAGACCTGCAATAGGCGTTACCTTAGGAATTGGGGCAACAACAACTCGTTTCCAAGACGTTGGTGGTTTGTCACGGCTGAGAGACAGATTTCTTATATGAGACACAATACCCCGGTATATGCTAGTTCGTAAGAACAGTAAGTCTCTTATTATTTTACTAAAGCAGCACAACAAACTTAAAATGCAGACTGCAGAGAATTCCGAATTCGTATTTACAAAAGTCCTGTTGCATGTCATAAAAACCAATTCACTCAGAATTTTCTGACCAAGAAGTGCCCTGTGGGGCCTCATAAAAATTCCACCATATGAAAAAATACGTTTTACAGGCCTGGTGCTGAAGTCGCTGGAACACACAGCAGCTTTACAAGCACTGGATGCAAATGTACAAATCGCGAGTCTATTTAAAATCCTCTCATGGTCTTCTGAAACAAGTCTCGGCAGGGCTTCCAGGTACTGTTGCTGCTGCCGATGGTTTTCCTGACCAAAAGATTCGTTACCGTCATTAGATAAGCTTATTTGTCGCACGACGCATAGGGCCTACAGGCTTCGCCTCATTCACACGGTGGAAATACTAAAGCAATTGTATTAGTAATTAGCTGATACATTTTTAAAAATTCTTGCGTTTTGTTAAATGACTGTTCATATTGACAGTCGAGTTTTGATCTTGTTCTTGCAAGACCAAGACTAAGACTCACTCACTCACTCACTCACTCACTCAGTCTCTCTCTGCTCTCTCTACTCTCTGCTCTCTGCTCTTTGCCCCCTGCTCTCTGTACCGGTCAACGCATAGGGGCTTGCAAGATGCAAATAACCTCATGTCTGCTCAGTATTCACGTATTTAAATCAGTCAGTTTATGCCATCTACTTGTATGCCCTGTACACCGTATCTAAACCTGTATCCTAATGTCAAATGCCTCTTACCTTGCAAAATGTCAATCGCCTGGTGGCTCTACATTCGAAAAAGTCGTGGGCCCAATCAGCGAGGTCGTATTATTCACAAAGGCCCAGTGAAGTCATCTTCGTGTCAGCCTGTAACATTTGTAACTTACCATACGTTTCTCTAGGTGGCGCAACTGTTCTGCTTTGATGATCACCACACATCTGAGTTACACAACGAAGATTATGGAGTGCCGTATCTTAGACAGTTTGAATTAAGTCCCTTGCCCTATTCGCAATTTTCATCCATGACACGCGAAATGACCTCCCTTCAGATCTGAGTGTTTTTTTAACTAGGGAATCTGCATACCGGTACACCTTTTACAAGCATCTGGAAATGGTTCTTTATCGCCGGAGTTGGGTAGGAGCGCCTCAACTCCTCCACCGCTCGTACTCTGGCAGTGACAGTTACTAGCCTAAAAGGTTGAGGGGAACGTTAACCATCTCTGTTATGACACAGCGTCGTTAAGCAGTAACTAATCTAGGAGCGCCTCTAAATAGATATATTGGAGGGGCACTATAAAGTCCTCTGAATGAATGAATGAATGAATCAATCAATCAATCAATCAATGAAATAGTGTGAAATTTGCAGGATTCCGGATCTTTTTTCACGGCAAGGGACGATTACTGAGAGGACTGGCCGTTTTCCTTATATGCCAAAACCAAGAAGAATGAAGTCGCTAGCACTTATTACTAAGTCTGCCTCTTGGGTTTAGGTATAGGGACTGTAATTGTATGCTACAAACTAATCCAATGAAATATAGTTTAGTCTAATCTACTCTAATCTAGTCTAATCTAATGACTTCTATAGCGCCTTGTCATAACGCGCAAGGCACCAGTCGATGATCGCTTGAAGAGAGATTGTAGTCAAGTCCTAATCGGCTGGAAAGGCTGAAAAGAAATCCGATAGATTAGGAAGACATGATGTAACGCAACTGCATTGCGATCTTAGTATAATCTTAATGTAATGTACTGCAACATGATGCTTTGTAACGTGATGCTTTGTAACGTGATACTTTGTAATGTGATGCTTTGTAATGTGAGGCTTTGAAATGTGAGGCTTTGTAATGTGATGCTTTGTTTGTGATGCTATGCTTTGTAATGTAATGCTTTGTACTGTAATACTCTGTAATGTTATGCTTTGCAACGTAATGCTGTTTAATGCTATGCTTTGTAATGTTATGTTTTGTAGTGTGATGCTTTGTAATGTGAGGCTTTGTAATGTAATGCAATAGAAAGGCTGGATGCACTGAAAGCCAAGGCCATCATTGAGCTGTGACAGTGAGCAAGATCTCGTGAGTCATCGCAAGCAAGCAAGTGCTTGTGCAATGCACAGCTGATGGCAAAGATAGCGACATGGACAGCCGCTTTGAAATGCAAGAGGTCATTCAGGTTTACATCGACTACAGTACTCGATTAGTAACAGCTTGATGGCAATTAACGGAATAGTTAATTGAAATGCACCGGGATGTCGTTGTAGATTGAATTTCGACTTCGTGCCAGCAAAAACCGGTCTGAAGGGTTCTCTATTCGAGGTCGATCATCTCATATTCATGAACAGAACTTGTTTTGTCATGAATTATCGGCTTTGGCAGAGCGCCTCCATAGAATCCAGTGCAATCGTCGTGCTGCTACCTGTCAGGGACATTTTTGTTACATGCAGTATAGGCCGAAACATGTTCTTAGAGCAGTTGATAGTGTAACATGATAACACAGCATAACATAGCATTGCATAGTATAACATAGCATAGAGTAGCATGAAAAGAGATTAGTATAACATACAGTCATACATGTAGCGTAGCAGTTTCTATGTTTAAAATGATTGCGCTTGGCACAGTTGGCAATTAATTGTGCGCACATTGATATAACTAATTTTTGTAAGCTCATGTTTGTTGACATGAACTTGACTAGTTATGTATAGCATACATTTAATTCTCTTGATTGAGATTTGTTTATTTTGTGTGTGTTTACAGTAATAGGTGCTCGGTTGAGCCATGCTGATCACCTGATGTATTTTCTGTTCGTTTTTTTGTTTTTGTTTTGTTTTGTTTGTTTGCATTTTCTTGTATTTTCAACTAGTCCTTCACTTTTCATTCATACAATACCTCAAGAACATTATTTTCAGGACATGGTTTGTCCCCATCATTTTCTTTTTCTTTTTTGGTGCCATCTTATTACTATGCTACAAATAGGCAGCCCTAATTAAGCGGGACTTCTGTCCCTTTTGGGCTTTCCCTATTGTATCCCGAATGTTTTTACATTCCGATTGGTGCCTACTGTACTTTTGTATTGAATTCGGATCAATAAAGTTGAATTGAATTGCATTGAATTGAAAATGGAAATGACACAGTATAAAATAACATAGCATAGCATGATATAACAGAGCATGACATGGCAAAGTATGACATAACATAGCATGACAGAGCATTATTATAACACAGCATATAATGTTATGTAGAAATTGCTTGACTTAGCATAGTATAACCGCATAGCATAGTCCTCTATTTTGGTATCTCTCGACAAGCCCTCTGACATGATGGAGCGCTGGTGAATAAGCTAGTGCCCTGTGCTCAGTTTTAAGTGGCGCTTGAGAATTTTCGAGATTACGATCACGATTGCAATCGTCTGACATCGCTGGAAACGTGGAAACAATTGGTTTGTCGATTAAAAAGACAAAGCAGCTGGAACCGAAATGTCTTTTATTGATCGTCTTTCCACTGTTTATTGTCGCTTTATCGCTCCGTATTTCCATTCGCTGCGATCATAAAATAGCTCTGACAAACAGTAAAGAATTGAGTCTATTAAATTTTATCGACCCACATTGTAGGGCTCGAGTCCTTTGTTGGGACTCAGTCCGGAACCAACTCTCATCCCAGTCTTTGTTATTACGCAGGTGGTGGAAAACTGTGGTCGAAGAGACTCAAACAACGTCTATTTGATGCAGTCTTTACAGCTCTGCAGCCATGAATGAGAATTTATCGATCAGATCTTGCCAACGTGAAGAGAGTTTGCGTTTTTCTTGTGCGCACATCAGGCAATCAATAAGACGATCACTCATGCAATCACTCATGCAATCAATTAGGCAATCAATCAGGCAATCAATCAGGAAATCAATCAGGCAATCAATCAGGAAATCAATCAGGCAATCGATCGGGCAACCAGTCAGGCAATCTATCAGGCAATCCAACGGGCAATCAATCAGACAATCAATCAGACAATCAATCAAAAAATCAGTAGGGCAGTCTATCAGGCAATCCAACGGGCAATCAGTCAGACAATCAATCAGACAATCATTCAGGAATCAATCAGGCAATCAATCAGGCAATCGATTCTCACAGCTTCATCGTCCAGTCTTATGCCACAGGTTGCTAAAGGTAAAGCATTGTCTGTGGTGCTGAGATGACTTTGAAGCAACGGCGAGAGAGTTTTCGATATCAGAAGCAACCTGCTGAATAAGTGGCTTATCTTTCTGATATTGTGGAAAAGACTCTGGTCTGGATGTGCTGTTTTATTCTCCTCGCTCCAACTCTACCTAATAGCCTCAAATTGTGCGTCTTAGTTTAAAAGTATGGGCGATAGGAGAGTGCCTGCAGCAGAGGCCAAGAAGACAGCAAGCGCAAGCGAGGACACCCGACGTATGCCAAGTCCACCAGCTACTGGTGGGATAGATCTGTGCTTTACAGGAGGGTCAGGATGTTTTGAACGTAAAACTTTCAAAGAGTTCTTGTTCACTAGTGCCCGCTTATCATCTGAAGTGAGGTATCTTACAGCTGCACTGACGTTGCCTGGATATTCATTAACAAAGAGCTAATACATCTTTGATGTAATAGCTACAGCGATTACTTCATCATCGCTGCGTTTGGCCATGTGTACTATACGCATGAGCATATCAGGCGTCTGGGTAAAGAGTTCAGCAGACGTAGTAGAACGGGTGTTAAAGAAATTCTCGACCCGTCACTTAATACGTCGATGTCAGATGTCTGCTTCCTCTAACAGAGCAACAGGTCCACATGACAGGAGGGTTTGAAAAGGATAGGGTTGATGGGTTCCATCACTTTTTGTTGATGCTAGCTAATAGCCTACCCACGCCCGTCCTAGTTGCTTTAGGAATGTGTTTTAAAAATCTGTTTCGTAAGGCTGGGTGCGGAATATTGATAAGAGGGATAGAGAACTTTTTCTGCCCCTATTGCTCTCAGACAGCTATGAGGGCGGACACGTCGGAGGAAGGCACATGTACTGTCAGAGAGCGAGGACAAAAAATAATGGGGGTAGCCAGGGCATCCAGATTTATCTAGAACTGTTCACACGGCAAATGGTCGGTGAAAGGCTGTTTATCATGAGTTTGTGTGAACCGGGGCAGCTGTTATTACGTGGCGCGTGAAGGGATGATCACACAAATACCATCTTTATTGTGTAGTTTGGCACGACTCTGCACACACTGCGCACCCTTTCCGCCCTCTGAGGCTCAGGAGAGGAGGTATGTTGATTCAACGACATCATTATTCATTAAGCCAGAGCAAATACATTGATGTCTGGTGAACGTAAGGGTGTCGGGCGTGGGTTAGACCAAACACAGTACGACACCATGAACGTAACTCGGGCAGTCTTGTTGTACTTTAAACCTCAAGACTAAGACCAAGGCCAAGACTTTCGGTCTCAAGACCTAGACCAAGACCAAAACTTTTAAAAACGAACTCGAGTGCACTCGAGACCAAGACCTTGGTCTCGAGGACAACAAGTCTGAACTCGGGTGAGGCGTGCCGCTGGCGGCAAAAACAACGATTAATAGTGTAAGAACACAAAAGAAAAGCAATTAACAAATGTCAACAAACACCATAAGTACTGAGCCTGCATGCTAGCCGCACACGAGAAGGTAAAAAATTCAGGGATAAACTTATGGAAATAAGAATGAAAACCAGAAGGCAATATGTAGAAGATAGCGTCTTTGATGATGAATGATGCAGCACGGGATTATTATAACTATTACTACTATAATTATTATTACTATTGTTATTATTATTATTATTATTATTTTTACCCGAGGTATCAGTGATCCCTCAGGATTTGGAAAAAATTATTTAGGAGCAGGGTAAATGTCTGGAGTGTCAGGCCTCGTCATCAGTGTTATTATTATTATAGTATTATTATTATTGCTATTATTATTATTATTGTTATTATTATTATTATTATTATTATTATTATTATTATTATTATTATTATATTATTATTATTATTATTATTATTATTATTATTATTATTATTATTATTATTATTATTATTATTATTATTATTATTATTATTGTTGCTGGTGGTGGTGGTGTTGTTGTTTTGTTGTTATTATAATAATAATAATTACTGTTATTCTGATCATCATCAATATCATTGCTGTAAGTCTTTAATAGCCTGTTAGCTCAACCGAGGCGAAAGCAAAGATGGCGTAGGTGCCAGTTGAACAAAGACATCGAAGAAGCATGAAGAAGCCAAAGAATGACGCGGAAAGCAATCGATTCCACTGCGGAACAAATAAACCCAATGTGTGGCTCGAGTCCGCTCGACTTCTTCAGAAGCACAGGCCGCGATCTTGTTTGACAGGTGTGGGGGCGGAGGGGGGACACGGGACACTTTTGAACTGATCTGGTAAATATAGAGGTGAAAAACCTTGTCACGCTCACGTACAAAAATATTTGTTTTCCTATTTTTGGTGTTTCTTCAAAATGTCTGAGGACAACTGTATACTGTGTCCTCCCACTCTTTTTACGGTGGGGTATTGTCCCTCTCAAAACCCCCCACCCGGATCGCCGCCCTTGTTCAACATAGTGACTCATCTGCGGTTGGGTTTCTCCATAGTCGTCTGAGAATCGTCCCCGCATGTCATATCATATTTCCCATCGTTAGTAATAATTTCTAAAGGTTCAGGAGAAGTTGACATCTGAAAAAGAGCACAAAAGCTGCGTTTGGTCCACTGAAGCAGCCAGCCTTGTACAGCCTAAGCGCGTGGTCTTTGTAAATCTCAAAGGGCCTAAGGCGATGCATAATCGAGGTTTGAAGCTGAATGAAAAAAAAACATGCACTTACTCGTACGGTTCAAGGTAGTTCCATACGCCTGCGCTCACCTGTAGGAAACTTACGCTACAAAGCACATCGTCTGCTCTCTGCATTCCCTACCCCAAGTGGGATTAATTTTGCGCCTGAACTGCACATTGATTGTCCGACTGGCACGCTCCATTCAAATGCAAACAGAAGAGACAGGGAGCATAAACGACCTTCTACGCGAAACATCCTGTTTTAATTAATCTTTATTTTTTTAAGGTAATATATACAGAGCCACTCCAACATTCATAGGCGCTCTCTGCTGTAGCATTAATGATCTTACGTGTCATCGAGGACAGAAACATCAGTAAGCAGAGCAATGAATGCACAGAGTCACTGATGGCGGCCCACGCTCACAAGTGAAGCGCAAAGAGCGGAGCCCCTTGTAAAGTTGACAGATCGTAGCATCGTGCTCAGAGTTGGTCATTAGAGAATTAGATATTGGCGCTTCACAAACACGCAACAATACTGATAACAATAGGTCATAGTCTGAATTCAGATAGGTCATGCTACAAACGGAGTACGGCAAATTTTAATATTTTGAGTCAAAGAACTCGGGGCGCAATAGATTGCTGTTGCTCTACACTCTACAGTGACTTCTCGGGTTGTTGAGCCAAAGAAGTCTATCGTCACTTCACCCCTTTTGTCCTCGAATTCTAGCATTATTAGAACAACAACAGCAAGAATAAATAGAAGAGAAGAACAGCCCAAAGAACACAAACAGTCCTTGCATCTTTTCCAAATTGGTTTCGATAAACATTCAGGTTGAAACTTTAGGGAAAATTTTCCTAAGAGCGATTGAGTTGATAGCAAGATGTGACACCTTATAAAATCAAGGTTTAAATTAATACCGAGGACAGATGCAACGCCCCGCCATTGCCCGTACTCTGGTGGTACCAGTCCCAGTCCTGGAAAAGGATTAGAGAGACATTAGCGGCCCTGGCAGCAAGAAGACGTCGTTAAACACTAGGAATTAACTCAGGACATAACGTAACTGCCATTTTCAAGTGGTTCCAGCCCCAAGTTTTGATATAGGGAAGAGCGGTGTATAATAGGCCTACACAGTGGCGGCGCTACCATGGGTCGCGGTAGGTCATTTGACCTGCCTATTTTACTCTTGTCCTGCCTCATGACCTGCCCATTTTACTCTTAACAGGTCTGGTTCATTGTTTCTGTAATGTGCGTCTTATTAGCATATATGTTCATGATGTTCTGAGTAGCTTATCAGTACTTAGGCCTATATATCTTTAAAGATTAGTAAAGTAGCTAAAGTCAATTGGCCTATAAGCGTTCAATAATAATTTTCTTGGTTTATATTGTAGCGAAATTGGGGGGGGGGAGATCGGCCTCCATCGCTGACCCTGATACAGTGAAAATTCAATTCAACGAATTCAAGGGAAAGGGGATCACGACGCCTTTGGGGTCTCCCTGGGGCACTGATGCCCAGCCGAAGACTTGGCCGATGTGGCCTAGTCCCTTCGATGAATTCAAGGGGGGACCTCGACGCTCTTTAGCGTATCCCCGGGGCATTGATGCCCAGCCGAAGACTTGGCCAATGCGGCCTAGTGCCTTCGACGAACTCAAGGAGGTGGGGTAGCGATTGAGGCGCGCAAAACCAGCGGGGACCTCTATGCCTTACGCTTATCCCTGGGGCACTGATGCCCAGCCGAAGACTTGGTCGATGCGACCTGGTGGCCTACGATGAACTCCCGGAGGGAGGTAGTGAGGGAGGGGTTTTCGCGCGCTGGGGCCCCTCTGAAAAGTATAAAAGGCGACCGAATCGCACAGTTGCAGAGAGTTGCCGACAGTCGCCGAGAGAGACAGTAGCAGAGAGTTGCCGGCAGACATCCGAAGAAAGCAGTCGTCGTCAGTCCTCGGGAGAGTAGAGCGCAGTCAGTGAGAGAGAGAGAGAGAGTCCGAAATTGCGAGCGGCGACAGTTCTTGCCCGACGGTGGGGCATCTTTGGAGTAAACGTGGATATAGAAGCAGATGATTAGTCGTCGTTGAGATATTTCTTGCGGTATTTGATTGCGTATTACGAGTTGCAAAGCGATCGTTCTGTGGAATATACGGATATAATTCCTAGACACGACAAGTGTATTTGTTTCAATTGGAAATATCGATTATTGTGTTGATTATCGTGGATATAAGAAAAGTCTTCAATCGTTATTCGGTCTAATGATTTGCTGTCGATCAGTTGCGAGTAACTCGTTAAGTCCTTCGACGACATCGGAGGCCTTATCTACGCACATACGTCCGGGGCCTTCTTAACCACTCGGCTGGCCTTGGAAGTATACGGTATAGAGATATACCCCGGCGAGAGAGGAGTAGCATTTCCGCCACACTAACTCAAGAAGTGGGGTCCGGGAGGTGCATTTTCGCCACAATATATCTAAGTTATGCTGCTTATGTTGAGGTTATGCTGCTTATGTTGAGGTTATGCTGCTTATGTTGAGGTTATGCTGCTTGATGCAGTGGCGTACGGAGCTGAAATGCCGCCCTGGGCGAGGGCCTGAAAAGCCGCCCTTGACCACTTAATTTTCGATATGCTATTTTCTCTGAGATATTGCATCACGATCGTATTACAGATACCATTATTTTATACGGTTTTTCTGGATTTTTACTTTTCCTGTATTTTGTAATTATCCGTTTTAGCTATACATTTCAACTTATTGAAATCTATTTTATTAGATAATAAAACATTTTATCGCATGACTTGCGACTATCGCTGCCTCGCTGTGATGTGTACAGTTGGCCTACAGTACACATGCAGGCCTATGCGTATAACATATTTTGCTATAATTAGGTCCTGCCATATCATCATAATTTCGTGGAAGCAGCGTACTTCCGCTATCCAAAATGCAAAACAGCGCTGCATCGTAAAAAGATTATTAGGCCTAATCACCGTTATCCGCTATATAAACACGGCTTAGTGTGCTCAGTAGAAGTTTACGTTTTGATAACAATGAAATTAAACAATGTATTTCATTTACTGGATTATAATATCATAATATAGTGATCATATTTAGTAAACATTGCAAAAGAACTGCAGTCTGCAGCATTATTGCAAAAACGCTAAATGAGAAAATTAATAGGGGCCTAGCGAGTAACCGATCGAGATTCGAAAATAACCGAATACTCCTACTAAATCCAGTTGAAAGGATAAGTGGTCATTTCAAATGACGAAATCATGCAGTCAATTTCTGTCAAAACCAGACCAATTTTAAAATTAATTTTAAAAAGAGGAGATCTATACTAATAATAATTATTGGTGAAAGGCTGTGATGGTGATGTGCTATTGATGTTTCATATTCGCTTCTGATGTCTCATATTTTCTTTTTTCTTCAGTTGCTTCCATTTACAACCTCTTTTCAGTATCTAGATTATCATGATTAACTCCATTTATCCGGACAACGCTTTATATTCAAACTCAACCGTTATCTCGTTGCTTTATGGTACACGGATTATATTATCGGATATCCTAATATAGCGGGACTCTCGTCCCTTCTGGATATCCGTTTGTCTTCCTTAACAGTTTATATTTTTACAATATGAACTGGCTTATTATCACTATTTAACTATTTGCGATTAATTCTGTATTGCCATTGTTAACTGCATTATGGGAGCAATAAAATATTTGATTGATTGATTGACTGATTGATAGTTTGTGATTACATTTTATTCTAAGTCATTAATTAGTTTAGATACTTATACAAAGCCCAAAATATGCGTGCATATATATATATATATATATATATATATATATATATATATGCACGCATATTTTGGGATATATATATATATATATATATATATATATGATCATGAAGGGCGGAATAACAAGAATATGCTTTAAAGTAGACTATGCTGTATGTTGTCTGTTGCTCTGTTTTCAGTTTACTAGATAAATGCGATTCGCTTCCTTTTCTGCAATTTTCGTTAATGTCTAACGTAGACCTCTGAGAGTGAAGCCGCCCCCTAACGATCAATGGAACCCAAGCCGATTTGACCAAAGTTGCGGTCTCTTTCTTTCCTTCTTTTTCTTTCTTTCTTTCTCTCCTACTTTTTCTTACTTTATCCAAAATTCATTCATTTTTATTTTTCTTCAACCCTATTTTGTCGCCCCTGCAAAAGTGCCGCCCGGGGCGACTCGCCCCCTCTGCCCCCCACCCCGTCGGTACGCTACTGGCTTGATGCGTAAGACTCAAACATTAATTTCTTCGACCTGCTGAATAACTCCCATGACCTTGGACCGACCTGCTGAAATTGTATAGCCGGCGCCGCCAAGGCATCAGCCGATGGCGCACCAAGATCAATCCGCGCTCAGGTCAACGCAGTCTGACAATAAATTTTAAAATAAATTAAATGCCAATTTAATAACTTAAATGCTTGTTTGATGCCAATCCTCTGCTATGAGTCAACGCCATAAATCAGCAAATATACCATCGACACAATGTAGGCCGCGTGAGCGATTCTAGCGGCTAACTTAGTCATCAGCCTGTTGGCGTACGGTACTGAAAAGTTTCTAAGAAAATCACGACAGATATGTTTATGTGAATTTTTGTTTTGTTAGCAACAACTTCCTAGTAAAAACGACTAACGCCGCAAGGAGAAGATCTTAGCTTGTGTTGCAATCCTCTATTCTTAAATTCCTGCTCAACCATATAGCTCTTAAATTCCTGCTCAACCATATAGCTCTGCGATATACAATAGACTTCTTGTCACGCGCTGTGAATTTATCAGAACGCTAGGCGAGCTTTGTATTGCAAGGCGAGCCGTTGAACAGATTGTCTGATTCTAATATTCCACAGTATACCTGGTTCTTATATAGAGCACAATGGCTGATTCTGTTATTCCGAAATATCTCCTTATATCATTCAAGAATTATTTTTTCTGATTCTAATATTCCACAATATGTTTGATTCCAACATTCCACAATGTTTCCTGATTCTAACATTCCACAATGCTGTCTGGTTCTAATATTCCACAACGTATTTTGATTCTAACACAGCACAATGTTGTCAGATTCCAATAAAAATTTCACAACGTATAGTTTGATTAAAACATCCACAATGTTGTCTGATTCTAATATGCCACAATATATTTTGATTCTAATATTCTACAATGTTGTCTGATTCTAATATTCCACAATACATCTTGATTCTAATATTCCACAATATATTTTGAGTCCGTATCAATGCAGAAGACATCAACCGATACGTGTGAACCAAGTCCGAGCAGCAGTCAAGTCAATACTATCTGAATCTAATAATTATACTGTCTACAAGGGCAAAACATAGATAAAAGTTTCAGCAACTTACCAACAACCACTTAAGCTACTTTTAGCCATCAAAGCAACTCGAACTTGCTTAAATACTCAGTAATCGGAATAAACACAAACATTTGATTGTCCGTTTACAAACTTTAAAAGATACTATGCAGCAAGCGTACACATACATATACGTATATATATATATATAATATATACATACACACATACACACATGCATACATACATATACAGATTTTACTCAGTAATCGGAATAAACACAAACATTTGATTGTCCGTTTACAAACTTTAAAAGATACTATGTAGCAAGCGTACACATACATATACGTATATATATATATATACATACACATACACACATGCATACATACATATACAGATTTTACTCAGTAATCGGAATAAACACAAACATTTGATTGTCCGTTTACAAACTTTAAAAGATACTATGTAGCAAGCGTACACATACATATACGTATATATATATATATATATATATATATATATATATATATATATATATATATATATATATATATATATATATATATATATATATATATACATACACACATATACACATATACATATAACATACGCACATACATTATAATATATACATGCAAATTGTTTGATGCCATTCTTCGTAAACGTTCAGGACCCATTAAATATTCCTACTCTGAGGGTCAACCATTGGGCGACAACGTTCAATAAAACAATTTCTCACAGACATTTGTCTTCACAGACGCAATTTATTAGCTTTTTCTTGGCTCCTGTAGCACTGCACCTGCTGGCTCATGACTGTAATTGTAATAATTGTTTTTGTGCAATTAACACTTAATTCATTCATTCATTCAACTTTCTATTGTGACTGTGGTGTCACCAATTTTAAAAGTCGTGGTGACAGCCACCACCACTTTTGCCCTGTGCTGAAATCCTTTATCGACATAACAGAGTTAATTTCGTTTGAAGTAAGGTCAAGCTGCAACAATAACAGCGGTATATCTTGCATATATATGACTATCGCAAAGCCGATAGATGCTTTCACACAAGCTTGCTTTCTTGTTGCCTATGTTGCATAAATTGGTGACGTCACCCATCTGGCTGTTGTTGACACCAGAGGGGGAATGGTCACCACAATTTAGGCCTATGGGTCAAAGTTTCGCCCTTGCTTGTCGTTCTCCTTAACACTCACAAATAGGTCGACCGTGAACGGTTTGGAGAGTAGGCCTAAAGAACGAAAATGACAGCCTTCGAAACAAACTGCAAATGAACGCTACATGGGAACTTCACAAAAATTCTAAGTTACGCTAATACAGTGACAAGTGAATATTATAAGCTCACCCTGGACATTTTATTTGTACACAATTATCTCGCACTTCAACTTTAAATTTATTGAACTCACGTACGCATTAAGTAATTCAGCAATTAAATGATACTAGTCTCGAAATGTTTTATTATACTTGAATTATCTCCACAGGGGGCAATTTAGTCTAAAGCATGTTTATTGCACTTAATGCTAGGCTCATTAATGATTAAGTAGGCCTATGCCATAAATACACCAAGAATCAAGGCAACAGTAAACCCAACCTAACATAACATAGCATAACATAGCATTACGTAGCATAGCATAACACAGTTTAACATAACATATCATGATGTAACATAGCATAGCATAGCATAACATAGTATAACATAACATATCATGACGTAACATAACATGGCATAGCATAACATAGTATAACATAACATATCATGACGTAACATAGCATAGCATAACATAGTATAACATAACATATCATGACGTAACATAGCATAGCATAACATAGTATAACATAACATATCATGACGTAACATAGCATAGCATAGCATAACAAAGTATAACATAACATATCATGACGTAGCATAGCATAGAATAGCATAACATATCATGATGTAACATAGCATAGTATAACATGGTATAACAAAACACATCATGACGTAACATAGCACAACATAGTATAACATAGCACGACGTAGCATAGCATAGCATTACACAGTATAACATAACATATCATGATGTATAGCATAGCAAAACATAGTATAACATATCATGACGTAACATAGCATAGCATAGTATAAAATAACATAGCATGACGTAACATGACAAAACCTGGCCTGACCTGACATGTTGTAACACAATATGGTATAACATAACATAACTCAATCCAATCTTGTCCAATATAATCTAATCTAATTCACTATAGTTTAATCTTATCCAGTTCTATCCAATCCAATACCTCTGATGAATTTACACTCGATAAACAGCAGCAGAGAATTAACAACAAAAAACAAGACAAAAATTTACGAGACGATGATAAAAACCGATTTTCCTGTACGGATCAGAATGTTGGACAATGCGAAAGCAAGATGAAAAAAAGAAGTCTGCAGCAGAAATAAGTTGGCTGCGAAAGATCTCTGGGAGTTAAAGACCATAGAAAATAAGAAGCGATGACATAAGACAATCGTTATGTATCCAAACAACTCTGCTAGACAAAGTCGTTCAACGAAGACTCCGATGGTTCGGACATTATAGAGAGAATGCAAGTTGACCGAATCCCACACAGTGCACTACATGCAAGATTCAAATGAAAAATACACAAAGGCAGACTACGCTACATAAATCATATAAATGAGGACATAACATCACTTGGACTAACACTTAGGGGAACACTAGACTTGATAAATGACCTTGGACAATGGAGAACACTTATTCATACCCATCGCCGCCAAATAGCTGAGTCAGAATCTGATAATGATGATGATGATGATGATGATGATGATGATGATGATGATGATGACGATGACGATGATGACGATGACGATGATGATGATGATGATGATGACGACGACGACGACGATGATGATGATGAATACAACACCAATTTATTCTTGCATGCCAAAAACATGTTTACAACAACCATAGCAATGATGAAGTACCTGTACGGCCTACAGACCTAGGTCTAGTTCACTCTTCAAAGAATCGTTAAAGGTAATTGCCAGGCTACAGCCAAATGAACATCACAACAGATAATGAAGACAGCTGTTAAGACGATTTGTGATCGTTGACAGCACGAGTCCTTGGAAGTAATAGACCTATTAGCATGGTACACTGTACAAAGCGAGGTTGATTTGAGCTGTTAGTGGCATTAACTAAGGCATCTCTGAAACATAACAATTCTTTAGTCCATTGCAAGTCATGTGATAATAATGTTATCAAGGGCAATTGATAAACGCATCACCACTGCCCTGTCATTTTGATGTGATAATGACGCGAACAAAGGCACTGTTAAGCGCAATTTCAGCGTGTCACAAGTCACGTGATAATGAGGTAAACGAAGGCATTGTTAAACAAAACCTTACCCTGTCACAAGTCACGTGATAATGACGTCAACGAAGGCAGTGTTAAGCGCAACTTTAGTCTGTCACAAGTCATGTGATAATGAGATCAACAAACGCAATGTTAAAAGCATCTTTAGGTTATCACTAGCGATTTGATAATGGCAAGAACAAGGATGGAATGTATCTTAGCAAGCCATAGGTCATTTGATGGCAACGTTAACAAGGCTTCTTCGTTGTCACTTGCCTGATTGTAACTCCCCGATAGATTAGGGTTTCGTGAACTGATGAATTCTTGCCTGAGTGATGAGCGGTCCTACGAACAAAAGGATATAGGTGATGAAGCCGTTCACAAGGCACTCTCAGTGGTAACAAGATAGGTACGTCAAAGCTATGGCTGAAAGTTCGAGACTGACAAACCGAAAGCTCAAAGTTTCTTTCGAGAAAAGCCTCCGTATTGCACGGAGCCGGTACCAGAAGCTCCCCAAACGGACGTCGATGAAGAGGAAACACGATGCTCTTGCGCCACACCTCGCTAGCTCGAAGACGCGGCGAACCGTTCCAGATGTGTGTTCTGTTTTCAAAGAAAAAGAATATGTCGATGTAAGGCGTTCGGTAGGTCATATAGAATACACAATGACCGGATTTTGGGTAGAACTTCCACTGATAGACGTAATCCTCTGATGCGTCGGAGGGAAGCGAATAGAGTCCAAACGAGAGAGGATCCTTCGTTGACAGCGCTTCGATGACGCGGCTCTGATCAGTGGAGTTGATGATGACGTCGATGTCATCGTCCCACGGGATGGGACCGTGGTGACGAAATGATCCGAGTAGGCTGCCGGAAAAGATGAAGAACGTTATGTTGGCCGATTCCATGGCCTCGACGAACACCTGGAAGGTTCTGTCGAGAAGTGCCTTCGACTCGGAGTCCAGTGGGGACAGGAAGTAGGACTCGAAGGTCCCGAAAAAGAATCTGCTGTTGGAGGCATAGAACAACGTGTTCATCATCAAGATGACGCAGTTGGTGATGAATAGATTGCGCGCCGAGCAACATCTCCAGGTCGCTCTCAACGCCCTCTGGACTTGGCAATAATACATCGGATTTTCCTGTGTGGTATGGGTCGCCTATCGTAAGTCGCTCTTGGATGACTGGAAAACGTCTCCAGTCCTGAAATGTGCAGACTTTCTTATAAGTTTTGTGAACGTTACGAAATTGTTTTTTTTCACAAACTAACTTTGCTGATCGTGTTGTAAATTCTGAAGCCTTACTTCTAAAGAATTATTTTACAAAGTACCATTTATTATCTCGAGACTAATCTGGATCAGTTTTTCGGAGTGCTTTCTTACGAATTATCGTTTTCGGTCCTGTGACATAATCTCAGCAATTAATTTCGAATCTTTCTGTTACGAAATACTGTTTACACCCTGCCAAGTGATGTTAAACAGTTTTTTCGAAGTATTTTGTAACGAAATACTGTCTCTGGTCCTGTGACATATACTCCAAAACATTTATTTTCAAGGTGTTCCGTTACAAAACACCTTTCCAAATACTCTATAGAAATCGAGCCTTCTGTCTCACGTAAACTTAACGACATAGGGAAATAAGCAGCGTCATTCTTACATCGTATAGGCGGCTCATTTAACGCAAGGTGTTTAATCACAGCTACATCGAAAGACCCAGGATAGGGAATAACCCGGGTCGTCTGATTGGCATTGCAGCAACATCCCCACAATCTTATGTCAACACGCATAAATGGCCTTTAAAGTTCATATAAACGCCGTATGCGGCCTGCGAAAACAGGTTAGACTTTCTTTCAACAATAAGCCTTGGAAACCATTACTCCTTTTAGGCAGTTCTAAAATGTTTTCACAGCAAATAAATGTTGCTGGACGTGTGTTTATTTGAGAAATAATTTCACAACGAGCAGAAAGGACCCTAATGCTGCATGTTCGCTGGCATCATGCCCACATGAAGCCCATATAGGACCAATATTCCCCAACAGATCCACATGGATCGAGTCCATATGGACCTTGCATTTCTTTTCATCAAAATATCATTATAATCTCACACCAAAACTAAACTGTGCTGATAGGAAAACAGCATATAACGTGAAAAGAGAACCTTAAATGTTTGCTTAAATAAACGATATTGAACTCCCTGTAAAACTAACATTCCATGGGATTTACCTGTTATCAAAAACGTCAGGCGTCATTCACAGTTCATTTCTCTGCTTGGCATTCGGGACACGAGGCTTAGAAGCGTATTGTAGTCAAGCATGGTTTTAGGGAGTGCTTCGTAATAGTAATTGTAAACTTCATATTTTTAAAGCGCTACCGGTACTCTAGAACTAAGCTTAAAGCACTAGCTCATTCACGAGACCGATGTCAAGTGGATGTCCGAGTCCGATTAACAGAGATTCTTGTTGGGGTCTTAGGCCAGGTTGGGTCAGCTGCCCACCTACCCCTCCGGATTTAGCGAACACGAACTATACCCTATCAGTTGACATCGACGTGGAGCCTTCTCTGAGAGCCACGTTGTCTACACCCACATTGTAGGCCTACCCATAGCCGCCGACCAGTTGTTACTCGTTGCACATTGTGGACCGGCAATTTGTCGAATGAACGTGGCTCAAGGTCGAACATCAAATCGCAATACACATAATTAATATTGCATGAAAGTTTATAAAGCTTGAGTTAATATAACTAAATACACCGTAAAATCCACTAACACAAGTTCCTAAAATGTGAAACGAAAGTCCCAAGTTGTTCGTTCTGAAAAATCCACTTAGAGATAATTATTTACTCCCAAGGAACTCTCGTCGAGAAATCGTTTCTGGTCAGATCAATATTGTTCTCAATTCAACACGAATGCAGGCTACGTCTGTTCGCGTGACATTCGGAGCGCTTCTTGAGCGCGTAACCGTTGCGCACGTAGCAGTTAGGCCGACCTGAGAGGCCATTGGACAGAAGACGTGAAGGCCTATGTCTAGCAATAAATGCGTTCTTCTGTGTCGGATCCAGTTCTTCACAATGCAAACAGAAGGCCGAGCAATAGGCAGTAATAACGAGGAACACGGTGGCCTTTTGCTTCGTCTTGTAACGTGGAGGGTACGGGTTCTAGTCTCTGAGACGGTAACTGTGTATACAGGGACCGTGAGTTCAACGACTTACATACATACATACATACATACATACATACATACATACATACATACATACATACATACATACATACATACATACATACATACATACATACATACATACATACATACATACATACATACATACATACATACATACATACATACATACATACATACATACATACATACATACATACATACCTATATACAAGCGTGCATATGAAAAGACATACAAACATACATGCACATATATATATACACACACACACACACACACATTCTTTGCTATCGTGGTCGGAAGTGCCTCTGAGGAGTTTCTCTTGAAGTGGCGGCGTGGCGCTATACAAATTTAGTAATCTGACATAATCTAATCTAATCCAGTCTATTATCCAGAATAGTTTAATCTTATCCAGTTCTATCCAATCCACTACCTCTGATGAATTTACACTTGACAAACAGCAGCAGAGAATTAACAAAGAAAACCAAGACAAAAATATACGAGACGATGATAAAAACCGATTTTCCTGTACGGATCAGAATGTTGGACGATGCGAAAGCAAGATGAAAAAAGAAGTCTGCAGCAGAAATGAGTTGTCTGCGAGAGATCGCTGGGAGTTACAGACCATAGAAAATAAGAAACGATGACACAAGACAATCGTTAGGTATCCAAACAACTCTGCTAGACAAAGTCGTTCAACGAAGACTCCGATGGTTCGGACATTATAGAGAGCATGCCAGTTGGCCGAATCCCACACAGTGCACTACATGCAAGATTCAAAGGAAAAAGACACAAAGGCCTATCAAGACTACGCTGGATAGATAGTATAAATGAGAACATAACAGTCTTGTTGTCAAGACCTCAAACCTCAAGGCCAAGACCAAGACTTTGAACCTCGAGACCAAGACCAAGACCAAGACTTTGAACCTCGAGACCAAGACCAAGACTTTGAACCTCAAGACCAAGACCGAGACCAAGACCCAAAAATCACATTCAGACCAAGACTTAAATTATCAAGTCGCTGTTTTAATGAAAACGTAACTCTTTTATTTTATTCAGGCAAAACTAACTTTAAATCCAGACTGAGAATTCCACCTACGCATTTACAAAAGTCTTCATGCAAAATGTTATTCCAAATGCCTTTTGTATTTTATAAAAACGAATTCGCTCAGAATTTTCAGACCAAGACGTTTCTTGTGGGGCCTCATAAAAATTCCGCCATGTGAAAAAATACGTTCTACAGGTGCTGAAGTCGCTGGCACACACAGTAGCTCTTTTTAAGCACTGGACGTAAATGTACAGATCGGCAGAGCTAGGCTATGATGCAACTAGGCTTGATAAATTTTTAAATTCTTGAGTTTTGTTAAATCACTGTTCATATTGACAGCCGGTCTTGGTGTTGGTCTTGCGAGACCAAGACCAAGACTGAGAACCTCAAGACCAAGACCAAGACTAAGACTCTGAACCTCAAGACCAAGACCAAGACTTTTGGTCTCAAGACCAAGACCAAGACTTTTGGTCTCAAGACCAAGACCAAGACTTTTTAAAACGAACTCGAGTGCACTCGAGACCAAGACCTTGGTCTCGAGGACAACAAGTCTGGAACATAACATCACTTGAACTAACACTAAGTCAAGCATTAGACTTGACAAATGACCGAGGACAAAGGAGATAATTTATTCGCAGCCAAGTGGCTGGGCCAGGAACTGATGATGATGAAAACACCAATTTATTCTGGCATGCCGAAACATGTTCAAAACAATTGTAGCAGTGATGACGTACTTGTACGGCCTACAGAGCAACGTCTAGTTCACTCTTCAAAGAATCATTAAAGGCAAATGCCCAATGAACATCACACTAGATTATGGAACAGTCGTTAAGCCGGTTTGTGGTTATTGACAGTTTGAGTCCTAGGAAGTAACGGATCTATTAGCATGGTACTTCAGCGAAATTAAACACGTTTTCAGAGTATGTACCATTGTACATTGCCAAACCTGAACAGCGATCATTTCATGATCGTGTGCCGGCATGAACATATTACACGTACATTGTGCATGTAAATTGCGCATGCACATTGTGAGTGTACATGTTACACTTACATTGAGCATGTACATATCACACGTACATTGTGCATGTAAATTGTGCATGTAAATTGTGCATGCCCATTGTAGTGTACTTTGTGTACGTACATGGACCATGTGTATATATTACACGTACATCGTACGCGTACATTGTACATGTAAATTGTACATGCACATTGCAAGTTACATTGTACACGTACGTTGAGCATGTGCATATTGCGCGTTCATTGTGCATGCACATCGTATAGCCTATGTACATTGTGCGTTGACATTTTACAAGTTACAATGTATCTCCATTAATTTTTATTATCAATCAATCAATCAATCAATCAATCAATCAATTTTTATTGCAACGATATAACATACATCAGTTCAACATTATGTTACAAGAAAACGCTGACAAAGGGAAGGCCCAGAAGGGATGGAAATCCCGCTAATAGGGACACCCAATTTTGTAAGTTAATTACGTTGAAGATAGAGGTTCGATTGAGATACACATTATTATTTTTATTATTATTATGACCATAATAATAATACTACTACTAATAATAATAATAATAATAACGCATTTATTAAGTACCACTATCTAGTGATCAAGTATCAATTCATGACGCAGAGCAACTGTGATTGAAGGATTTGCTCAAGGTCCCTACACAGCAACGATCTCGGGGAGGAGGATCGAACCCAAACTCAACGCGTTAAGGAGCGAGGGCTCAACCAATCGGCTACCGTGTTCCAATCATTTAGCCTCAACCCTTATGACCACTCGAGCGACATACACTCCACATGCTTCATCATCATCATCATCATCGTCATCATCATCGTCATCATCATCATCATCATCATCATCATCATCATCATCATCATCATCATCATCATCATCAACATCATCATCATCATCATCATCATCAACATCATCATCATCATCATCATCATCATCATCATCATCATCATCATCATCATCATCATCATCAACATCATCATCATCATCATCATCATCATCATCATCATCATCATCATCATCATCATCATCATCATCATCATCATCATCATCATCATCATCATCATAGTCGTCGTCGAGCGATAGCAACCACAGCGCAGCACAGAAGCTTCGTTGTGGTCAGCCCTACATTCTGGAATAGGTTGCGTCGCATCTTACAACATGAGCTTCTTGGTCTTTCTCTACTTCTATTCTGTAAGCCTTTGAAAACCAATTTGTTCGATCCTGGTTTTCCGTCGTTAGGTCAACAGCGCCTCTGACCAGTCTCACTTGAAGAGGCGCTATATAAATTTCGGATTACAGTTACAATTACGTCGTTGTCATCATCATCATAGCTGCCCATCCGATGTACACTTAATCGTTTTCCTCCCGCCGTGTTCCGTTAGAAACAACTGAAACACACATCAACGGGACCGGAGAAGGAACAGATCATCGGATCACATGCATCTCAGCTTACAAGTCATTTGATGGTGACATTAACAAAGTCATCTCTGAAACACATCTTTAGCCTATTGCCAGTCGCGTGAGGATAATGTCAACAAGAGTATTTATTACAGTAGACGCATCATAATTACCCTGTCACCTTCACGTGATAATGACGTGAACAAAGACACTGTCAACCGCAACTTTATCGTGTCAGAAGTCATGTGATAATGACGTCAATAAAGGCATTGTTACAACATCTTTAGCCTATCACCAGCGATGTGATAATGGCAAGAACAAAGGCATTTGTGAAGTGTATCTTAGCTAGCTACAAGTCATCATGGCCGTGTAAAAGTCGTCGTAGGCCCTAGGCACTCTTGCATTCGAAGACCCCAACTCAACTGCCAACTCCAACTCCGCACAGTTCACGTGATGTAGGCTAGCACAACTTAACTTAAACTGTTTCAGTATAAAAGTTATTAAATTTGAATTTGCTGTTATTTACAATTTTCCTTTCTCCACCTCCCCGATCAATCATTAAATATCTCATTTTCAGATTGTCAGACTTTCTTAAGCCCCTGAAAGTTTTGTAGGCCCTACGCCAACTGTGCCTAGTGGATATGAAGGCCCTTCAAATTGTCTGATAGTAACGTCAACAAGGCTTCTTCATTGTCACTTGCCTGATCGTAACTCCCCGATAGACTAGGGCTTCATGAATAGATGAGTTGTTGCCTGGGTGATGAGCAGTTCTACGAACAAAAGGATACAGGTGATGAAGCCGTTCACAAGGCACTCTCAGCGGACGTGACCAGAAATGTACGTCGAAAGTATGGCTAAAGTCCCGAGATTGACAGATAGAAAGCTCAAAGTTTCTTGCGAGAAAAGCCTCCGTGTTACACGGGGTTGGCACCAGAAGCTCCCCAAACGGGCGTCGATGAAGAGGAAACACGATGCTCTTGCGCCACACCTCGCTAGCTCGGAAATGCGGCGAGCCGTTCCAGATGTGTGTTCGGTTTTCGTAGAAGAAGAAGATGTCGATGTAAGGCGTTCGGTACGTCTTGTAGAATACACCGTGACCCGCTTTTGGGTAGAACTTCCACTGATAAACGTAATCCGCTGAGGCGTCAGAAAGAAGAGTGTAGAGTCCGAACCGGAGCGGATCCTTCGTTGTCAGTGCTTCGATGACGCGGTTCTGATCAGTGGAGTTGATGATGACGTCGATGTCATCGTCCCACGGGATAGGACCGTGGTGACGAAATGATCCGAGTAGGCTGCCGGATAGGATGAAGAACGTGATGTTGGCCGATTCCATGGCCTCGATGAAAACGCGGAAGGTTCTGTCGAGAAGTGCCTTCGACTCGGAGTCCAGTGGGGACAGGAAGTAGGACTCGAGGGTCCCGTGAAGGAAGCTGCTGTTGGAGGCATAGAACAACACGTTGATCATCAAGATGACGCAGTTGATGATGAATAGATTGCGCGCTGAGCAACATCTCCAGGTCGCTCTCAACGTCCTCTGGACTTGACAGTAATGCATCTTCGGATTTCCCAGCATGGAATAGGTCGCCTATCGTAAATCGCTCTTGGATGACTGGAAAATGTCACCGGTCCTGAAAAGTGAAGACATTCTGAGACATTTTGTGAACGAGATTGGTTCTTCCACAAACTACCTTTACCAATCGTGTTATAAATTCTGAAGCCTTACTTGTAAGGAATTATTTTACAAAATACCATTTATTATCATGAGACTTATCTGAAACAGTTTTTCAGAGTGTTTTTTTAGAAATTATCGTTTTCGGCCAACTTGGCATAATCTTAGCAATTAATTTCGAAGCTCTCCGTTACGAAATAGGCCTACCATTTACACTCGGCTATTTGATTTAGAACAGTTTTTTTTCTAAATATTTCGCTACAAAATGCTGTTTCTGGTCCTGTCACAAATACTCCGAAGTATTTATTTTCAAAGTGTTCCGTTACAAAACACCTTTCCAAATCCTCTGTAGAAATCGAACCATCTGATTCACGTAAACTTAGTAACACAGGGAAGTAAGCAGCGCAATTTTTACATCGCATAGGCGGCACACTTTTACACAAGGATAGAAGACGCCGCAAAGTGTTTAGTTACACCTACTTTAAGAGACTCAGGATATGGAATAACCCGGATTGTCTCATTTGCATGGCAGCCAACATCCCCGCAATCTGATGTCAACATGCATATTGTATGACATTGTAGTCCAAGCCATAAAATTATTAACGTAGACGCTGGAAAAAACGTCGGGTTACAAATATAGTTGACCCCAAGACCTCTATAGAAAACAAGACGTGGGGCCTATATTTAGCATGCTTTCACAATCACCCGCTACCTGTGGCTACACATAGCAGCCTAAGTGACTTTTTAAAGTTCATTTAAACGCCGTATGCGGCCTACGAAGGCCAAGTTAGACTTTCTTTCAACTATAATACAGGCCTTTGAAACCTTTACTTCCTTTTAGGCAGTCTTAAAATGCTTTCACAACAGATAGGTGTTGCTCGCGTGAGTTTAATTGAGAAATAATTTCACAACGCACAGAAGAGACCTTAATGCTGCATGTTCTCTGGTATCATGCCCTCATGAACCCCACATTGGACCAATATTCCCATACGAGGTCCACATAGAGCGAGTCCATATGGGTCCAGGCATTTCTTTTCATCACAATATCATTACTATCTCACACCAAAACTAAACTGTGTCGGTAAGAAAACAGGATACTACGTGAAAAGAGAACCTTAAATGTTTGCCTAAATGAACGTTCATTTTTCGGCTTGGAATTCAGGATACAAGGCTTAGAATAGCATTGTAGCCAAGCATGGTTTTAGGGAGTGCTTCGTAATCGTAATCGTAAACTCCAAATTTCTAAAGCGCTACTCTACAGCTAAGAGCAAAGGATTAGCTCATTCACGAGCGTCGTGTCAGTGAAGGTCCGAGTCCGGTTACCAGAGATTCTTTTGGGGTCTTAGGCCAGTTTGGGTGAACTGGCCACATATCCCTCCGGATTTAGTGAACTCGAACTATACCCAATCAGTTGACATCGACGTGAAGAATAATATTTTTCTCTGACAGCCACGTTGTCTACACCCACATTGTACCCATGGCCGCCGACCAGTTGCTGTGAGTTGCACAATCCTGACGGCGATGTGTCGAATGAACGTGGCTCTCTGGATGATCAGAGGTCGAACATCAAATCGCGATACACATGATCATTATATGAAAGTTTATAAAGCGTGAGTAAATTTAACCAAATACACCGCAAAATCCACTAACGTAAGTTCCTACAATGTAAAAGGAAAATCCTAGGTTGTTCGTTCTGAAAAATCCACTTAGAGATATTTTCTCCCAAGGAACTTTCGTCGAAAAATTGTTTCTCGTCTGATATTGTTCTCAATTCAACACAAATGCGGAGGCTACATCTATTCGCATTGCATTCGGGTCGCCTCTTGTGAGCGTAACCGTTCCGCATGTAGCAGTTAGGCCGACTTCTTTGGTTAGTGGACAGAAATGAAGGCCTATGCCTAGCAAGATATGGGTTCTTCTCTGTCGGACCCAGTTCTTTACAATGCAGAGAGGGAGGGCCAACTTATAAGCAGTACTAACGAGGGACACGGTATAGCCTTTTGCTTAGACCGCTCGTCTTGTAACGTGGAGGGTACGGGTTCTAGCCTCTGAGACGGTAACCGTGTAGGGACCTTGAGTACAACGACTTACATACATACATGTACATGCGTGCATATAAATATACATACAAACGCACATGCACATATATATATATATATATATATATATACATACATATTCTTTGCGATCGTGGTAGGAAGCGCCTCTGATGAGTTTCTCTTGAACTGGCGCTATACAAATTTAGTAATCGAACATAATCTATTCTAATCCAGTATAGTTTAGTCTTATCCAGGTTTAACTAATCCGATACTTCAGATTAATTTACACTTGATTACCAGCAGCAGAGAATTAACAAAGAAAAGCAAGACAAAAATATACGAGACGATGATACAATCGATTTTCCTGTACGGATCAGAATGCGGACAATGCGAAAACAGAAAAAAAGTCTGCAGCAGTCTTCTTCCTCCTCCTCCTCTTCTTCTTCCTCCTCTTATTCCTCCTCTTATTCCTCCTCTTCTTCCTCCTCTTCTTCCTCCTCTTCTTCTTCCTCCTCTTATTCCTCCTCCTCTTCTTCTTCCTCCTCCTCTTCTTCCTCCTCTTCTTCCTCCTCCTCTTATTCCTCCTCTTCTTCTTCTTCTTCCTCCTCCTCTTCTTCCTCCTCTTCTTCCTCCTCCTCTTCTTCCTCCTCCTCCTCTTCCTCCTGCACCTCTTCCTCCTCCTCTTCCTCTTCCTCCTCCTACTTCCTCCTCCTCCTACTTCCTCCTCCTCTTCAATCTCCTCTTTTTCCTCCTCCTCCTCTTATTCCTCTTCCTCCTCCTCCTACTTCTTCCTCTCTTCTTTGTCGTCTTATACAGGAATTGCGATGTCGCATTGATCTGCGATGCACGGAACGAAGACCTTTTAAGCTCCGAATGATCTACGCAGGAAAATCAAAAGATATTGAACAAATGAAGACCATAGAAAACAGGAAACGATGACATAAGACAAACATCAGGTATCTAAACAACTGTGCTAGACAAAGAAGTTCAACGATGACTCCGATGGTTTGGACATGTAGAGAGAATGCCAGTTGACCGAATCCCACACAATGCAGTACACATGTACATGCAGTATACGAGGGAAAAAGAAACAAAGTCAGGCCAAGATAACGCTGGATAGATAATATAAATGAGGACATAACATCACTTGAACTAACACTAAGCCCAGCATTAGACTTGGCAAATAACCGAGAACTAAGGAGATAATTTATTCGCAGTCAAATGGTTGGCGTCAGGAACCGATGATGATGATGATGATGATGAATAAAACACCAATTTATTCTTGCATGGCAAAAACGTGTTTACAACAACTATAACAATGACGAAGTACTTGTACCGCCTACAGACCTACTATAGGTCTAGTTCACACTTCAAAGAATCATTGAAGGCAATTGCCAGGCTACAGCCCAATGAACTTCACACCAGATAATGGAGACAGCTGCTAAGACGGTTTATGCTCGTTGACAGTATGAGTCCTTGAAGGTAATGACCTATTAGTGGAGGAATTATAAGAAATTCGACTCAACTAATTAGCAGGAAGTACAGACTTGGCACAGTTGTTAAGTAAGCCATACTGATGAAAATATCAAAAGTCCCCATAAATCCAGGCTGTGGTCAAGCCGCCATCTTGGAAAATGGCGGCCTAAATACGGAATTTCGACAATAACTTCAGAACCGTCACAGCTACTAAAATATACAAAAGAGCGAAAATACTCTTCGTTAAAAGGGGAACATTTCTTTTATGTAACATTTTTTTGTAGGATTACAAATAAAAAAGTTACATAGGATTAAATAAATATAATTCTGCATTTCAGTGCGACATACAAAGTGCAAATAGGTTTTATGGCTTTTTAGCAGAAAAGCATTACTCGACTCAACAAATTAGCAGGAAGTGGAGACTTGGCACAGTTGTTAAGTAAGGCCTACTGCAGACAAAAATTTCAAATTTCCCCTTAAATCTAAGCCGCCATCTTGGAAAATGGCGGCCTAATTACCGTTTTACGGTAATAACTTCAGAACCGTCACACCTACTAAAGCATACAAAAGAGTAAAAATAATCTTCAGAATCTGCTTTTGTGTTTTCAGATATATTATGACTCACAATGAAATGCTCAATATGTGTAGCAGAAATTGATGAGGGAGGCGAGGTATTGGTGGAAATGGGACTTTAAGACTGTCATTCAAGCAAACAAAGATAGAGGGGATGATAAATACAAGGTATTTGAAGGACTAGAAAGAGTACCATTGCACAAAACATGTCAGAGAAACTACACAAAGAAGAATAGCATAGCCACAGCAAGTGGAAAACTATCACAGCCATCAACTTCTCTTACATGTCCAGTGCTTAGGTCAGAAACTAAGAGAATCGACCTTCGAGATGACTGTTTAATCTGCGGAGAGAGAGCATGTTTCCCTGAAGACTTCCCAAAAGAAACGCCTCACCGTGCATAATGTAGCTAACCTTCAGTTACGTTGAAAAAATTATTACAATTTATGAACAACGCAGTGATGAGTGGGGACTGGTGACATGAAGTTTACTTTCGTGTTGCAAATACCATTGATCTAGTAGCAGTAGGTCGACTGTTATCATTTTAACTTCTACAGCAGATTTGAGCGCGTTCAACAGAAGATTCAGTTGCTTCATCAACTTTCAAAAAGCTTTAGGAATATATTGACACTAACGATGAGTGCCAGTATAGTTTGAGTGAGCTGAAAGAAATTTTGGTCGAAGATCAAGTGTCTGGTACTCTTTTTCTTCTAATCCTTCAAATATCTTATCATCCTATCTTTGCTTGAATTACAGTCTTAAGTCCTCTTTCCACGAATACCTCGTCTACCTCATCGGTATACTGACATAATCCCCGGACGCTACTCTTATATCTCGACGTTTACGTCTGAGCACTTACATTGGCTGCCGCTCACTGCGCGTATACAGTTTAAAATCCTGTTCCCTACCTCTCGAACGTTCCAAGGTCATGCTCCTCGTTATCTCCATGATCTTATCTGTCGACCTCTTTCGTCTGCCTCTGGCCATCCTCTCCGTTCTTTAGACCGACATGACCTCTTGGTCCCTCGGACCGGGACTTCTATGGCTCAACACCGTGCCTATGCATCTGTTGGCCCATCCCTCTGGAATGATCTTCCTTCCATGACTCGTTCTCAGATCCTAACTGGGGGCATTTCTGCTACTTCTCGCTGTCTTAAGACTTTTCTTTTCTCACGGAGTTCCTCGCACTGGGAGCGACTCTGATTAGGTTGTACTGCGAGAGGCGTTTTATAAATTCATAAATACAATACGATAAATACAATACAATAATCCCCGGACAGAATCCCCCCCCCACCATGCCAGGACATAATCTTCCAGGCTAGGATATAATCACCTCAACCTTAGCCAATTGAGGGGAATTTTGTCCGGGGGATTATGTCCTACCCAAAATCGGGGATTTTGTCCGGGGATTATGTCCGGGGGACTATGTGTCCGGGGATTACGTCCTGGAGTCCTGGGGATTATGTCCTACAATCCCTCATCAATACCTGCTTCACATTTTGAGCATTTCATTGTGAATCATAATTTACCTGAAAACAAGCAAACACAAAAGCAGATTCTGAAGATTATTTTTGCTCTTTGGTATGTTTTAGTAGCTGTGATGGTTCTGAAGTTATTACCATAAAACGGTATTTAGGCCGCCATTTTCCAAGATGGCGGCTTGGATTTAAGGGGACATTTGAAATTTTGTCTGCAGTAGGCCTTACTTAACAACTGTGCCAAGTCTCCACTTCCTGCTAATTTGTTGAGTCGAGTAATGCTTTTCTGCTAAAAAGCCATAAAACCTATTTGCACTTTGTATATCGCACTGAAATGCAGAATTATATTTATTTAATCCTATGTAACTTTTTTATTTGTAATCCTACAAAAAAAACGTTACATATAAGAAATGTTCCCCTTTTAATGAAGAGTATTTTTGCTCCTTTGTATATTTTAGTAGCTGTGACGGTTCTGAAGTTATTGTCGAAAATCCGTATTTAGGCCGCCATTTTCCAAGATGGCGGCTTGACCACAGCCTGGATTTATGGGGACTTTTGATATTTTCATCAGTATGGCTTACTTAACAATTGTGCCAAGTCTCTACTTCCTGCTAATTTGTTCAGTCGATTAATGTTTTTTCTGCTAAAAATCCTCTACTATATTAGCACGGTAGTCAGACGAAATTAAAACAGGTTTTCAGACTATATAAAATTGTACATTGCCAAAACCTAAGCAGCGATCATTTTATGATGGTGTGCCGGCATGTACATATTACACGTACATTGTGAATATAAATTTGTGCCCTGTCCAGAATTTCTTCGGGGCATAAATCGCCCTTTGCACTGGTTACTTGTATGACTGCACTGGCTATGCCCTGGTTACAAAAAAATGTCTGACTGGGCCAGACACTGGGGCTCGAACCCGAACTCAACTCGTTAAAAATCGAGGGCTCAACCAATCGGCTACCGTGTCCCAAACACAGTCTCCACCTTTCTGACCACTCGAGTGTCGTACATTTCACATGTTTCATCATCATCATCATCAGCAGCAGCAGCAGCAGCAGCATCAGCAGCAGCATCATCATCAGCATCATCATCATCAGCATCATCATCATCATCATCATCATCAGCACCATCATCAGCATCATCATCATCAGTATCATCATCAGCAGCATCATCAGCAGCAGTATCCTCAGCAGCAGCATCATCATCAGCATCATCATCAGCATCATCATCATCAGCAGCATCATCATCATCAGCATCATCATCATCAGCATCATCATCATCATCAGCAGCAGCAGCAGCAGCATTATTATCGTCGTCGTCGTCGTCGACCCAGAACATCCACAACGCAGCACAGAAACTTCGGTGTGGTCAGCCCCATTTCTTTGAATAGGTAGGGTCGCATCCAACGACATGAGCTCCTTGGTTTTTCTACACATCTATTCTGTAAGCCCTTGAAAACCGTTTTGTTCGATCTTGGTTTTCCGTCGTCAGGTCAAGAACACCTCCGACGAGTCTCATTTGAAAAGGCGCTATATAAATATGTCGTCGTTGTCATCATCATCATAGCTGCCCATCCGATGTACACTTAATCGTTTTCCTCCCGCTGTGTTCCGTTAGAAACAACTGAAACACACACCAACTGGACCGGAGAAGGAACAGATCATCGGATCACATGCATCTCAGCTTACAAGTCATTTGATGGTGACATTAACAAAGTCATCTCTGAAACACATCTTTAGCCTATTGCCAGTCGCGTGAGGATAATGTCAACAAGAGTATTTATTACAGTAGACGCATCATAATTACCCTGTCATCTTCTCGTGATAATGACGTGAACAAAGACACTGTTAAACGCAACTTTAGCGTGTCACAAGTCTTGTGATAATGACGTCAATAAAGCATTTGTTACAAGCATCTTTAGCCTATCACCAGCGATGTGATAATGGCAAGAACAAAGGCATTTGTGAAGTGTACCTTAGCTAGTTACAAGTCATCAGTGCTGTGTTAAAGTCGTCGTAGGCCTTAGGCACTCTTGCATTCGTAGACCCAACTCAACTGCCAACTCCAACTCCGCAAAGTTCACGTGATATAGGCTAGCACAACTTAACTTAAACTGTTTCAGTACAAAAGTTATGAAATTTGTATTTGCTGTTATATGCAACTTTCCTTTTTCCCCTTTCCGGTCAGTCATTTAATATCTCATTTTCAGATTGTCAGACTTTCGCAAGCCCCTGAAACTTTTGAAGGTCCCAGGTCTACTGTGCCTAGTGGATGAGACAGCCCTGCAAATCGTCTGATAGCAATGTCAACAAGGCGTCTTCATTGTCACTTGCCTGATCGTAACTCCCCGATAGACTAGGGCTTCATGAATCGACGAGTTGATGCCTGAGTGATGAGCAGTTCTACGAACAAACGGATATAGGTGATGAAGCCGTTCACAAGGCACTTTCAGCGGACGTGACCAGAAATGTACGTCGAAAGTATGGCTAAAGTCCCGAGACTGACAGATAGAAAGCTCAAAGTTTCTTGCGAGAAAAGCCTCCGTGTTACACGGGGCCGGTACCAGGAGCTCCCCAAACGGCCGTTGATGAAGAGGAAACACGATGCTCTTCCGCCACACCTCGCTAGCTCGGAAATGCGGCGAGCCATTCCAGATGTGTGTTCGGTTTTCGTAGAAGAAGAAGATGTCGATGTAAGGCGTTCGGTACGTCTTGTAGAATACACCGTGACCCGCTTTTGGGTAGAACTTCCACTGATAAACGTAATCCGCTGAGGCGTCAGAAAGAAGAGTGTAGAGTCCGAACCGGAGCGGATCCTTCGTTGTCAGTGCTTCGATGACGCGGTTCTGATCAGTGGAGTTGATGATGACGTCGATGTCATCGTCCCACGGGATAGGACCGTGGTGACGAAATGATCCGAGTAGGCTGCCGGATAGGATGAAGAACGTGATGTTGGCCGATTCCATGGCCTCGATGAAAACGCGGAAGGTTCTGTCGAGAAGTGCCTTCGACTCGGAGTCCAGTGGGGACAGGAAGTAGGACTCGAGGGTCCCGTGAAGGAAGCTGCTGTTGGAGGCATAGAACAACACGTTGATCATCAAGATGACGCAGTTGATGATGAATAGATTGCGCGCCGAGCAACATCTCCATATCGCTCTCAACGCCCTCTGAACTTGGCAGTAATACATCCTCGCTGAAAGTCTTGTAGAGGAATACCTCTTCAGATTCCCCAGCATGGAATATAAATAGGTCGCCTATCGTAAGTAGCGCTTGAATGACTGGAAGACGTCACCAGTCCTGAAAAGAGCAGACATTCTGATAAGCTTTGTGAACGTTACAAAACTGATTCGTTGACAAAATACCTTTTAAAACAAATTTCATCGATCAAATTTACTGAATCGAGTGCATGACCAGTTTTGATTTACATTCAGTAGTAACGTTGCATAGGCTAACCAGATACCAGCGGCTATATACTATAGTCAAAATTAATTACAGCGTCCTTGATATGATCTCTTTTAGTCTTAAAGCGACAAAACGATCCCCGGAGAGAAGAACCTGAATCAGCTTATCGAGTCATCCCAGTAGTGATTACCAAGAGTTCAAACAATCAACAGGATGCAAAACACTTGCTATGTAACCAATCAACATCTATCACAGTAGGCTAAATTAATTAAAAAAAAACATCAGTAGAAAACTTATTTTGTGGGTTAATACTGGTCAATCAAAAAACGATTTATAAACAAACTTAGATGCTATGCACTTAGTGGTCGTAATGCACGTGTGTTAGAATCAATAGAATTCCATAGTTGAGGGCCTTTACTTCGATTGAGAAACTACGTACATGTACATTAGCCCAACGAGCCTCGGATCGATAATTCTGCTTAAAGCGAGTGTTATGATAATGCGCTGCCGCGTTTACGGTAAAATAAGAGTTAAATATTGTTGGGAGAGTAGGCCTTCGTGAGTGGTGCCGGCATATTAAAAGTGCCTGTTGGAGTCTATGGATATCATAAATTGTTAATATTCTCTGGGATTTAAACAGATTCAAACTTGCCATACTAGCATACACCACAGATGATTTTTATGGCCCTATTTGTAATCACAATAATGGTTTGAACATATTCTGATATCTACCTGCCGAGGCTGTAGCACAGTTATTCAGATAAGGCAAAATGAGAGCAGCGTGCAGCAATTTAAGTGAATGGGTTGAGCCTATGAATAATTCCTACAGATTTAGAGACTTTATTCGTAACATACTCAACGTATGCCTTCTAAGAAAGATTCTCATCAATAATAACACCTAGAAATTTGACTCTGATAGCTTGGGAGAGTTGAATATTATTAATACTTATTACGGGAGTAATAGGTTCAGGTAAATATATATCTAACGATTTTTAAATAAAACATAATTGGATGTTTTATCTTCAGGGACAGCATATTCCCACATGAAACCACTGAGACAATTTAATTAACTCCAAGTTCATATGACGAAAGAGGTCCGGACAATTTTTGCTAGAGATAAAAGCGGAAGTATCATCCGCAAGCAGCACCAAATCCAGTATGGACAAGCAGTTCGCTATATCATTGATATAGATTAAAAATAACAATGGGCCCACATTTGAACACTAAGGGACCCCGCAAAGTATGGGTGCTAAGATAGAAAAGATCCCATCATAAGAAACCTGTCGAAATGTATGAGTGAAATAGGATCTAAACCAGTCCAAAGCTATAGGCCTACCACGGATACCATAATGGTACAGTTTGGCTAATAATATTTTATAATTTATGGTGTCGGATGCTTTCGACAAGTCGATGGGTACACCCAACGTACATGTACAATTAGAACCATCCAAAGCCTCAGTGACTTCAATAATAGCTAAACTGGTGGTGTGGTTCTCCATAAAGCCGATCTTGTTATGAATTCTGAAGCATTACTTGCAAAAAATTATGCTACAAAATGCCATTTATTATCCTGAGACGATCTGATACAGTTTTTTTTCAAAGTGCTGCCTCACGAATTATCGTTTTCGGTCCTGTGACAGATTTCGCAGCAATTACTTTCGAAGATTTCTGTTACGAAATACCGTTTCCACCCTGCCAAGTGATTTAGAACAGTTTTTTCGATGCATTTCGTTACAAAATGCTGTTTCTGGTCCTGTGGCATATGCTCCGGAAAAAAATTATTTTCTAAGTGTTGCGTTACAAAACAACATTCCAGATCCTCTAACGAAATCGAAACATCTGTTTCACGTAAACTCATCGTCAAAAGGAAGTAAACAGCACCATTTTTACATCGCATAGGCGGCTCGCTTTTACGCAAGGATAGAAGACGCAGTAAAGTGTGTAGTTACAGCTACTTGGAGATAATCAGGATAGAGAATAACTCAGATCGTCTGCTTGACATGGCAACGGCATCTTCGCACAATCTTCTGTCAACACGCATATTGTATATAGTCTGAGCCATACAATTATAAACCTACACGCTGAGAAATACGTCGGGCTGTAAAGGTAGTTGCCATCAAGACCTCTATAAAAACACCTCTATAAAAAACAAGACGTGGGGCCAGAGAAAGAATTGTCGGGGATTGGGGGTTCAACCCCCTAGTCTTTCTTAGGACGCCTCAGTTAAGTCTACATTGCACACCCAAGAGGGTCGTTTCAAACCTTTCAGTTGTGCTAGTGTGATTTAACATTATTTGATTCTGAGTGTCTGACAAAAAGAAGACATTTCCATGGTGCATAATGTATGCATTTTGAATTTTCCCAATGAAGGAACTGATTTTGATTCGAGTCTGACTTGCAAAACTACTAGCTTTGAAATCATCTGCTTCAAATTTCGTTGACAGCAGTTAGCAAAATACGGACAAAATGTTCAATCATCCTGTCTTTTTCTACAATTCTCACACTGGTGGAGTCTATATTTAGCAGGCACTCAAATACAAAAATCACCTGCTACTTGTGGCTCACAGAGCAGCCTAAACGACTGTTTTCAAGTTCATTGCCGTAAGCGCCCTGAGAAGGCCAAGTTAAGCTTCCTTACATCGCACCGAGTCTCAACAGAGCGCTTTTGAGCCTATGTAAGCCCCGTTATATAGGCAGCTTTTTAAGTGCTTTCACATAAAAAAATGTTGCTCGACGTGAGTCTGTTACAGAAATAATTTCACAACGAACAGAATAGACCCTATTGCTCAGGGGAGCAACTTTGGTCTAAAGAGTGGGGGGTAACAATTTCTTACATCACGAAGCAAGGCTGAGAATGCGATCTCCGGGAAGGCACAATAACAAATATTGATTGGCAGTGTTCAAAAAGTGGGGGGTACCGTACCCCCCAGTCCAAAACGTGGGGTACGGGTACCCCTCCCCACAAATTACGCCTATGCCATTGCTGGTATGCTTCCTGCCAGTATGCCCGCATGAAGCCCATTTAGAACCCATATTCCCATACGGGGTCTGTATATAGCGATCCCATATAGGTCCCTTCTAATACCCGTGTACATCCTGTCAGGTTTGCACTCCTTTTCATCACAATGTTTTTATTATCTCACACCAAAACTAAACCTAAGAAAACAGGATATAACGTGAAAAAAGAACCTGCCTAGTTGCTTAAAAAACGACATTGAACTAACAAGTCCATAGGATTTACCTGTCATCAAAAACGTCAGGCGTCATTCACGGTGCATTTCTCTGCTTGGCATTCGGGACACGAGGCTTAGAAGCGCATTGTAGTCAAGCGTGGTTTTAGTGCGTGCTTCGTAATCGTAATCGTAAATTCCAAACTTCTAAAGCGCTCCTCTAAAGCTAATAGCAAAGCGCTTAGCTTATTCACGAGCGCTGCATCGTATCGGAGGGGTTGTCCAGAGATCGATGTCGGGTGGAGGTCCCAATCCGGTTGCCAGAGAGATCTGTTAGGTCATTTTGGGTCAGCGGAACAACTAGCCCTCCGGATTCAGCGAACACGAACTATACCCTATCAGTTGATATCGACGTGGAACCTTCTCTGACAGCCACGTTGTCTACACCCCTATTGTACCAACAGCCGCCGACGAGTTGTTACGAGTTGCACAATGTGGACCGGCGATGTGTCGAATGAACACTGCTCTCTGGTTGATCAAGGTCGAACATCAAATCGCGATGCACATAATCATTAAACGGGGATCTATAAAGCTTGAGTTGATATAACTAAATACGCACTAACATAAGCTTTTAAACTGTTAACGAACAGCCTATATTGTTCACTTTGAATAATCCTGTTACAGATATTTACTCCCAAAGAACTCTCGTCGAGAACATGTTTCTGGTCTGATGCCGTTCTCAGTATTCAACGCGAATGCTACCGACATCTATTCGCATGGCATTCGGGTAGCTACATATGCGCGCATCCATTGCGCATGCAGCAGTTAGGCCGACTTGTTAAGCCAGCTTATAGACCTGTAGGCCAATGATTGGTTTCGTCTCTGTTGAATCCAGTTCTTTACAACGGGGAGAGAGAATCAAGTTACGCAGTACTAACGTGGGACACAAAAGCCTAATGGTTGGAGCTCTCGTCTCCTAACGTGTACTGTTCGAGCCTCCTTTGAGACGGTAACTTTGTACGGACCTTGAGTAGAACGACGTATGTACATTATACATACACACATAAGTACATACACACATACACACACATACATATACATACTACATATACGCACTACATATACAGAAATACATGCATACGTACATGCAATGTCATGCCATGCATTCATACATACATACATGCATACATACATACATACATACATACATACATACATACATACATACATACATACATACATACATACATACATACATACATAATTCCTACTTTAACTTCTAGTTTCCGTTAACGAAATCATTTATTTTTACTTCTAACTTTTCGTTAACGAAAATATGTATGTCACACATACACACATAAATACACACACACACACACACACACACTTATATACATGCATACATAAATGCATACATACAAACAGAATCACAACATGTCATGACCTCTTCTCCTCTCACGTTTCCTGTTTTGCTTTCTCATAACATCTCGGATATCCTTTCAACCACACACACACACACACACACACACGCACACGCACACACACACACACGCACGCACACACACACACACGCACGCACACACACACACACACCCACACACACGCACACCTACACACATACACACACGCACGCACGCACACACACCCACACCAACACACACACGCACGCACACACACACACACACACACACACGCACGCACACCCCACATACACACCCACACATACCAACCCACACGCGCGCGCACTTGCGGCAACGTTGTATATAGGAGATATATATATGAAGCCAATGTGAGAAGACAATATTCCCATCTCACGTTTCTGTGTTGGATTTATATCGTAAGCTTGTACAACCAAAGAAGCAGCTCGTTACATACGCTGCAGTATAGTTGTCGTAACTGTATCATATTACAGTACATGCGATTGTATTCTAATAGACTGTAGCGCCACTGTAATAATGTTCAGTCTGTGTTCAATCTAGGCACCTTTAGGGGGAATTTCCACCTCCAAGGATTTATTTCCCTCAGAGATATAAAACAAAATAATATAGTTTTTAGCTGTTGTTGACATTATGATATTATATGAACTGTTATAATATATATGATGTTAATTACTGTTATATGACATAATAATATTATTTACTGTTAGTAAAACTAGTATTAGCTAGATGTTTGCCCGTCCTAAGATGTGAAATTTATTATGATCTTCATAGTTTTAAAAAATTTTAAAATGTCACTGTAGACAATGTTTTGTGCAAAAACCTTTTCCTTGTTTTGAAGTTTTCCTCGAAGATTGCCGTCTTTGATTAAAACTTTCAACTCGTGCGTATTCTTAAATCTTGATTGAGCAACGTAAAGAGAAAATACTGAATCATTCAACTGCCCACCTACATATTTAAAATGTTTGACCTCGAGATTTGTTTATGATCATTGCGTATGCAGGAATGATTGGAAATTGCATTGTTTAAAAATGAAGTGAAGATTTACGTAAGTTGCGCCTCTGAGTAGATCCCTTAAAGGGGCGCTATATAAATCCTCGAATGAATGAATGAATGAATGAAAACTTGGTGCCAAATCAATTCGTGGAATAAAAGCAACATCGCCTCTTTTGCATTAAGAACGAATTTCTACTGCGATAAAATTATTGTAAAGTGATTTGATAACCAACCGGGTCCTGTTGCAAGATCCTGTTTTAAATTTAAATTTCAATGAAGCATCACAATAACTCCGACTTTCAGAGCCAATCTGACGTATTTTCTAGTGGCATTCCTCGGGCGGATAATTTGCTTCATCTGTATTTGGAAACGGCCAGCGGCCACAGGATTCATGAATTTTGATTATTTGGAAGCGGCCAGAGGATTCACGAATATTCAGTAGCAGTGCGCAAGCGCGCATGCGCAACTTAATCGTAACAGAAAGGTGGACTTCATGAGTGAGTGTGTGATATTTCTGTTCGTTTATTATCATAAAATGACACTATCATATTTTAATGCTAATGTAATATTTGTACAAATATTATTTTTGTACTATTAAATGGCTTCTCTCCAGTGTTTCTTTCATGGCGGTTTTGAAAATTGGACGTATTTTCTAGTTTTTATATTAATTTAAGTAAATGCCTTGTTTGCTAGGCCTAGTATATTGTCTGCATTCAAACTCAAACTACATCTTAGCTATGAGTGACAGCTCGTTCTGCTGCAGTGCTGCAGCTCAGATCATTCAAGGCCATATCAAGATACACTCGCTACGAATTTTAACCTGACTTTGCACTGGACCAGCAGCAGAACTGAGTTGACGAACTTGTTGATTAAAGAAATCATTATTATTATTATAAGTATATTTACTGAATTCTCAAACCACTTCTATCAGCGCTGAAAAATAGAGCAATTTTGTTAAGATGACAGCTTAAAATGCGACCATTACAGTGTGGAAATTAAAAAAATTGAAACCCCTTCCCTGGGACGGTGCTGCGTGCTTCGGCGATCGTCGTTCGGGCGCTCGTTCTTCACCCCAGCCAAATGCCTTGATCCCCCCTCCCGAAAAGGGGAATTAGATTAAGTTTGGTTTTTACGTGCACGTCAAAGCCCAAGGTGAGTGGGGTCGAAGGTCAACAGAGGGAAATCTAATCGCATAAATGCCAACTAGTTTCGTAAGAGGAGAAGGCAAGGCGGCGTTGAGTCTATCTATCATTAGCCAACAAAAGTCAGGCACCACCGTTAAGTACAAGAGCATGTGTATCATTCTGTAAGTGGTTTTACATGTACGTGCATGCCTATATGTAAATATATATATATATATATATATACATATGCATCGTTGAGCAAAATGTACATAGTGCTGTTATGGGTTGCGGCTATTGTTGTGGGAAGGGTAGCCGATTGGCTAGAGCGATCGGGGAGTACGGGTTCCAGCCTCCACCGAGACTATGGCTGTGTAGGACCGTGTGTTAGTCCTTCACTCACAGTTGCTCGGTGTGTTCGTTGGGAATCGTCGTCGTAAACGCTAAGTTTCTAAAGCGTCACTCGAAAGCTAGACGTAGGGCACCAGCTTATTCACGAGCGCTGTCGGGTGGTTGTGTGTACACATCTGAACTTTTGAAGGAGGGCAATATCAAATATAGCTGTAGTGTACTGTATTGTATACAGGGGCGTCTATCCCCCTAAATCATTGGAGCAACGTCCCTTTTCCACCTCTTCTTCCCCCTTCCCGTTCCTTCCCCCCTGAAATGATGGCACACGCACTGACAGATCTCCCCCCCCCCTATTTCTAGGATGGAGCATTTGCTCCAAGGTTTCTATGGTGTAGACGCCCCTGATTGTATAACTACAGTTTTTGTTTAGGCTGATAGGACAAATAATATATACAGTTTTCAAGGGCCGTTATATCAAGATTCAAGACAAGATCAATGATTAGTAGTACTATTACAATGGTTAGTAGTACTACTACAATGATCATTAGTACTATTACAGTGATTAGTAGAGTAGGCCTATACAGGGCTTAAATGTATGGACCATAAATGACAACTTACGCGTAATAAGCCTAGTCTAACACGCACTAGATATAAAATCATGGTTATTGACTTGCTCATTCAACACATTTAACTCCTCTCTTTATTATCAATTGAAATGAATAAAACGCGGTACGAAAATCCTGTCTGAGTTTATAAACAACACAGTTTACAGCCTTTGCCTGTGTCTACCTCATTACACACTGTCAAAATCAATGTTATTGTTAGAAATCGCAAACGATACAAATGGTATACGGCTGTCATTGACAATTCAACAGGAGTCCGTGAAAAGCTTGCATAACCAGAATATGTTCATAATTAACCGTTATTTATTTGCATATATTTGCACATATTTGCATATATTTGCATATATTACGCATACACACATACATAATTTATTATATAAATGCAAATAAATATACCTTACAGTGTAAATGGCCTTAAGCGAGTTCTTCACGCACATTTGCTAATCGCCATCGATGCTCTGTCGCATGGGCGCGTATGCGCTTCTGAACTTTGGAAGCAAGGCAATATCTAATAAAGTTATATTGCACTGCTTGCACAGTACCCACACACACACATACATCTAGGTCAGTGTAATAAAATTATGATGTCGTCTGCCATGCAGGATCACGTGATGTTGTTTCCACTTGCTGTGCTTAAGTAGAAAGCGGAGACGCAACTCCTGGCCTTTGCGTCAAGTCTGCCTGTATTATACATACGAGTATTCTAGAGGACGAAACGGAACACTGTAGGCAATCGGGGAATCTATCAACAACTGGCAATGGACCGTAACTCGACCCATACAGTACTGCGATTGTTGGTTGTGTACTGCTGTAACCCATTAGTTAATCACTTAAGACCTGGTTAGATACATTTGCAATGGCAGATGTCAAGCCTTATCTGTGTGTGAGGATATTATATCAATTCGCATACCAATGATGGTGGGTCATTCCAGAGATTTTAACGTTTCCGTGTTTTTTCCGGATACTCTTCTTGGCTTTCGACCGGACTCGCCCTGGAATTTGTCTTGCACAACATTTGGCTTGGTAGCAACCATCGTCTGATGCCTTGAGCATTCCAACAGTGGCGCTATAGAAGTTCTAAGATTAGAATAGAATACATAAGAGATAAAGGTTCTTGCAATGTGATTAGCGATGGACGTTGGTTGCAGGGTTCTCCGATGGTAAACAGACGAAGCGCTCAATTAGTTAATTGATTGCAGTGTCCATTTTAAACGAATACTCATCAGGTTCAACTGAATATCACTCCGTAGTTTGCACATCCTTTACTTCACCTGCGGGAACGTGCCAACGGCTTGGTGAAGTGTAAAGCTTCAATCAATACCCATAGAAGACTCAACTTACCACAGTTTTCAGTCTCAACCGCGCATCTTTCGCTCTCAGTACACGTTACAATTGGCTTTAGGAGACATGCCATTCAGGCAACTATGTTTCAGTGTCTTTTAGAGGTTTTAAAGGCGCTATAAAATGCAAAGATTAATAAATACGAATGCATGCGTGTACAACAACCGAGTCACCGACTTCAGCAGACGACTTGGCTGCGCGTCTCATGCGACTCTGTGTTAGAGCGCATGCGGACCGCGGTTCGCTTCCCGAAGGTGGCTTATTTCAGAGATTTAAATCTCGGGCTAGCACGGTCCCAACACGGGGACCTTAAATGGCGTGGCACCCATTCAAACGGGCAGCGGTGGTGAAGGATCTCACCCGATCAATTCATTGAAAAATGAGCAGGGTCGAGGCCATATACGGTCGCTATAGAAAATCGCGTACATTTACATCTACATTTACTTGTAAATGTTCTCTTAGTCCCTGTTTGTCAAAGGCAAAGTGATCGCAGTTCAGGTTGTAGTCACCTATCATAACACTGGAAGCCTGCAAATGATTTCCCACAACAACAGCCGTAATCCATAACAGCATTATATATGTACATTTTGCTAAGAGAATCGATCGTCAGAGCCAAGTTCTTAAATGAAAGCAGCGAAGGGGCAAAGAAGGTCGACGTGCGCGAGAAAACCCATTGCCCTGGACAAATCAAGACAGACCCTTTTGCGTTGAAGAAATCTGCTGTGTATACAGGCCTACGGTTTTCAATATCTCAGGCAGGATATGACACGTGCATTCTAACTCACTGTGGCTCAACTGTGAGTCGATGGCTCGCCTGTGACAGGTCAACGTGTCGCTGGGTTTCAAGGAGTCTATTATGACCCTGGTGGTTCTTCTGGACCAGGAGCTGTGTTGGGTCCGCCACATAGATATGGTCATCCGTAGTTGCTTCTATCAGCTCCTCCAGCTCCGGGTGGTCTCGCGCTCGCTAACTTTTAACGCAGCAGTAACTCTTATCTGCGCGTTTCTCTTGAGTCGAAGTGATTATTGCTCCTTTATTTATGCGGGTCTTCCACGGGTCCGGATCGACCGGCTTGAGCGGGTTCACTGGGCGGCTGCACGTCTCATCGGCGGTTTCGCCAAAACTGACCGTGTCTCGCACTATATGCGGAGGGCCTGCACTGTCTTCCCTTTCCTCAGCGCCTCTATTTCCGGATCTCTTTCCTAGGCTGGAGGTGCCTCTAGGGGGAGGCGCCTGTGTATCTGCGGAAGTCTCGTCCTATGGCGGACGCCGCCCTCTTCGTTTCTGAAACCTGGCCAAATCTGGGGATGCGACCAATAAGACGGGTCACATTCGTGGGATAGGGATGAGTTTGAGGAACAAAATGACAGCAAACGGTGTCGACAGAACAGATGTATCTTTCAGAAAGAAATTTCAGCGACCTAGTCACGTGAATCAGTCACAATAACTTTCGGTAACATTTCTGGCCTGGACCTCATTTGGCTTCTCACCGTATAACGAGTGTATGTCACCATTATACAGGATACTGCTCAAAGGAAAGGTCGACCGGGTGATACAATTTAAGAATGAATTACTGTTTAACGATGTATGTGGTAAACAGTATGGAAGGCGACTCCAGTCAGTAATTAGCAGGTTGATATGTCACCGGTATCTGACGAAAACCTTTGAGCGGCTTTACCAATAACCTATTTTCTGCGGTCTTAAAAACCCGGTCACGTCCTACATAGGTAACTGAGACCCAAAAAACAACTATACAACGGCGTCCGCGAGCGCATGTCGCTCATTACCGCTTGTAAATAATTTAATGCGTTAAACGCATGTAATTAGAATGTCATACTTATATTGACTGTAGGCACTAATTAGTGATTATTACTATTATTATTAGAGCAGTTTTATATAACGCCCCTTCAAGATTGCTTACTCAGAAGCACTGCCGAAAAACGCGGTTTTGAGGACAGTAAGAAACAGGATGGAAGACCAATCGCTGTTTGGCGGAGCTTGGTAGGGATGTATGTACACCAGAGTGCGGGTGCGTAACTGGTATAATAAAGAATATACTTACTTACTTTATATGAAAAGATACAGGTTAATATATAACACATAAAACTACATAGGGCCGACCGACTATAAAGACAATACATGGCAAACATATATGCACACATACAAACTAATGCATAATACTAATACAAATTACAGAGACCACACAAATATAATGCATAATACATAATACAATTCACATAATAATAATAATAATAATAATAATAATAATAATAATAATAATAATAATAATAATAATAATAATAATAATAATAATAATAATAATAATAATAATAATAATAATAATAATAATAATACGATTTATATAGCGCCGTAGCACAGCCGAGGCCGAAGGAAAGGGCGCTGTACACATGAGTTACAAAAGTCAATGACAGTCGTATGACAGTTTAAAAAAATATGTCTTAAGGTGCGATTTGAATGACTCCAGAGATGGCGCATTCTTAACATACCAAAGGCCATACGCACATACATACATACATACATACATGCATACATACATACATACATACATACATACATACATACATACATACATACATACATACATATACATACATACACACATACATACACACATACATAACCATATGCAAATACATGCATACATACACACATACATACATACATACATAAATACACATACATACATATATACATACACATACATGTATACACACATATATACATAAATACATACATACATACATACACACATACATACATGAAACACACACATACCTACATACATACATACATACATACATACATACATACATACATACATACATACATACATACATACATACATACATACATACATACATACATACATACATACATACATACATACATACATACATACATACATACTATGGACCTGCGAATCATAAATTTTCAGTCGAATCGAATCTAGAATCGAATCAGTTGGCACCAGCTTGATATTTATTTAGTGTGCACTTGATAGCGCATGCGTACCGCAGTAACACTGTTGTCAATATATCAATTACAGGTGGCCTAATAACTTTTCTGCAGTTTAGAATCAATTAAACTAAAAGTTAAATTAATTAACAAAATAAAATGTCATCGCGTGCCGCGTTGTACGCAGCAATTCAGCAACCAATCCAAGCGTAGAAAATAATAATTATTAGAACAATTAGCTTACAACAAAGAGCGTCAAGGGCTAATCATTTTTTTAAATCGTGACGTAATTTACGAATCGAATCAAATACTGCCGAATCGAATATCGAAGCTTCGCAGCTCCCTAATACATACATGCACACACATACATAATACACGTACATACATACACACATACATACATAGATACATACATACATACATAGATACATAGATACATACATACATACATACATACATACAACATGCATACATACATACATACATACATACATACATACATACATACATACATACATACATACATACATACATACATACATACATAGATAGATACATACATACATACATACATACATACATACATACATACATACATACATACATACATACATACATACATACATGCATAAATACATACATACATACATACATACATACATACATACATACATACATACATACATACATACATACATACATACATACATACATACATACATACATACATACATACATACATACATACATACATACATACATACATACATACATACATACATACATACATACATACATACATACATACATACATAGTAACGCATAATACATTATTCTAACACAGACTACAGATCATACATGCTAACGTACTGTGTAATACATAATACTTTTTAGCAGTACCATAAGCTAGCCCTGAGGCAGCCATGGGTATGAAGTGTTAGCGACTTCATTTTCTTAGCCTCTGCATATGAGGGTGGGTGGCCAGTCCTCTCCTTCGCCGTCTCATCTTCCCACCGACAGTGTGCGATCAGTGTACTCATAGTAGCTGAGTTGGTTAGGGGGCACAATACATAATACTAACACACACTAAAGACCATGCGCACTGATTTTTTAGCAGCGCTCACGAATATCCCGGCGCCCTACCCATAAATCTAGTGCTTTGGAAATTACCCAGATTTACGATAACGACCTCTGAAACATTCCTAAAATATGACCTCTCTCCTTGCTCGTCACGTTTTCTTGATGTTTAATTGAACTCATATGTGACTTCCGTTTGCAACGCAGGCAGAGGACTTTAAACTTTTGCACAGGCTTTTAACTCATTCGGAAAAATAAACCCTCTGAAACGATACTCTGGCATATATATACGAGCGTGCATGCATATATAGTATGATAGTATATGAACATACAATGTCATAAATGGGGCGTGGTGGCTCAGTGGTAAGTTCGGCGCCTTGTGACCGGAGGGTTGCAGGTTCGAATCCCACTCTAGCCGCTGCGTACGGACCTTGGGCAAGTCCTTCACTCGCAATTGCTCGTGGCGCTTTGGCGTGAAAATTCCGGCACAGTATCAAATGCTGTAGTCGGGAGCGCCTCTGAGTAGTAGTTGACTTCAAGAGGCGCTATAGAAATATCCAGAATAAATAAATATAGACACCACGCACGCACGCATCATACATGCATGGGTACATGCATATATATTAGGGTGTTCCTTATTTTTCAACTTTGGAATTCTCAAAGTCTCACCCCCTAAACTTGTTCCTATGGACAAATAAATAACTTGTACAAAATTTTAGTCAATTTGGTTAACATTTAGAGGTAACTCAACAAAGTTGAATTTCCAGAGGTATGCGTGTCTTTGGTCTCCAATAGTGAATGCTGTACATAATGCACAAACTACACACAGGAGTGAAATCATAGATTCAGATTTCTTCTTGCTTTCACCTAGTTATTTCTTTATATTGTACTTATCTGTTTCGATAATAATGATAATAATAATAATGATAATAATAATAATAATAATAATAATAATAATAATAATAATAATAATAATAATAATAATAATAATAATAATAATAATAATAATAATAATAATAATAATAATAATAATAATAATAATAATAATAATAATAATAAAAATAATAATAATAATAATAATTAATAGAGATTCGAGTGCCATAGTTCGTAGTGAAATGCAGAAAGCCAATGAAGCTGAGTTCGTCAACAACCTTGAACACCTGTTTGACATTGCTCACTTGAATGCTCTTAGCTTAATTACAATCCAAGTAGATAAAGACTTTCAGATTGCCCAAGGTTGCCCAAGTCGCCGTGGCTGTATCATCTTTATCGACAGTGCGATTGCTGCAAAGGAACAGCCAGGAGCAAAACGAACCCAGGCAGCAATGAAGAGAAAGCAACGGGCTAATCAACATCAGGTACGGGCTAATGAGCATGTGAGAGTCAATTTCTAGTAGTGATGACCAAGGCAAAGTCAATTCCAGCACAAGCAGCAATGCAGAAGAAGATTAAGGAACTGTTGGTGGAATCGGAGCACCTGAGTTAATATTATGACACCCAGCTTAGCTGCTGTTCTCGATTGAACCAAACTGAGCGACAGAAAGGCAACATTTGTATTAGCAACAGTTGCTCAAAGTCTTGGTCATGATGTCCAGGAGTTAAATATCAACCAGTCGTCAATCCACAGAGCTAGAGAACACTATCGAGCTGAAATTGCTTCACAGCTTAAAGAACAATTTCAAGCATATGTCTCTCTCGAGGTCCACTGGGATGGTAAACTCCTGAGAGACCTTACTGGAAAGTAACTTGTAAATCGATAGCAAGTAATAGTTTCTGGAGCTGGAGTGAACCAATTGCTTAATTGGTGTTTCCAAATTGACTTCCAGTACTGGTGAAGCTCAGGCCTCAGCTGTAGCCTGCTTGATAGAAAGTTGGGCCTTGTCGATTGCACTGATTTCATATGTTGTCATACCACTTCGAGAATTCATTGAGCTTCTGATAATTTTTCGTGAGGGTGTGTCACCACGCGGAATATCATTTATGGCTCCTGGAGGCATACATCATGCCAGGTGGATGTCAAAGGCATTGTCCTCTTTAAAGATATGGATGTTCCATGGCCAGTTTAAACTTGCCACTGAAGAAAAGAAGGGACTCTGGAACCGGAACATGTGCATCTTCATTTTTCACATCTGTGTCAAGGCCTGGTTCACGGCTTCAAATCCAGTTGCACCTTCGAATCATGATCACCACTTCCTTCAGCTCTTGGACCAGTACGAAACAGTGAACAGATCCATTGCCAATGCCGTGCGAAAGAAATTTGCTGATCACCTTTGGTATCTTGGTGAAGAACTCATTGGCTTTGCCGTTTTGATGCGACAGTATACTTGTTGAATCCAAACGAGCAATGGTAAAGGCAAATAATGAGAAGAAAGGTATAGAAGAGACTGCAAAACGTGTAAATATTGAAATAAGGAAATGCCCAAACATGCGAATTGAGGACTTCATGACAGAAAATGCTATGCATTTCTTCTGCCGACTTGGCATTCTGGCTGGATTCTTGAATTGTGACCCGGAATTATGGCCACAGCGAGACAATTATAAGGATGCCATCAAGACTGTTGAACATCTAAGAGTAGTCAATGACAACGCTGAAGTAGGTGTTCCCCTCATTCAGGAGTACAACAGTATTATTATGAAGAAAGAAAATCAGAATCAGCATTTACTTCGATTCGTCCAGGAACACCGTTGGCGGTTTCCAACTTGCAAAAATGACTTGTTTACTGCCACCTCGTTGCCAGGAAATTCACAGACAATTAGATAATAGGCACGCAGACTCAATTCAAGCTTCCTATACTCTCTACAGACAATGACTGTTAATTTTTACCTGCGTGAAGCTTGCAAAAATAATATTTCTAATTTGCGTCGAAAATGCATGATTTTGCAGAAATTAATGAAATTAAAGATCCCTTGAGTGACCTCTAAACATTTAAATATTCGCCTAAAATTTTACAGCAGTTGTTTTTACACCAATTGGAATCAATCTGGGGGGTGAGAATATAAGAAATCAAACATTTATTATTTTTATTTTCTGTACTGCTAAGGAACACCCTAATATATATATATATATATATATATATATATATATATATATATATATATATATATATATCATACATGCATGAATATGTATATACACAAGGCCGTAGCTAGGGGGTGTTTTTGGTGTTTGAACACCCCCCGAAATTAAATAATGTAGAAATGAAATAATGCATTTACTAACTACAAACCCCTTGATCAGTTAATTCGGTTGCTTGTCGGCTTGCTTAAGGACGAGAAAACACCCCCGAAACAGAAAACACCCCCCGAAACAAAATCCTGGCTACGGCCCTGTATATACATACATACATAAATGCACACATACAGGGGTTAATTGTGGTGTGGGAACGGTGGGAACGGCGTTCCCACTGCTCTAGAAATCCTTTGCTTCCGTTCCCAATGCTCACGCATTGTTTTCCAATGAGACTCTATTATTGGCATTCCCACTGCTCACACAAACCACTTTAACCACTGCACACATACAAACATAATTACATACATACGCAAACATACATATACACATACATACATACAGATATACATATATACATAAAATACATACATACATACATATACATGAAACATGCATGCATGTATACATACATGCATACATACAAACATCCGTGGCGCTTCGGCGTGTTTACTCCAGTTCAACACGGCTGACACAATTTCACATACTACTCTTTTTGGCCGTGGCTGGACCGGAAGCGCTTCTGAGTAGACAGCCTTGAAGGGGCGCTATATAAATGTTCCTTAATAATAATAATAATAATAATAATAATAATAATAATAATAATAATAATAATAATAATAATAATAATAATAATAATAATAATAATAATAATAATAACGTGAGGCAACCTTTCTGTTCCAGCGTTTGTCTATAAGCATCCAACGCTACAACCTAGTATCTTTTAAAGGTACCTTTCCGTCAAACCCTGAAGACGAGGCCTGACCCTCCAGACAATTACCCTGCTCCTAAATAATTTTTTCCAAATCCCGAGGGATCACTGATACCTGGGGTAAAAAAAAAAAATAATAATAATAATAATAATAATAAAAATAATAATAATACTACGTAAATACACACGTACATACATACAGAAAAACATTCATACATACATGCATATATACACACATGCATACATTCAGCCATACATATAGGAGCATTCATGCATTAATACATATCCGTAATTACATATAGGCCTATACGCACAAACATGTGTACTTACATGCGTATACGCAGGGGCGGAGACTTAGGGGGGACAGGAGGGGACGGTCCCCTCCGAAATTTGAGGTGGGGGGACAGAGGTGCTTTTATCCCCCCACCCCCGCAGTATTTGAATATATCAGAAATATTTCATAAATATTATTATAAATTTCGACAGTATTTTCCACTCAGAAACAGTATAACAATAACACAAATGAGCTTTATATATTAAACAGAAGATAGACGCAGGACTCTGAACCTACGTGAATATATATATATATATATATATATATATATATATATATATATATATATTATGCAGACGCAGACTGACTGAAAATATACAGAGGCACAGCCAGAGGATGAATCATCAGCACAGTGGATCTCTACAGCTAGAAGGATGCAAAGCGAGAGAGAAGCCAAGCGGGTATTGGTGGAAAGACCGGAAGACGAATAACCAAACAAGGAGAGAATAAAATGATGACCTAAGAAGAGAAAAATGAGAAAGGGGCTGGGTGAGAAGGAAGACGGAAGGCATAAAATTCGAAAACACTTGATTGGAACTAGTCTGATTTATATAGGCTTAAATATAATTTTTTTTCAACCTGTCCCCCCCCCAAACCCAGCGGTGCAGGTTGTTGGTAACATGTAGAATATGTTTGTTAATATGCATTCAGTTAGCAAGAAAAGTGTCAAAACATTGCCAAACGTAGATTGTCAAAGAGATCGATCATCGACGGTCGACAAACCGCGTGTACCATTTCTAAAATATGTCTGCTATTGTTTCCTGTTCAGCAATTCAGGACCTTCTTGAGCAATGAGGACAAGCTGAACCACCCTTATCCGCATTGAAATAATAGACCACTTTTGCTAAGATGGCAGCTTAAAATGCTACCATTAAAGTGTGGAAATTAAAAATTGTCCTTGTTGGGGAGGGGCACATCCCCCTCCCCAAACCCCTCCCCCTGCTCGGCGCTTCGCGCCTCGGCGATCATCCTTCGGCCGACCGACCTGTCCCCCCCCAAACCCAGGCCCAAGTCTCC
>OY744611.1:45259252-45284252 GCA_963556255.1 Allolobophora icterica
TTAGGGGCATCCAATGAAGGGGTTGGCCCCGGGCAACAAAGAACCTCTGCACGCCACTGGCTCAGAGTTCTCGTACAAACGTGGCCTTGAATATACGTTGGTTTCAACGTCTACGGGCCTATAAGTTACAGCCAGCCGACCAAGTCGCTGGCTGACTCGTCAAGTCAGTCGGTAATTCTATTCTTTAGCGACTGACTCCGGGGACTAGTCAAGGCCATAGTGAGTATACGGTCCATATAAAGGCCTATAAACGTGTTCATTACGGACATATGCTGTAAACCATTGTGGCTTATTAAATCAGTCTTTATTGCATCCAATGACAACATTTGACAGTCATTTACCAAAAAATTTTTTTTATATAATTAGTACAGAATCTGTAAACTCAGTAACTATGAATTACAAGGTAAAAAGAATTAATACTTATGCAACTTCCCATTTCTTCATATCCACTTCTCAATCAATCAATCAATCAATCAACGGAATTTATATAGCGCCCCTTCAAGGCAACTACTCAGAGGCACTCCCGACCCAAGCCCGGTCAAAAAGAAAAGTCTTAAGGTTCTTATAAAAGGTACTAGACATGACCCGAGGGAGAGAGCGCAGGTCAGAGGGTAAGCCATTCCACAGAGAGGGACCTACGACCGAGAAAGCCCTATGCTGTCTAGTGGCAGTGCGTGCTCGTGGGACTACAAAGTCACCTCTGGTAGCCGAGCGCAGAGATCGGCCGAGGTCAAGGTAAAGAGCTCCCGAAGGTAAGCTGGCGCTGTGCCGAGAAGACAATGCCAGACTATGCAATAGACTCTATAGTGAATGCGCTTCTAACAGGTGAGTTTATGCAGTTTATGCAGCTTCTAACTTCTAACAGGTGAGTTTATGCAGTTGATTGAATTCTTGTAGTCTTGTAATACTAATGGCTTAGCTGAGTTTATGCAGTTGATTGAGTTCTTGTAGTCACAAGAGGCAATGGGCGCCCCTAAGGGACCTAGATCCCGCTGAACGAGGCCATATATATTATAGGCTACGGTCGCTATAGGGAAATGTAGGCCTATAGCCTACATTCAAACTTAAGTGTAACTAGGCACGCGTTTGAACGGAAATTGTCGTACTTGTATAACCTACAAATTTAATGACACAAAGAGAAATAAAATTTCTTATCCCTATCTGTAAAATTCTGATTTCCTTGAACGTATCTCATTACCCTAAGTTATTTATTAATTTCAAGTTATTTTGATACTGCGTTCATTACCCAAGATACTAGATAGCTAGCCTTTCTGGACCCTCTTAAACATCACCAATTAGGCTAACGTAGACGCTGTAGGCAGACGCCAGTATCCTGCCCTACTCCCCACTTAGGGCTACCTTAAAACGAAATGTTTAGACAGTTCGCAATCTATGCTTTATTGACTGTTAATTCACTTAAAAGTCGTCAAAATTAAACGCTTCGCGCGTCGATAAAGACCCTATGTATAAGCCTATCTTTCTGGCAAAAATTAGGCCTACAACTAAGCCTACTTGGTTACACTTTAGAAAGTTAGACTTACCCAATAACAAGGTTATCCTAACCCTTAACTCTAACCAGGTATGGTTAACACTAGAAATGTTCTTTGCGCACACTCGTCTCGAGCGCTCCCGAAATTTCCGAATCTTGAGCGGGTAATGGTGTATTAAAAAAAGCATTAAATCAGAAAAGAAATTTTGAAGTGTCTAATTTACAGCTGCAAAACTCTCCTATCCTCTTATATCCAAACTCAGCTTACCTAACGGTCTATAACTGCATACTTAATCGGTTTACACCTGCTACCAGCAAAAACTGGGTTTTAAACATGAACAAATTGTATGCCGATCAGTCTGCACAAAATATCACTATACATGCTGCCTTCATGAAGTTTTTCAAGTGTCATTAGTTGCGAGCGCCTTCAATGACGGAACATTGTACCCAATAAATGAACAGCGAATTAAGTGAAGGTGTTCAGCCAGAGAACGTCTTGACATAGGCTAACTGCTTCTTAGAAATAACGACACCGTTAACCTTGTTGTGCAGCAATTGAAAACAGGTTTTCAGATGACGGCTACTTCGTTCTGGGCCCAGACCAACACTGAACTGGAGCCTCTTGTCCTTTCTGACTCTACATGTGTTTCGGCGGTGGTTGAAGAACATTCTAAATTGATTGCAACCTTGCGTTGTCACGTAACAAGTCTAAACTTGACAAGGTTAGGCCTACACCAACGCCGACAACATCAGGCTAACCTTGACAAGGTTACACAAACGCCGACGTCAGGCTAAGGGGTCATCCATAAAGGACGTCCGCAATGAGGGGAGGAGGAAGGGGTCATCGAAATGCGGACAAATACGGACAAGGGAGAGAGGGGGTTATGACCACAGCGGACGTCCGCATCCAAACCTTTAAATTTTTTAAACACCACCTTGTTTCAACCATCCCCGAAAGACAAAAATGTCAGTGAACTGATTGCCTAAAACCTCATGCATGGTATAACCTTTACTGCAACCTTAAAGAGGCTTTTGTTACTACACATCCTGCGATATGAAACCCGAACTGTCACTTAAACGTGCACAGGAACTGTGGACTAATTGTAAACAGTATGACGATGACATTAAAAATTGGCTTAGGCATGCGGACGTCCGCAAAGAGGTGGAAGGGAGGGTAAGGTACAATGCGGACAAATGCGGACAAGGGGAAGGAGGGGTCCAAAGTAGGTCATATTTTGCGGACGTCCTTTATGGACGACCCCTAACCCTGACAAGGTTACACCAACGCCAGGTTAACGCTAACCTCAGGCCAACCCTTACAAGACTAATCCTATAGTCCAGTGCTTCCCAACCTTTTTTCAACCACGGCACCCTTTCTAAGAACCATTCACCAGACGGCACATTGCATTTATGATAGAGTACTTGTACAAACAATATATACTGAATATATATATATATATATATATATATAATATTTTCATTTATTGAAGAAAACTGGATGGCACACCGCACCCATGCAGGAACATTAACATGGGAATCATAGCGACATAATAATATGGATAGCTAAAGCAGAGAACTAAGTTATATGTATATATATATATATATATATAAATTTGGTATGCACACTAATTCATTTTAATTTAGAAAATCGGATAAAGTAACGTTTATTTATCCACTTAGATACAATGTTTTGTGTCTATAACTGTAATGATAAAACAATGTCATTATGATGATTATGTCAACGTCAGTATTGATATGAAAATCAGGAATTGTCAGCCGTTGTTTTAAAAACTAGATAACCGGGACAAACTAATTAAAATCAAACTATAACCAGGAAGAAAAAACCATGGCTAATGCCAAATGGGACGGTTGACCTTGCAAAGAATGTGAAATTGGGTCAAAATGAGCTTGAACGGCGGTTGACAAGCACACTCCTAAGTCATTTTCAACTGTAAACACCCTCTGTGTTTTGTTTTGATTTGTGTCATTTCTGAAAATGCCTTTTCGCACTGCCAAATAGTGCAGAAGGGCAGCAGTATGCCGAAAGCTTTGGCACCTAGGCCTATCAAGGCGTATTCCTTCTCTATCACAATCCAGAAACCTGTTAAATTCATTTCTGCGAACTTAAGTCGCAGTATTCTGTCAGCTGCAATGTCAATCTGCTGTTCTTTTCCGCAATCTCTATGCCAAACAAATCCAGTTGGTGATGAAATGGGTTTCTGACCCAGTCTTTGTCAGAGACATTTTAACTTTGAAAATAATATCGTAACTTTTCTTCCAAATCTGAGAAATGATCAGTAACAATGTAACACAACAATACCACATATATTAAGTATTTATTAACCCTATTTGACAATACTGCATCTGGATCAACGTCAACTGTGCGAGGAAACATAGAGATTGAATTTTAAAATACTATGACGCAAAGATGCGTAATAATGAAGCTTACTAACGGTGATGTCATAGACATAGAGTCAATAAGTAAGTTAATTCATCGAATAGCTAGTAGATACATCACACGGTGTCTCTGCAGATCACATAGAGCTAAATCAGCGTGTTAAGAAATTATAATTGACCATCAATATATCAGCATGGGTTATTAGTGCATATTATGATTTAGTGATATTATTGTCCTTTAAACTTCTTATTTCCGTCATTCGGCCACGCCACACTTGTGTGCCGCGGCAAACAGGTTGGGAAGCACTGCTATAGTCAGTCTAAATCTTACGTCAGACTAACCCTTATAATACAAGTAATTGTAATAATCTACTCACAATTGTACTTACCAAGTTGTGACTGATTTCTTCAATAAATGAAACCAACCCAATATCATTTAGTCTTGTAACTAGCACCGAACCAGATGTTAAGGAGGTTTAATGGGTTGGTAGAACCCATAAACTTTGCACACCGACACTTTCTAATCGTTTTATCGCCTTGTTTCCATCCCCCCCCCCCACCTTGCTACATCCTTCAACTTTCAACCCAGGGTATGCCAAAAATTCAGAGCTTAAGTTAGTCCTGTCATTAACAAAAAACTTGAGGAAGACACAGATATGAAATATTAGTGACTTCACTTTCATAGCCGTGTTAAGGTAGTTTGCTCCTTAGGGGTCATATATAAAGGACGTCAGCAAAATAAGACGTACTTTGGACCCCTACCCCCATCCCTTGTTCGCATTTGACTATTACCCTCTCCCCATTTGCAGACGTCCGCACGCCAAAGCCAATTGTTAATGTCATCATAATTTTTTAGTTATTCCACAGTTCCTGTGCACGTTTGAGTGACAGTTCGGGTTTCATATCGGTATGTGCAGTAATACAAGCCTCTCTGAAGTCGCAGTAAAGACTAGTTCATACCGTGCACGACGTTTTAGGCAATCACGTCACTGACCTTTTCGTCTCTCGGGGAAGGTTGAAACAAGATGGTGTTTAAAAACTATAAAAATTTCGATGGAGACGTTTGCACTGGTCATAAACCCTTCCTTTGTCCGCATTTTTATTACCTCTCCGTCCCCTCATTGCGGACGTCCTTTACGGATCACCAGTGTTTAGTTGTCCAAAAACAACTGTGGGGGGGTCAAAAATTTGCAGATTACCAAATGACATAATCACATAGACCAAACACGTTTTTTGTAGTAGGGTAACCCCCCCCCAACATATTTTCAGTTACTTAGCTGAGGGGGTTAGAAAGAGAACTAGGGGGGTTGAACCCCCAACAACTAAAACACTGCGGATCACCCCTTACCTCGTCATTCTACAGATGGTGCACAGCCGGTGTATTCATTTTATAGCCACATTCACTAGGGACTCTAGAAAACATAAATCTTGAAATATTTCATTTTGGCAGAGCAATTGCCTATGAATAATAATGGCTAAGGGGTCATTCACAAACGGCGTACGACATGAGGGGAAGGGTGGGTCATTCACAAAGGACAAGGGAGGGGCTTATGACCAATGCAGAGGTCCGAATCTAAGTTTCTAAATTTGATAGTTTTTAAACACCTCCTTGTTTCAACCTTCCCCCGAGAGACGAAAAGGTCAGTGAGCAGTGAAGTGATTGCCTAAACCTCATGCCGCGTACTAGAACTTTTAAACACTGTGGGCTTACATTTCAATTTTAAATAGCATGTATTGGTTGACATTTTAAGTAAGGTGATTTTAAATAAGATAAAACTGGTAGCTTATTCATGACGTTGGTTTTTTCGTCCATTGCCTTTTGCGTGCGGACGTCCACAAGGGGGAGGGTAGGTGAACTGTGGACAAGGGAAAGGTCCAAAGTAGGTCATATTTTGGGGACGTCCTTTATGGATGACCCCTAAGCTCTGAACTTCACTGGGGATTGACTAAGTAGTGGCCATCCTACTACAGACATTGAGCAACACCACAGAGCATTTTGGTCTTCCATGTAATATACGTATTAGTTTAATGTTACATCAAATGCCAAAGGCTTTTCAGAAACTGCAAACACTAACAAATTCTTGGCATACAATTCCAATTTTAATGAGCAGAACTCGTTGACTAAATCTGGTTTAGCCAAATACGATAGAACAGTTTCATTAATCCAGGTCTGGTATCAACAGACACCGGTGAGGCTACTATAGTGCTGTCTAGCATTCAAGCTCCGGCCCAGAGAAAAGGAAAGACTAAACAGCAGCTTTTTTGGAACCTTCTGATCACCAAACAAACACTTTTTCTGCAGCATTTGTTTAGAAAACTTTTAAGCAATATCTTTGCCAACAGCAAAAGCATAGTCCTTTGACAGTAGACTCTAAACATTTGTCCCGTATCAATCTTTACCACACTCGGAGCATCCAGTTGCGAGCACCAGAATTACTAAACACCACAAGAAGTGCAAAAGAAATGGCACTCTTAAATGTTCGACCCGACCCAGATGCATGAAACTGTGTCAACACTTGGCATTATATGGTACATCAACTTCATTATCATCATATAACGGCAAAATGCTTCGCTCCAGTCCAACCACAAAAGACGAATTGTGAGAAGTCTATTCGTCATCATCAGAGGCCGCATCGCTGTGCATTTCAACGTCCTGAGGAGACTGGTGAAAAGAAAAACAAGCACAAATGTCAACTTAAATTGCAATTCAAACAGTTTTTGCTCAACCCTTTACCAATACATAATCTCCTGCATCAGCAATACACCAGAGCCTTGCCATAACACGCTTCCTCACCACATACCACGAATGTTAATGTAACACAGTCATGGTCACGGCTCTCAAAATTCAGTTGTATAAAATGTCCTCATTATGCCCTCATTATAATACAACCTCATTATAGAGTGGTTCTACATACGGCTCCCAGACAGTATTGTACAATATTTCCAGTATAGTTGCATTCATTTCCATTTTGTAATGTTATGCTTTGATGACTTCCAACAAACACATCTATATATATAAACCATGTGTATATATATACATACATGCACTATACACACACAAGCACACCCCCACCCACCCACACAAACTGAACAGAAGAAGAGCAGTCCCTTAAGCTAGTCCTGAGGTAGCCATGGGTATGAAGTGTTAGCGACTTCATTTTCTTAACTTAGAGCTGCATATGCTCTCCCTCGCCATCTCACCTGCCCAACAACAGCGTATGGTCAGTGTACTCATTATAGCCAAGTTTGCTAGGGGGGGGGGGGCGCACGTGGAGCACAAATCTTGAACCAAATATCTGCCCTGGCGGGGATTTGAACCCCTGACCTCTCAATTTTTAGTCTAGCATGCTAACCACTACACTATTGCGCACCCCCAACTGAACAGAACATCAGTAAAATACTGTACTTCCTATTTAGTTCACCTTCTGACACATGTATCACCAATGTAAGTTTGCTATAATGTATTGCACAATTTCAGTAGTCAATCAAATATCTTAACTCGGCGGCAAAGTTCTTTCCTAATGAAAAAACTCTTTCCTAGAATACAGTGCCTACATGTAAAGATGTATCCCTTATTCACAGCCTCTGACCCTGAGCGTTTTAAGTTCAAATTCATAAAACAAACGAGAGCATGCCAACAGCAGAGGAACAGTTAAGAAAACAAGAAAAGAGGCGAGGAGATAAACAGCATTTGATGTAGATGAAGAGAGAAAAGGGTATAGAGAAAAGGGTATGACGGGGGATAACCATGAATCTTGCGAGGCACTCGAGGCAACTAGGGCCATCGCGATCCTACAATGCAGTGGGGGAACAAGAAACTATACAGTCTTGCTAAGGAATAAGGAGTAGCCAGAAATCTTATTACTACTAATTTGCAACTTCTATAGCGCCAGTGTCTAATGGACATAGCATCAATCCATGGCAACTAAAACCAACCCGTAATCAAGTCAACGTTCAGATCAGTATGCCAAGACAGAGGGACAGCCTATGGTGGATAAGCAATTTGAAAACGAGAAGTCTTAGTTACTAAAAAAACTACACAAATGACTGAGCAGAACAAACCGATATTGGGGGGGGGGGGCCAAGGGGGAATTTCCAAGCCTTGCGAGGGAATGAACGGTTACAATAGATCTCGTGAGGGAACAAGGAGTCATTAGGAATAATTTATCACATTTGTATTTAGTAAAATTAACCTCAGTTTTAAAATCTAACAGTGATAGAGACTATGGATGTAATGAGGGACAATAGGGAAGGGTTTCAATCTCTCACGAACAGGGGCGTCTACACCATAGAAACCTTGGAACAAATGCTCCATCCTAGAAATGGGGGGGGGGAGATCTGTGAGTCTGTGTGCCATCATTAGCGGGGGAAGGAAGGGGAAGGGGAAGAGGAGTGGAGGCAGGGGAAGTTGCTCCAATGACTTAGGGGGGATAGACGCCCCTGCTCACGAAGGTAGCAATTAACCTTGTGACAGTAGGAGGGGGGTTACTTACTGGTGCCCGATCACTCTCACTCTCCGGTTTCTTCTTCTTCAGAGGTTTGTCTTCCGATCCGCTGCTCTCACTCTCCGAGATAAACTCTTTGCTCTTGGCGCCAACAATTGTCTCCGTTACCTTCTTCTGCGCTTTCTTAGCTGGAGCGCTAAAGAAACAAATACCCAACTTAATTTTACCATCACGCCAAAACATGTGCAAAACGGTTCACCTTTAGGCAAGACATTTCTTGAAATCTGGAGAAGTTGTTCTAACTCATTACAACCTTGGTATTTGGTGTGCTGCAAAAGACTGGAACAGCACATGCCAGAAGTTATATTCTGAATGCTTCCCTATGTAAGACTCAAGTATACATTGGTATCATCACTTTAGCGATGAGCATGTACTAGAATGTATGGTAAACTAATCGCTTTTGTCGATAATGGGTTAAACTTTCATCAGAATACAATTGTTTTTTCTTCCGATTATGTATCATTCATATTGTCTCAATAGGAGCTATATAAATGTCCTGATACATGACTAAATTTTTGACTAGCTTTCAAGCCGTCCGAAGTCCACAACTTCTCAAGCAAACAGCGATGCTAGTCCGACTTCAATCCAACATATGTAAGGAGTTTACGAAACTCTGTGGTCTTCTCTGTAGGTTTAAGCGCTGAAACTGGTATACTAGTTACAATAGCAGGAAGCCCCAATGACTACCAAATCTCCCCAAACAAAGAGTCGAATGACACCCGTAGCACCGATTACCACAATGCAAACTGTTGTCATAACAACACACATAAAGTTCTTAAAATGAGCAGAGACTATTTAACACTGAGGGAAATAACGAACTACAAACTCTCCTAAACCTAACTCAAAAGGCAGTCACAGGCATAAAGTGCTTGCAACTTATATTTTGTGATGGGTCGGCCCATCCTCCTGGAACAAGCTGCCTAACAACCTGCAACATGAACTCCTCAGCCTCAATTTACTGCTTTTCCACAAAAGCTTGAAGACCATTTTCTTCGATCATGGTTTCACTGTGTTAGGTTGGAAGAGCCTCTGACAAGTCTTCCTTGAAGTGGTGCTATATAAATTTACAATTACCATTACCATTTGTAACCATGGAACATGGAGACAGAACCAGTCCTCTCCTTTACCGCCCGATCTTTCCAACTACACTGCACGGTCAGTGCACTCATATTTCTAACCAAGTATAACTGCAGGAAAAATGTTCAAACAAAGTGAAGACTTTCTTACGCGGATGTTGATGACCCGCCTTTCTGGTTGTACTCGGCCATGGCCACTTCGTATTTCTTCTTTTCTTCGGCCGCCTTCTTATCCCATTTCTAGCAAAAGATCATAACAACAATTCAGACTGAGAGCAGATTTTATTAGTTTTGTTGACAAGTATTTCGTTTACACTAGTTTTGCACTATAATATCCTTTATGCCGAGTACATATTTTCTGTTATGCTGTACTTTACACTGTTTCATGCTATTCATTTGTTTTACATTATTTATTTTACATTTATTTCGTTCATGCTACATACTTACTTTTCTTATGCCCTTTAGTAGTTTTTTTAGCAAGGATGTACACATCTAATGACAACTATCACAAGCATCAATGGCACTAAGCAACTGTGTGCAAAGGACAGCTGATAAGTCCCCACACAGTAACCACCCCAGAAGGACAGAAATCTACAGCGTCAAAGTTAGAAACCAAATGTAGAACCAAACAGAACAGTGGAAAACAACCAGAAAAGCACAGACGAACGTCAGCACCTAAAACCCAAAACATCCAAGTTACAAGCCGTGTCCCCAACCAATCCAAACTGATCAGAACAAGACACTCAAAAGCATGTTATCACAAAAGGCTGTGGAAAATTCCAGCCACCCACCACTTTATCCGTCACCTCCTTCCATTTCTCCCCTGCCTTCTTGGCGATATCGGCGACGCCGAGGCCAGGATTCGCCTCCTTCAGCTTGCCTCGATTATCGTTGAACCATAAGAAGTAGGCGCTCTGCGGCCGCTTTGGCCTGTCAGCGTCCTTCTCCTTTTTCGGTTTCTTTGTCTAAAAACGTAAGTAATGTTACCAGAGTATAATTATCACAGACCGAAATCAATCCTAGACCTCAAAGGCAATTAAGTGGCAACAGAAATCATCCCCTGTGGCATGTTTCTCTCTGAAGCATTGCCGTTTCCAGGACGTGCAGTCAGCCATCTCTATTATGGGCCCATTTCCAGGCCATGTGCAGCCCACGGTTGAGTGGCCACAGCACGGATGGGTGGGCGCAGGTCTGCTTCCATCGATAAGACACAAAACGCAGCAGTGAATCCAAACTAGGAGAAAGCGGTGGAAAGACCACTGGTGGACAGTTGCTGCGGAATCCATGTTTCAGATGATCTAATACCTGATCTAATCTAATCTTAGAACTTTGACAGTGCCATCTCAGTAATCCATTTCACACCAATCAAAGCCACTCCAAAACGGTTTCACAACTCTGTCAATTCCAACTGTAAGTTCACTGCGACAGATTGGAACATAAGCAATGCGCATGCTGAAACAAAACATCTCAAGTCCAGAACGTAAGACAGTAACGAGTAGGAACTAAGAACCCAGCAGCATAAAGCGCAAGACATCATGACCCTTGCACGCCAGGATGACTATTGACAGGTGTGCATGACAAAGCATCCCATACTGCGACATCACATGCCAACAAACTACAACTTCACGAGAGGCCAATCCAACCTCAGTGGGTTGCTTGAACATTAACATGGGTTAACCTGTGACTTCCTCATCAATAGTTGTAAATATCAATTCTGTCTGATCGCTGTTGTACCACAAGCTTCTTATAATTCGTCACTTTTGAGAGGATTTCACAAACGTACTCTACAAAAGCTCAGATACACAATGCAGTCTTTGCAGCCAGCTAGGTCATACATTGCCTCATCACAACGTCGCATTATAGCGAGTTCATTTTCTATAACTGAATTTATTTTGGTGTCAGTGTCCCTGACTGTGTTATATCAGAATTCAAGTTATTATGAAGAACATCACCAAAGTCTCTTGTATACCTGTATTAACATAGACTGATCTTCACTCGAATAGCTTACAAAATATCCGAAAATATCAGACAGGCTACCTTCTTAGGTGGCGACTTTTTGGCAGGTTTCTTGGTTTTTTCTGCAGGTTCATCATCAGAACTTGCCTCTGACTCTTCCTTAGTCTTGCTTGGCTTTTTGACTTCAGCTTTACGTGGCTTTGGCGCGGCTGCCTCTTCGTCGGAACTACTCTCAGAGCCCTTGTCTTCGTCTCCTTCTTCGTTCTCTGATGCTGTTGATGGGGCATTGCTGTCATACCTAACCAAATGTCAAACATAATTGCTGTCTAATTACAACTTTAACCAAATAAATTTATACAAGTACTTCCATAAACCACTAATAAGTCGACCAATTCACATCAATTGCGTCTACCTACAAGTACAAATTTAACCAACACACAGGTATTTTGTCCTACCGATAATATTACACATAATGCGAGGGATCATCACTACTGTCTTACCGTAACTGATGTCTTGTCATCTGAACTGTCATCTTAATCATTATCTAAGACATTATTGTGATCATTATCTTAATGATCATCTTCATCAACTCAATCATTTTACCTGTCATCGTAACTATCATCTCAAGTGTCATAGTCAATCTTAATCATTAACTATCACCTCAAGTGTCATCCTAAGTGTTACCCTTACAACACCTGACTTGTCATCTTAGCCTTCATCTTAATCATTAGCTTAACTGTCATCCTAATGTCATCTGAATCATCATCGTTAGCTTAACCTTCATCGGGACAGTTACTACAAAGTTCACTGCCTAAACAGACAAATAAACACAGTTAAAATATATAAAAAATAAGAAAAGATATTAGTCTCCATGCTTTTACTATACAACTACAGAGAGTTAGAGTCAAACAACTCAGACAATGAACTACTCACTCATCACTTGATACTGTCACATCACATGATACTGTTACACCACATGATACTGTTACATCGTATGATACTGGTATATCACACGACACTGGTACATCACGTGATACCGTTACACCGCATGATATTAGTACATCACATGATACTGTTACATCACATGATACGGATAGTTGATACATCACGGAACGAGTGATGAACTACTCACTCATCGTCAGGTTCACTGGCACTGCCCTGCGGCTGGAAGTCTTCATCTACAAGAACAGATGACAAAAAGTGACAAAAGTGTCTCAAACTCACTACTTCTCACTGGCTTTCAGGATATCTAACTGCTTGATTGATTGAAGTCGACTGAGCTATAACAGAGTGTCAAACATGACTCGTTATTGTTATTATGCTATATCCTCAACAGCCTTTTCATAAGTGTCAAGTCATGGCACCAACAGCTAATTGCTTCACATCTGCAAATCAGAATCCACTTGCAGTTTCCAGTTGCTCACGTAGTAATCTAGGCTACCCTTTGATTGTTCAAATAAGCTTCAATCAAACTCTAGCCAGTTTTATGTTAGTTTTGTTTTGACATCCTTGTAACGGCAAGACTGTGTTATGGAGCCCAGGCCCTGCATTAAGTTCTGCGGGCCCGGGTGCCGTAGCACCCGGGCTTGCAGTTTTGAGGGGCCCACATTTTCGGAAGTACATTACAAAATTTTATTGTACACGTAACTGGGCACCGCGCTGATGGCTATATAGGTAATCACAGCACCCGGGGCCGCACTAGCCTTAATGCGGCCCTGATGGCACCATAGAATTGTAGTTGTTATTATTATTTCACTTAGCAATTCACTCATCCATTGCAATTTATAACTTCTATTAACAAATCATTTATACAAGCTATTAAATACTTGTACTGTTATCTGAGCCTTATTTAATTACAGATCAGCTTGTACTTATTGAACTCTAACAGAATTCTTGTTACCAAGGAGTGCTTCTAGAGTACCTAAGGGTTTCCTGCAAAGTTCTGCTACAATACAGACAACTTTAATGGCAAACGTTCAAATTACAATCCATTCACAACTCAGCCTCTTACATTCAGTGCACATGCACTGTGCACTTTACATTCAGTGCACATGCACTGTGCACTTTACATTCAGTGCACATGCACTTACACTCAACGCACATAACCTACATTCAGTGCACATGCACCCAGATCAAGTGCAGGTGCACTCAGATTAACTGCACATGCATCCAGATCAAGTGCAGATGCACTCATCTTCAGTGCACATGCACCCAGATCAAGTGCAAATGTACCCATATTCAGTGCACATGCACCCAGATCAAGTGCAGATGCACTCATATTCAGTACACATGCACCCAGATCAAGTGCAGATGCACTCATATTAAGTGCACATGCACCCAGATCAAGTGCAAATGTACCCATATTCAGTGCACGTGCACCTAGATTCAGCGCACATGAAGAACTTATACCTGATTCGTCTTCATCATCCTCATCGTCATCACCGCCTCCAACGTCTGTTCGGACTTTTCCCTCAGCCTTCATCTTCACCAGGTAAGCGTCGTGGTCATCTTCTGAATCATCGTCATCAGAATAAGTCACCGCTGTCTTCGACTCCTGAAACAAAATGTCACGGCAGAATAAACAATCTGGCAAGGTCAAATTTGCAAGAGCATATATCAGAAGATGATAATTTCTCTGCCCAAAGGCAGGTCCATTGGCTAGATGCCACCCGGGGATGAGATGAGTGAGGTGGTTTCCCGTTGCCTTCCTCACAGACAATTGTGGGTGAAGAACTTGTCCAAGGTTGCTATGCAATGGTTTGAGGTAGATTTGAACCGGCGACCCTCCGGTTACAAGGCACAGAACGTACCACTACACCACCGCGTCCCTCATGAGAAGACAGAACACGTCAAAACTGCATGGGACCGAAAAGGCAAGTAGTCGGCCAGATAGTGAACATATCACATATTCCTCCAAAAAGAAATACACTCAGAATAAAGGTATTTAATACAGATCATCGCCAGATTCTTACAAATGGCATAACCATTAGCCATGTATAAGCAGATAATTATACTGATTGTGAAATTCATTACTACTCCGAATTCTTGTGATGTACTGTATTTTCAGTCAATTCATATAGTGCATGTTACACACAAAAACTACTCACGGGTGATCGCACATAAAAGCTATGATTCCTTATTCAGCCCATGGGGACACAAGGTTTGTTAAGAAATGCTTGCTTATTTATTTACACAGAGATTAACAAGAAGCCCGGCCATAGAGTAAAACCTGGCAACAGGAGACAATAAATTAAAATCAGTCTTTAAGGAGACAGTGGAAATATTTAAACAAGACGAGATTGGGGCAAATTAAATGCCATATAATTAAATGCCATATAATCAAACGCCATACAATCAAATGTCATACATACAAAGAAATACAATACATAAACTGCCATACAACCAAAAGCCATACAATCAAACACCGTATAATCAAACACCGTACAATCGAACGCCATACAATCACATGTCCATACCGTTTTGTCCCTGTTCTTGATCTTCAGTTTCTTCTGTTGTACAAAGTCGTACAACTTTCCGTATTCTTCCCTGAAATGCATTTTAATTAAGACAATTAGATCAAAAAAGTCATAATAAATAATTAGCAGCCTGTACAGCGTAGGTGTCTACTACACAGGACATCAACCAATGGTGCACCAAAAGCAAACCGTTAATCAGTGCAACACCCAGAAACTCTGACACAGAAAGACACATAACAAAAAGTAGTTCGGTTACAGTTACGACACTTTCTTTATAACACAATTTCATTGTAACAAAATCTCATTATTAAACAATTTCATTATAACATTATGTCCTCATAATACAATTTCCCTATAACACAATTTCCATATAATACAATTTCCTTATAACACAATTTCATTATAACACAATGTCCTCATAATACAATTTCCCTATAACACAATTTCCATATAACACAATTTCCATATAATACAATTTCCTTATAACACAATTTCATTATAACACAATGTCCTAATAATACAATTTCCCTATAACACAATTTCCATATAATACAATTTCCTTATAACACAATTTCATTATAACACAATGTCCTAATAATACAATTTCCATATAACACAATTTCCTTATAATACAATTTCCTTATAACACAATTTCATTATAACATTATGTCCTCATAATACAATTTCCCTATAACACAATTTCCATATAATACAATTTCCTTATAACACAATTTCATTATAACACAATGTCCTAATAATACAATTTCCATATAACACAATTTCCTTATAATACAATTTCCTTATAACACAATTTCATTATAACATTATGTCCTCATAATACAATTTCCCTATAACACAATTTCCATATAATACAATTTCCTTATAACACAATTTCATTATAACACAATGTCCTAATAATACAATTTCCATATAACACAATTTCCATATAATACAATTTCCTTACAACACAATTTCACTATAAGACAATGTCCTAATAATACAATTTCCATATAACACAATTTCCTTATAATACAATTTCCTTATAACACAATTTCATTATAAGACAATGTCCTAATAATACAATTTCCATATAACACAATTTCCTTATAATACAATTTCCTTATAACACAATTTCATTATAAGACAATGTCCTAATAATACAATTTCCATATAACACAATATCCTTAAAATACAATTTCCTTATAACTAGGGCTGTACCGAATAGGTGATTACCACTATTCGGCCGAAAACGAATAGTTGGACCAACTATTCGGCTGAATACGAATACGAATAGTGTACAAAATAGGTCTACCGACAGCATTCAAAATTTCAAATGTAAGCAAAAGTTTCAGTTCAGTAAATTTAATACATAAACTAAAAGTAAACAGTTAACTACCTGTAATTTTTGCATCCTTCCGCCAGTCTGTGTAAACTAGGAATGGAACTAATTTAACTAAACTTAGAAATTGTCACTTACTTAATGTTCACTCCACTTGCTATAGTAGCCCCATATGCAGAAACAGATGTCACGTGACCACTATTCGTATTCGGTCCGACCGCTACTATTCGGCCGAATACCGAATAGCTATTTGGCCCACTATTCGGCCCCGAAGCGAATACGAAGCGAATATTCGGTACAGCCCTACTTATAACACAATTTCATTATAACACAATTTCCTTACAACGCAATTTCATTATAACACAATTTCCTTACAACACAATTTCCCTATAAGGCTGTGTTTGATAAGGCTCCCAAAAACAATGCATTAATGAGTTTCTCATGCAGCTTCATCTCTAACACACTCTTCAGCTAAACAAAGTGATGGCAAACGAAATTTTTTATGGCACTGTATTCAATTAACAAAACCCAAGACGAAAGACATCTTACTTTTCGATTCCGACAAACGTGTATGCTGTGCCAGCTTTTGTTTCGACTTCAAAGTCAAACGAGCGTGTGCTTCCAGCGTTTCTGGCAAAGTTAACTGACCCAACTTCGTCAAATCGAATATGCAGCGGTGGCTTGTGAACGAAGATGAAGCCTTTCTCGAGTGGGTACAGAGAACCAGTAGTCGCACGATAGGAACAAGCAATTGACTGGGTCCCCGTGTGCCTGCAGAAACGAGAAAACCAATAAAGGCTGTTAGATAGCAAAGTCCCAGCATTTCTATGAGGTTCTTAGAAGTGAATGTAGCTGTTCAGACACATATATTCCTACCTAGATATGTACCAGTACACACATACCGATATACATACACAAATACATATGTACTACATAATTATATCACATACATCCAGACTAACCATGCCACGCATATCTGTCATCTGTGTGACTTTATATGTGCTAAAAATGTCTGAACTAATAATAACAATACATATACTGGGACATACTTGTAATGCCGTGAATGTAAGTCTTAGCAAGAACCATCTAATCTAGTCTAATCTAGTAACCTCTATAACATCGAATCATCATCAGAAATGTTCTCTTTCTACAGGGCTGGAACCACTTGAAATAGATATCACAAAAAGGAGCTACATAAATGGTGACGAAAAAATGAATGAATGAATGCGTGAATGAATGAAAGAAGCAAAGTAAAAACAAATGAATTCCTGAATGTATGAAATATGAGGATTCTCCACTCACCCTAGGAATGAACCAGGAACGGTGATTTTCTTGTTGACGAGGGCCTTCATGATTCGGCTGATGATTTCAAACTCTGGTCCGGTCATCTGCTTCGTTAACTTGCCTTTGTATTTATCCAGGTCCTCGCTTAAAGCAAAACGCAACACATCCATTAAATAAGCTTCTAAAGAAATTAGACTTTATGTAACATAGCCGATATATAAAGCAAAATGCGGTACCTAATGCCCTGCACAACCATAAAAATGATACCTGCTATAAGCAGGCTTTTTGTGTTTGCACAAGTTTAGTCAACCAAACGTTAGTGAATATTCATGTTTAAGCAAAACTTACTCAGACAGGGAGAGATCTAAAGTTGTGCTTGTATCTTTGCTGAACAGGATGATGAGAAAATGATATCTCGTCTGCCCTTGTTTGATCGGAGGATCCAGACTCACCTGCAAATTTAAATGTATGCAATGTAAAACTTCGTATAAGCACCCCAACCTTTATTGGTTCAAATCGATTTACCCTGGCACCAATTGGAGACTGGCATTTATTTGCACAAATCGTTTATACTCCCTCATACAATTACTGTTTTTTTATCATAATTTTTTGCGAACTGTATGGCTAAATATGGCACATCCAGCTCCGTGTTCCATGTTCATGTGATGCAACAGTATCAAGTGATGTCCAGTATCAAGTGATGTGCCAGCATCAAGTGATATACCAGTATCATGTGATGAAACAGTATCATGTGAAGTAACAGTATCAAACATTTTTTCTATGCAAGTGCCTTAATAAGACCAAATGTCTGTTAGAGAACGGTGTTTACAGGTCGGTATTAATTTGCACAAATTGCCATAAGCCCCGCCAGCTATTGGAGAACAGTGTTAACTTGCGGCCCAGTGGTTCAAGGAAGTTTTACAGTATGTATATGAACCATTATAAAGTGCATTTACCAACTTCATACAGCCATTGAAAGGTAAGTAAGGTAGCAAACGCATTGATGGAATAACCGCTCCTTGACTCAACAAAGTCTCATCATGGAAACTGACACTGAGAATCTGACCCCTGCTATAAAAAGGTCAAAGGTCAAAGATCAAAGGTAAACACCATGGCAAACAGCAACAACAAAGTCTTGAAAAGTTCAACAAACACAAAGACCCTTGAAGGCTATGCACAGAAAATGCAACATCACAAAGCACAAAACAAAGTCTTAAAAGGTTCAAAGAAACACAAAGGCCAAAACATACAAAGCGTGACACTTACGACGAAAAACATTTGTCGGCCATCTCGATGTGGTAGCAGGAACAGTCTGAGAATGGTCGAATGCAAGATCTTGTAGTCAAAGGTCTTTCCGTGAAGCTGTAGGAACGTCGGATATATCTTAATGTCGTAACGACCGCTGAAACCAAATAAACAAAATGTCCACATTCAGGCCACTCGACAATCTACGCTCGATTTTAGCAAAGAAGTGACAAAATACTGAAACCGGTTTCGCTCAAATTACATTCTCAAACCACCCTTTGGGCACGCAACCAGAACATCACATGCATTTTTTGATGACCTAACAGAAATTTTTCAGTTTATGTTCGACTCTTCCCTTTTCTTACTCCAAGCAGCAACAGGCAAACTTACAACATCCTATTTATCAGAGGCTTGTCCAGCATGGGTCTGTGGATGCAACAGCTGTTTCGAACTGTCCGTTTTAGATTGACCTATGTCATAATGAGTCTATTACCGAAAACGTTTCTAGCTGTTCTTAAGAAATAATATAGCCATGAAAATGTTTATCCACAGCTGGTTATAAACGACAGCTGTCAAAAGACAAGCACTTTTGTTGGGTTACTATGAGACTGACCGTGGTGTAAGACATTGTACTTCGTTGAAGATCGTGATGGCATCACCGGCCGCCTGAATAACATCAGCCTTTGCCATGACTTTGTCAAAGAAATCCTAAAACAGCAAACAAACCTGCTAAATATTAGACTTTACCTGTTTAAGTTAGCTATTAAAGTTATTTATTTATTACGTCCGCAAACAAACCTAGTATTAAACTAATCATAAATTCACTAAATTTATTCCTTACATCTTATGTTAAAGGCCGTCAGATTATGCTCATGGAACTCTATGCAATAGTAATAGCCTTTCCTTAACATTGTGCTAGGCGCTGCTGAGCACAGGTTGAGTGGCGCCATAGCAAGTACTGTGTGATGATGATGGTGTGATAATGATGATGATGTACCTAAAAGGTGCTACAAAAACTGTCAGAGCAACATACCTATATGCACATAACCTCATTCAAGTTGGACACCAAGCACGTGAATTTTTTTATCTTTATTTTTGTTGCCACTAACATACATCATACATACACGCTCACATACATACCAAGTCCGTAACACTTTAACAATGAGCTGCACTGGTTTCCTAGTCGCTTTTAGTACACTCCTGTTGTTAAAGCGTTAATGCACTCTTGATACCTTGTCAAGAGATAATGAAAAAGACACAATGGCACTGAATTAATAAAAGTGATGACCTCCTACCTGCACTGTAGTTTTCAAACGTGGCGTCAAAACGTTCTTCAATAATCAACGCAACATGTTGACCAAACAGTTTAGCTCATAACGTAACTTCAGAATATGGGTTTAATTCTCCACGAGATTGAACTCAGTAGGGACATCAGTGGGGACTTTTCTAAATTACGAACATGCTTTTCTGATGTACCTAAAACGCGCTACAAAAACTGTCCAGCAACATACCTACATGCACATAACCTCATTCTAGTTGGACACCAAGCACATGAATCTTTTTATCTTTATTTTTGTTACCCCTTACATACATCATACATACACACTCACATACATACCAAGTTCTTAACACTTTAAAAACGAGCTGCACTGGTCGCTTTTAGAACTCTCATCGTTCAAGTGTTGATGCACTCTTGATACCTTGTCAATACGTAATTAAAAAGACACAATGGCAATGAATGCCTGAAAGTGATGACCTCCTACCTGGACTGTGTCAGTTTTGGTGGCGCTGTCCCCTGGAACGTAGAATCTCATTTCCGTGAGTGAAACCGGAGCATCGTCATTCGGATGGAATTCAATTGCTACTTCGTTCTTTGCGGTCTGCGCGTGAGAAACGTACGAGAGTGGAACGTCGAAGGCCGTCAGATTATCCACGCGGAACTCCATCATATTCGCTAGAACACGATTTAGACATTATTTATAAGATCAGTTTAATGTATCAGATGGCGAGGGAGAGGACTGGTCATCCACCCTCACGTGCCGAGGCTAGGAAAACAAAGTCGCTAACACTGCATACCCATGACTGCCTCCAGGCTAGCTTAAGGGACTGCTCTTCTTCTGCTTCTTATAATATACTGCACTCCTCAATGAACTCAAATGCTCAGAGAAATGGGTTGAAGGAGATTTCAGCGGCTACATAACAGAGCTGTGTCACCTTTCTTTGGGGTTCCAAATCGAACAAAATGCTATCCGCCACCTTTACCAACTAGAGTCAATTATTTTTTTAAATGCACTAAACCAGAAACTTCTTGTAACACAGTCTTTGGGAACGGTATAAAGATTCACCTTTTAACAAGTTCGCGTCGTAATGAAGTGAGTAGTTGTTGTTTAATGCGGTCTTGATACCAAGAAATCAGGTGACCCCATTATCAGGACCAGTCCTTTTTGGTCTCAACTTTGTATGTCTATTAATAGCGATCTTTCTTTTCTTTCAGTAACCAAGGGATGATTAAAAAGAAATTTTCTTAAAATCAAACTGAAATCAAGCTAAATAGATTGTTATCCATGTAAAAAAGTTTAAGCAGCCTACCGTGAAAGATGACTTCTCCCCAGTTCCAACCTTTGAGAGCCATGTCCTTCTTCTCCAGCTTGATGCTGTAATGTCTCTCAATGTAGCTAGACAGCTTTGAATATTCCTATCAGAGAGCAACAGCAACATACAGTATGATATTACTGTTTCCTCCGAAGAAGCTTTGCCTTCTCCCAGTGTGGCACAAGTGAAATTGTAGTACGCTAACACTGTTCCAGCCGTTCTTTTAAGACATCTTTAACAGGTGCTATACACAAATGCTTCCTTGCAGCATGTGTCATTATAACATGAATTCGGATATAAAATGGACAAAGGCTTAGATCTAACATTTAATTCTGGTGCAGAAATGATCTCAAGGTAACACAACCATATCATAAGGTGGTAACTCAACATAACTTCAAAAGATACCGTTATTAGAAAGTACATGTGTGCATAAAGCATCTTTGTACAGTACAGGAATGCAAAGAACACCATATTAAAATATTCAAATAACTCGGCAGTTAATTCTATAACAGAGAATGCTCATCATAGGACATGGTAGCTGATTGGTAGAGTGTTCGCCTTGAAACGCTGAGAATACAGGTTCGAGCCTCCCCTTAGACAGTCACTGTGTAGGGATCTTGAGCAAGTCCTTCACTCACAATTGCTCAGCACCATCGATTGGTGCTTGGTCATTATAATATATAGTGGCACTTTTTAAATGCATAATTATAATAATAATAATAATAATAATAATAATAATAATAATAATAATAATAATAATAATAATAATAATAGTAATAATAATACTAATCCAAAGTAACGCTTCCATGCAACTTGTGGAATGAGCTTGCCGTACTTCAATTTTTGCCAGCATTTTAATATTATCTAAAGTTGATTGTGGACTTGTGTTGTTAGGTCAGAGGTACTTCCCTGAGTTCTGTTAAAACAAAACAATACGCATCACACAACTAATTCGATTCAAGTAATACACCAGTTGTACTAGAACAACAAATAGAAAACGAACGAAAGCATTTTCCACATACCGTGTCTGAAAAGCCATCGATGTAGTGAATGGAGTCGTTCTTCAGGATGATTCTGAGGGCAAAACCTTTCGCCCGTAAGACCCAGTGTACTTTTTCCAGCTCCGACCGCTCAAACTTCTTTACCGTACCGTTTCGCGTGTTGGTCCATTTGATGTACCCAGCCTTGAGTTCCAACTGAGCCGGGTACTGTGTAACAAAAAGCAAAAAATTTCCGTTATGAAGGCAAGAGGAAAATGAGATGTGCAAGAGGAAAATGAGATGTGACGCCAGATTTCTGGCTGAAGTATCAAAAATATTGCAATCAACTACTTGGTTCGCTAGGTGGTGCTTCGCCGTGTTAATACCAACACAGCATTCGAACGAATACTCGAATGAATGAATGACAGACGCGAGATTTCGTTTTCTTAGAGCCATATGGCGTTTGAGTTCAGGTGGTCCATTCTCTCCATCGCCATCTCATCGCCTCCCTCTGACAGTGTACGACTAGTGTATATATTTTATAGTGGACTTAGAAACTGGAACATTAATGTTCAAATATCTTACTTTGGGTAATAACCCTACAAAATGGCCACTTCTGGTCACCTAGTGGTGATTGGTGTATTAAGTGTCAAACACCATGGCCAACCAAACTGCGGCAGAAATTAGAGCACCAGGAAAGACCATCATAAGCAATTAATTAGTACGTAACAGAGTAACACAGTTGCTTTTCTAAATATAATATTACTGGTTTTAATAAATTATGAAATGGAGTAAGTTCATAATCATATCTAATCCCTTTGCTAAACTTATCATAATCCACAAGGCATCAATTAATTGTTTCTTTTAACCATAGTCAAATTCAGTTACTTAGAAAAGTCAGAGAAAAATCTGATAAGTCAGAGAAAGCAAAAGTCAAACTATGCTAAAACAGAAAAGTTTAAAGTTTAGTTCTGAATGAAGTTAGATAACTGACTCAATGCACCAAACTAAGCAGCGGATTCCAAAGCTTCAGAAAATCCACCCAGAATGCCCGAGAGCCCAATACAGTTTTGGTGTGAGGCACAGCAAGAATCTGCGTATACTGAGTTTCAGTGAAACTAGGTTTTAAGAAAAAGTTCTCATGAAATGCAGTTCACCAGACGAACTCCTGCACATACTTTGGAAGCAACTCGTGAACTGTGCTAAATTGTCTTTCTTATTTAAGTATCGCATGCATCCATGTATAATTCTCCAAGTCGTTCGCATCTAAGAAGTTGTGATGATCTGCAAACGCATATTGCATGAAAATTCTGGTTTCTAAGTTCTCCAGATTAGAATAAGCACTTCATCCATGGGATAGGATACGATTTGTTGAAAGAGTATTAACGGCGCTTCGCACGTCGTCGTGGGAACGACTATAGTTATTCACTTACTATTTACTTACGAGTCCTTCCCGTTGATTGCAGTGCTCTAATTTCTATCGCAGTCTGGGTTGCCATATTATTTACGGGTGTGGCGACCAGAAACGGCCGTTTCCTTAGGATTACTTTTCTTTAACTGGGTTGACAGAGCTGTACGTTAACAACTGGACTTCCACGCACCCCTTTTCCCCTGGTTAATACTAGAGTAAGATCGACTGCGCCAAGTGGCGGGCGAAATAAGGGTGGATAACAAAATGAAAAATGCAAGCGTGAAAAAGCAAACGACGCAGTATGGGATCATAAATCCCACAAATGTTACCATCGCTCCGCGGAACTCCATAAGCAACTCCTTATAGTTAAGTTCTTCTGCCATTGCTGAGTTTGTGTTTTAAGTCTGAAATATTCACAAAACTCAAACACAAGGCTTGAAACGGCGCTCTTCGCTCACAACAACGGAAGCTCAGCATGATCGACAGATGTCGCATCCCTCAACCAAGAGCTTGAAATTGGTAGTGCGTGGCATTTCTTTTAATAAGTAAGTAAACACATACCATTTAGCAAACAAGTAACAGTATAATTTTATAATTTTCGAGAGCAACTCAGAACATTAAATTTCTACAGTTCTCATCAACTAAAAAGTTATACATAAAGCCTTAAACTAATACCAGCTGTCGGATGAATAATTAATTTAAAAATCGCAATGAAATAAATAAGTCCTGGCGACCAGCAATTCCGATAGTAAGTAAGTAAGTATATTCTTTATTAAACCAGCTGCCAAACAGCACTCTGGTGAACAACGTCTGTTGAATAGATCTTCTAAAGTTAATAAACAAACATACATTGGTATATATATACATAGCATTAACCATAATATGTTATATATATATATATATATATATATATATATATATATATATATATATATATATATATATATATATATATATATATATACTAGTGTATATGCCCGTCATAATTATGACGGCAGTGTATATCGTTCTAGAGTATTTGCCGGTCATACTATGACGTCATATTATATGCCCATATGTATCGTTGATAAGAATGCTCTGATCGCCGTCGGCAAGACGGCAGTACTGACGTCACAAACAAATAGAACAGAAACCGTTTGTGACGTAGCGTTTATCGTCGGACGGACACTATATGGATATTATATGTATATATATATATATATATATATATATATATATATATATATATATATATATATATATATATATAT
>OY744611.1:45289252-45324252 GCA_963556255.1 Allolobophora icterica
ATGTATACGTACGTATGCATGCATGTATGTGTGCATGCATGAGTGTGTGTGTACGTATGTATGTACGTATGTGGGCACATATATGTTTGTATGTATGTATGCATGCATGTATGTAGATGTGTGTGTGTGTGTGTGTGTGTGTGTGCATGTATGTATGCATGTATGTATGTATGCTCCGCCTACGATACCCTAAGTAGTATTGTGGTTCACCAAGACCAAAAGTTCGTAAGTAAGCAAACATCATTGCTGAGGCTTTTCACCAAAACATGTATGTCGGACGGATGGTATGGATTTCTCTTCCGTCTTCGCTCAGATAGAAAAGGAAGAACCCAGATGAAACTCCACGCTTCAATGCATTCGACATGGAGGCGAGGCTGCCCGAGGCGAATTAAAGCCCAGGCAGAAGCTCAAACCTGCCGACGCTGTTCAGCCCAGCCAGGCTAAACAGGAAGAATAATTTCTTAGTTAACCATATATGTGCACACAAGCGTACATTGAGCCTGAATAGAGTTTAGAAATATATATATATCTATATATATATATATATATATATGTGTGTGTGTGTGTGTATTTGAGTATGTGTAGATATTATATATAGAATTGGTGTATGCATAGGTATATACACACATTTAGGTCTAGGCCTTTATATTATGTATATAGCTAAACCTCATACGTGGCCTAAGTCTCTAGTGGGGCTTAGTGCGTACGAGGCACAAGAAATGCGATAGAGTCCGGCTGTAGTGAAACGCTGTCACTTGCTCATTTGTGCAGTTAGGTGTTGCTCGAGTCGTTGACACAGAGGGAGCAGAGGGAGCTCGTGAGCAAGCTGTGAACCCTAGAGTGGCTGAAGACAGGACCAAGGAAATCGACGCAAGATGTCGCGCGGAGGTGGAGCCGTCAGACAAAGTCTGTATCTTAATCAGGAGCAGATAGAAGAGATCACGAAACTTTTCAATACGGTATTTTCGATTTTCTCTTCCGCGTTGATATCTCCGCTATTGTTGAGCTATCGTTTTTATGTTGGACTACCACTATTTCACTACTTTTCATCCTATGGGTTTTTACTGGTCCACCGTTGCTCCACTACTGGTTCACAGTTTTGTTCACGACTGTTTCAATACTATTGTGTCAGTATTGTTTCACTATATCTATTATTGTTCCGCTAAAGATTCCAATACTGCTCTGTCATTTGTTATACTTCCACTACGGTACTTGATATCTACTGTTATCACTATCACTGTTGCTTTATTCTATTGTTTCAACACAGTTCCAATTACTGTCTTGCGTCAATACTGCAAATCGTTACTGTTCCACAACGGCATCACTGATGTTCCAATATAGTATATTCTCTCATTAGGCCTATTGTTCCACTATAGGTTCAATGTTGGTTTGCCATTTGTTCACTTGTTTCACTCTCTTGGTTCATCCTTGTTCCATTGTTTTTTGAGTAATGGTTCGTTATTGGCCTCTTGTTGTTTAAATTTTATTCCTTTTTAATTTTATTGTCGTCGTTGAAATAATTCCTATATTCAATACTGGCTGCTTTATGCATCTGAGCAATTAGGCCAACATTCACATAGCGTCCTCTGTGAACTCTCAGAAGGTGACTAAGCTTATACAAAGCCTTATAATCATATATTCCTTCTTTCCTTCCTTCGTTCCGTAAGACCATGGGCTCGTTGGTGTCAATAGCAAGCCTCCCCTCATCTGACCATACAGGTGTTGCCCATTCTACACATATCATAGGCTCTACTAATCATGAGTGCAGTGCACACTTCGTCCTTTCCAACCACTCCCCTCTGCCGCGTACCGCCGGGGCGAAGTCCAAAATCAGTAGCCTGCCACAGGATATCCCAGTGAATACTGACCAGGTGGTAATTGGTCGTCAACTGTGTCCCAGTTAGTACTAATTTACCGATCAATGGTGAATGGAGGTCTAAGCGGGGTCCAAGTGGTTTAGGCATGGGCGGCGATCCCGGGGGTCGAGGGGGACAAGACCCCCCACCTTTAGGAGTGGGGGGACACGCCATGCATCGGACCCCCCAAATTTGGAAGAAACACCAAAAAAGGTCAACAAATGCAATTGTGTGTGAGGGCGAAAATGAGTTTTCAGTGCCTTTTTTGACGAGAGAAGTTGTTTTTAGCAGAAGTGTCCCCCACAAAATTTCAAGAAAAAAAGTAATAAAATTGGGTAAGAGAAGAAAAGAAGAAAAAAAGGAAGAGAACGAAAAAGGTGTAAAAAAGTTTATGTGGAGATGAATTCCTAAAATAAGGTCGTGAGTTATTGGGAGGGCAATATTTTGTAAGAAAGTCACGTGGAAAGGTGGAGGACGACTAAAAAAAAGGTCATCAACTTTTTTAAGAGATGAATCTGTAGAAAAGTCCAGAAGATTTTGTGGAGATGAACCCAAAAAAGTTTGAAATTTTTTTCGGACATGAATTCCTAAAAAAGGTCATCGACCAGACTATGGCCGACTTTGTCCCCCCCCCCCCCACCTCTCAGACAAGATCGCCGCCACTGGGTTTGGGTATGCCACAGATCGTGGCCTGCCCAGTTAGAATCCGGTTCAGTTTGCGCCAACCAGCTTTTGCCTCAAAGGAATAGTAGGCCTAGTTATCCGTTTAACAACAACCAGTTGTCTAACTCTCATCACCCCATCACCCTTCAGGCTTTCCTCTGCTATATGGTCTCACCTCTTCAAGAATTCCTACCCAGGTCCATGGCCTTTTTAAAACAATATTTATAAGTCCACATACATGTTCATTCGTGACATACTCACATTAAGCTTTATGTGCCCCATTTCTGCAAGGATATATCTGGCAAATGCATTGGTTTCCAGTCGCTTAGTTTAACTGTAACTAGCTTCTTACAGGTATCAATAAGTCAAACATCCTGAAGCTGAAGGGAGTGCAGAACTCTTTGGCTAGAGCCATAACTACTACGGCCAACTTTGGCAAATTTGAACATAATATTATAACCCAGTACTTGAATCTTTGCATTTGATACCTGTTCAGCGAAGAATTTAGTTTAACATTTGGGCTCATAGTTTATAAAACTTTGAACTCTGGCCAGTCACAATACTTAAATCAATTCTTATTCCCAGACTTATCATTATTCAACGAGGTCATCTGATTATCTTTGTCTGGTCACACATAAATCAAGAACTGTTCTTGGTGAAAGAACTTTTTCGGTGGCTGGACCTACTTTTAGGAACTCTCTCCCTGCGTCTGCGCGCTCTGCTCAGTCGCTTGTGTAATTTCGTTCTCAACCAAAAACTTACCTCATTCAAATTAGGCCTACTTATCCACCATAAATTATTTATCCACCATATCCACCCTCTCTGTCTTACGGAGTAATCTTCTGGTACTGACCTAGATAAGGGCTTGGTTTTGGTGTGCCATCGGTTGATGACTTGTGCATTAGACACCGGCGCAACAGAAGTTACTAATTACAATTACAATTACAAGGCATCAATCGTTGGTCGATTCAGACGTAGGCCTGCATGTAATTATACGTAGCCCCCCCCCATGTAGTCTATGTTTTCTTACTGTTTTAGGCCTTTGCCTAGCGTAAAAGGCCAGACTAAAGTCTTAGAAAAATCACCGTGTCGCTATTTTAGTCTACCTTTGCAAGACTGCGACATGCAAATAACAGACTAAGATCGTGACACAGTGACTGTATATACAGTCAAGAGTTAGGCCTAATCATCACGAGCTGGGCCAGGTCTTCTGGATATTGACCTGATTACGGCTTGGTTTTGGTGTGCCATCGGTTGATGCCTTGTGCATTAGACACCGGCGCAAATAGAAGTTACTAATTGCAATAACACTTTAGAATAACGCTTTAGAAATTTCGAGACTACGATTAGGCCGACGATTACACCTCGTTTAGCAGGATGCTTTAGGATAGGCCCTACAATTATAATTGTGCATTGTTTAATTGGACAAGATACTCTGTTATTTATTCTGGACACTTCGATTCAGTTATTCAATTAAATTCGTTCGGGTAAGTCAAACCTCGTCGGAATTCTCGTTAACTTAATTAGCATGGGGCCTGTAGGCGGGTGTCTGTTTCCACAATGTCGACCTTCAATAGATGCAGATGAGCAAACGCTACAAGCTGTCCAGATAATGGTATGTCCAATCGACAAAGCAGGAAGTTGGATGATCTGTAGTAGAATTAAAATCCGGTTTAAATAACGAAGACCGCACGACTGCGGTCTACATAATATAATCTCCGCTTCGAAATCTGTGCGAAATTCTTTGGTATCATTAACTTCCGGGTATACGTTAGACGTTAATGGCGAATTTCCGACACAAGGAACTTCAAAAGGCATATTCCCGACATAAGAAACTTCAAAACGTTAACATGGGGAATTTTCCATTTTGCACAGAGGCTATAAAAATGACATTTAACCATTTGCATGATGTGCTGACACATACATAATATGCTAACAACTTTCGTCAATAATTATTGCCACGTAAGGCATCGTGAGCGTTCAATTTTGAGTAATGCGTTGACACATTTAACGATAGGTGGCCCATTTTTTAATTGGATAAACAAACGCAGTTAATTGTGCATGTCACGTGTAGAACATCGTGTAGGGTTGACGTCGTAGTGCATGACTTAGAAACAGGCCATAGGCTGGAAAGTTAAGTAGTGTCTAGGTGTAGGACTCATGGATACCGGGAGTCACGTTCTATTAAGTGTTGGCGCATAAAATAGACAACACGAGATATTACTCGGCCATTCGTGAATAATGCCAAAAACTCCCCCAGTTAGGAATAGTTTATGCTATGAACTGTTTAGGAATAGTTTATGTTATGAACTGCCGGCAGGGGCGTCTATCCCCCTAAGTCATTGGAGCAACTTCCCCTCCTCCCCTCTTTTTCCCTCCTCCCCTTTCCTTCCCCCCTAAAATGGGGGCACACACTGACAGATCTTCCCTCCCCCCTATTTCTTGGATGGAGCATTTGCTCCACGGTTTCTATGGTGGAGACGCCTCTGACTGCCGGCCAGTGCTTACGCAATCGCAATCATAATCGTAGCCTATAATCTCAAGATGTCAACAGCGGCTAAAGGAAGCTAAGTGGCTAAATCCCAACTCATTCAGATGCGCTCAGCCAGAACGAATTTGATAAAAAGAGGTTAGGTCAGATTTATGTTAAACGTAGGTCGTCATCCAAAGGCCAGACAGGTAGAGAGAGTCGGCTACCGTGGGCGTGGACGATTGGTTAGGGCGCTCGCCTTGTAACGCAGAGAGTACAGGTTCGAGACTCCTCTCTTGAGATGGTTACTGTGTAGGGATCTAGAGCAAGTCCTTCATTCACAATTGCTCAGCGCCATAGATTGATGCTTGGCCGATATATGTATATATATATATAATTATATATATATAATTATATATATATACAGTGGCGCTTAATAAGTGCACAGTAATCAAATGCTAATAATAGGGTGAGTCCAGTCGAAAGCCAAGAAGGGAGTCCTCAGCGGACACGAAGGATGAAGAGTCCTGTAATAGATTAGTCTTCCGTCGAGATATGAAGGCCAGAGCAGACTTCAGAGTGAGCGTTCGCCGGAAAAGAGCTCCAGAGAGCTAGCAACAAAAAGGCTCACCTGCGTGTACATTGTACAGTGTACAATGTACACACATATCTACGCACACATAGCTGTGTAAATGCATGTATATATTTCCAAACACAAGCACATGGGAACTATAAAAGAACGAATGCGTGATTGCGATGATTAAACAATGGCCATTGTTATCACAGGACGTGTAAGCTATACAGGCGTCAATGAAAGAGTTTTTGACTGCAGTTGTTTGTGTTTCGATGGTTAATTGTAGGCTATGCTATAATTAGGCCTATATATATATATATATATATATATATATATATATATATATATATATATATATATATATATATATATATATTATTAGGTATATATATATATATATATATATATATATATATATGCTGTTGACCAAAAAGGACAAATGCTCTTTTTCGACGGTAGGCTTAAAAGACTAATTATAATTATTAGACCTAACACGAAGGCCTATGAAACAGTTTTAATAATTAGGACGTGGGAGATTATAATGTGGATAGGCCGTCGCATAGACTAATGACAGAAAAAGCTGTCTGTATGTTCAGACGACTGTCTGTGTACGTGTATTTGTATCTCTGTCTATCTGTGCCCGTGCTATCGTCGTCGTCATCATCATCATCGTCGTCATCATCATCATCATCATCACTAATACCACAATTGTCTTTGATATTCTTCGTAATCATCATGATCATCTTCCTGATTAGGTTATACTTAAACTCATGAATTTCTTATACTTATAAGCTCCTGATTATGATGTACATGAACTACTGATTATGCTATATTTAAACTGATTAGAGTATACTTAAACTCCTGATTAGAGTATACTTAAACTCCTGATTAGAGTATAATTAAACTCCTGATTAGACTATACCTAAACTCCTGATTAGAGTATACTTAAACTCCTGATTAGAGTATACTTAAACTCTTGATTACAGTATACATAAACTCCTGATTAGAGTATACTTAAACTCCTGATTAGAGTATACTTAAACTCTTGATTACAGTATACATAAACTCCTGATTAGAGTATACTTAAACTCTTGATTACAGTATACATAAACTCCTGATTAGAGTATACTTAAACTTCTGATTAGAGTATACTTAAACTCCTGATTAGAGTATACTTAAACTCCTGATTATGGTATACTTAAACTCTTGATCATGGTATAGTTAAACTCTTGATTATAGAATACTTAAAGTGCTGATTAGGTATACTTAAACACCTCATTATGGTATACATACTTAAACTCATGAATAGAGTATACTTGCACGTCTTGCCTCATACGCCTCTATTCTTGAGCGGATATTTGTAAATAAACAAGTAGGATACGACAGTTTTCAAAATAATTGCAATACATCCTATATTCCAGTCCTTAGCCAGTTAGTCCCCTATTGACTGCTTGTCCTTTGTTTGTCCTCTTTAATACTGGCCTGCGGGTAGACTTCACACAAAGGCCATCAGGCACATCTGGTCTTCGCGGACTAGAAACAGCAAGTGAAAACAATTTCACATGCTGCTGGTAGACCCAACGACCTGGTAGACAAAATCATATTATGGGTAACTATGTATGCATCTATTTATGGACGTGTGTTTGTATGTGTGCATGTATGTATGTATGTATGTATGTATGTATGTATGTATGTATGTATGTATGTATGTACGTACGTACGTACGTACGTACGTACGTACGTACGTACGTATGTATGTATGTATGTATGTATGTATGAATGTACATATGCATGTATGTATGTATGTACATATGCATGTATGTATGTATATACATATGCATGTATGCATTTATGTATGTATGTATACATGCGTGTAAGTACACATGCATATATGTATGTATGTATGTATATATGCATGTATGTATGTGTCTGAGTAGTTCCATAGAAGTGGTGCTATATAAATCCTTGAATGAATGTATTTATGTAGGTATGTATGTATGCATTTATATGTCTGCATCTGTGTACTATATATTATTATTACAGTGGTTTCATATTACACTCCTTCAAGATTATCTACTCAGGAGATATATATATATATAATTTTATATATATATATATAATATTTAAGACTTGATCCAGGAAAGTTACCCCAGAAGTGATCTGGGTCAAGTCAAAGACGACGTTGACCTTAGAATCACATATACTGAACCATTTAGAAGGTAGTCCCATCTTCCTTTCTGGACCATCATCGTCCTTGTATACGCGCCATCGGTTGATACTTCGTCCATTCAACAGGGGCGCTGTAGAAGTTTCACAATTGTACATTCCCACTACATCACAAAGTCCCTTAAAGTCAATGCTATAGCAAAAGATTACAACCCGGATGTAACTTCAACGCTGTTCGTAAATAACCAAAGCAACTGAGATTGGCTTTGCTACTGCGATAACATCCGTATTGATCATATATACAACTACAGATATCGTCACGTCTATAGAGACATGTTGTGTGCGTGTATATGATATTCGACAACAGTGATATATTTAGATAGCCGGAACCTTTGAACAGTCCTTCATATAAGCCGAAAATTCGTGTGTGTGCATGCGCATGCGAAATTAGAAGCATTTTTAATATATATATATCAAGCCTAGTATATATATATATATGTATATATATATGTATATATATATGTATATGTATACACTGTTGATATGTTAGGCTAACCACAATTTAAGCTAACCAGAAGATCTTATCAAATCACATCCCTCTGTTGAACCAGAAACGAGAGGGACTTGCCCATCTGCCGCCCCTATATATAGGTCAAGATGTTTTGCCGTCTCTTACAATATATATTCATGTATATGTATATATATATTTATATATATATGCAAAAATATATATATATATAAAGTTTGATGCAAGTTAAAAATTCACGAATGTCCCCATAACTTCAAATTCTGAAAGAGCCACTCTTTCTAATTTCACACACAGACACACACACGCACACCTACATACAAACACACACACACGCGCACACACACATACATATACACACACACAGATCATCGGCATAATTATATGAAGAACAGTTTAAAGGGTCCGGATATCTAAATATATAAGCATCACTGTTGATCAGATCGGCCCTATCATATGCATGAACACGATACATTATATATATATATATATATATATATATATATATATATATGCTATAATTGATGTATGTTAAATTTTTTTAAAGCAGTGACTAGGGCTGTGAACCAGTTTTAACTGATCACAAATCAATTAATATGTTAGCTGTAATTTACATTTGAATCACAAGTTTCGTTTGCAAAGTGTTGAATTTAAGCTTCAGGCTCTGACAAACATATATCCTATGTTGAGGGTAACGTCTGTGCTCTATGCTCTATATCTTGTGTACTTAAACTAACATTTAAAAAAACTTATTATCCTTATCTATTAAAAATTTATTTTACAACACCTGTTGTATAACATTTTGCCCGTGTTTATTTGTGTCTAAACTCCGTGCGCTTTAATTATGTGTGTCCCGGTCCCACTTAACGGACCCGAGCAAACAACAGGAAGTATAAAAATAATTGGGTCTACTACATTGCTATATTAATTCACTAGCTGGTTTACCCGGCGGTGCCCGGGGTTATAAGTTTCAATCCCTGTAGGGAATATCCTCCATCCATCCACCCTCCATCCACCAGCATCCTCCATCCACCCTCCATCCACCAGCATCCTCCATCCATCCACCCTCCATCCAACTGCATCCTTCATCCACCCTCCATCCACCAGCATCCTCCATCCACCCTCCATCCACCAGCATCCTCCATCCATCCACCCTCCATCCAACTGCATCCTTCATCCACCCTCCATCCACCAGCATCCTCCATCCACCCTCCATCCACCAGCATCCTCCATCCATCCACCCTCCATCCAACTGCATCCTTCATCCACCCTCCATCCACCAGCATCCTCCATCCACCCTCCATCCACCAGCCCGGGGTTATAAGTTTCAATCCCTGTAGCGAATAAGCAACAAATTTAGGTATAAGTTGAAATCCCTACAGCTGCGCCATCTGGCGAATCTCTAGAAATGCGTGCCGGTGACAGAGCATTGGTCGTGAAACACAGAGAATCTTCTCGGGCGGCGCCATCTGGCGAGTGAAAATAGGTTCAGTGTAAGTTTTTATGACCAGGTAAAAATGCATGGGCCGGGTAGGTTTTTGTCCGGGACACCATGGTAGCGGTGAAAAGGGGGAACGCGAAGCCGACCACTGGGTGTGTCATGCCCACCCCGACACAGTAGTGAAGGTTTCGAGTGAAAAGCTCTAAACTGTAGAAATGCATCCCGGTCAAAGTCGCTGTGACAGACAGAGTTTCTTCTTTATATATATGGATTACCCATCCTTTCTTCCATTCATCTGTCCATCAACCAGTCCGTCCCTCCATCCATCCATTCATTCATTTCATCCACTGATCAATCAATCCATCCATCCATCGCCATTAATGCTATGTATTTTTATTCTTAATTGTTTCATTTTGGTTTTGGTTGTTGATTCTGCCTATTTGGCAATTTTGGCGTAATAAAAGTGTTCAATCCATCCATCAATCTACCCATCCATCCATCCATTCACCCATCCATCAATCCACCCATCCGTCCCTCTATCCCTCCATCCATCCAGTCATCCATCCATTCATTGCATCAACTCACCCACCCATAGATGAGTCCATCCACCCGTCTATCAATCAGCCCACCCTTCCACCCGTCCGTCTGCCCAACCATCCATCCATCCATCCATCCATCCATCCATCCATCCATCCATCCATCCATCCATCCATCCATCCATCCATCCATCCATCCATCCATCCATCCATCCATCCATCCATCCATCCATCCATCCATCCATCCATCCATCCATCCAAACCATCCTTCCATCCATACATCCATCCATCATTCAACCATCCTTCCATCCATACATCCATCCAACCATCCATCCATCATTCAACCATCCTTCCATCCATCCAACCATCCATCTATCCATCATTCAACCATCCTTCCATCCATCCAACCATCCATCCATCCATCATTCAACCATCCTTCCATCCATCCATACATCCATCCAACCATCCATCCATCATTCAACCATCCTTCCATCCATCCATCCAATCAAAGCATCTCCATAGCGCCTCATTAGGATATCTGTTCGGAAGCCATATCTTCACACATATGCGAACTGCTCTGGAGTACCGGTAGCGCTAAATAATTAAACAGACGTAGCATTACGCAACGTAGCAGGAAAGCTTTACCAGATTAAACTCTAATTTTCAAAACGAGTAGAAGCACACTCAACCAAAATACTTCCTTATCCGTGTATCTACCATCCTTTACCATTGTCCGGATGTCTCTTGTCCCGTCTTTGCCGTCTGCGCCTCTGTCATTCTTCTCTTACGTAAAACCTCGCGTCCCAAATAGTCACGCATCTGAAATGACCATATATGGATAGATGTGACGCATGGCCGACTCCGCTTATAAATAGATCTGAATAATCGCACGCATGACGTCACTAGTCACCTTGAAAGGGCGGCCGAAGCCAGGGTCTGTCTGAAGAAATAAACGCAGGATTGCACGCTTGAAGGGTTCCACAAATACACCCTATGACACACCGAATGTTGTGTATTGTAATCATCTGAACTGTGATTAAGCAGATAGACAGACACACAGACATAACAAAAGAGCCACATTCCAGACAATTCTGCGCTTTCTCTGTTACGTTGAAGCCACTGAAGGGTCCTTTTATCTCTGAGCAAATAATAATGATGATGATGATGACGACGACGACGACGACTATGATGATGATGATGTATTGGCATTGGTAGCGGCAGCGGTAGCGGCAGAGGCAGCAGCAGAGGCAGCAGCAGCAGAGGCAGCAGCAGCAGAGGCAGCAGTAGCAGAGCAGTAGAAGTAGCAGCAGCAGCAGCAGCAGCAGTAGTAGCGTTAATATTTATATTAATAATAATTATAACAAGACGGCTATATAATTAGCGCCGTGTCACAGCCGATATCGAGGAAAATGGCGCTGTGTATGAGCAGAGCCGTTTTAAAGAGTTTGGGGGCCCTAGGCACAACCCGCACAAACCCTAAATAACCTTAAACGTAATCCGATTTCCGCCTCAATATCTCAGTCTCAGATACAGAGTATTGCATTAGTGCATTGTACGTGCATATGTGTCATTTTGTTAAATTTATTAATATAGTATAGGCCTACTGTTACTAAACTCATAATAACACAGCTAACAAATCAATCTTTGTACTACAAGTGTAAAATAAAAGTTTCGTTTACTGTCTAACATACTTTACAGTTTCCATTGTTTATTTGTTAATTGTTATACAAACTGAAAGTGTGATTATAATGAGTACATGTTTGCTATACATGGATTGTGACTTTGTAAAGACAGTTTCTTACAAACATCGCTTTCGTGTTTTGCTCTGAGCAGTCTTTTATAATATCATCGAAATTCAAAGACTCCAACACATCTGATTCTATGCTCATGACAGACAGGCAGTTCAATCGTTCTTGCATCATACGGCTGCGAAGCTCGTTCTTGATTAATTTTAAGTTTTGAGAAAGAACGTTCACCCGTACAGTTTGTCACCATCACTGACAGAAAGATTGATGACCCATCGTTGTTGTTGAAAACAAGCGACAGACAAAGCAATACACAGACTTCTGCGATGGAGAAAAGAGCAGCCACTCGCGACAAACTGATTCGGGAATCAGTTAAGCAACGTCTATGCAACTTATCTCCCGTTCGATACACGCGTTGAGTCGTACTAAAGTCAGACTCTTTATGCTGGCAACTAGCAGGACCTTTACGAATCCAATAAGATCGCAATTCCTCCGTGATTGGACTCCATAAGGCTGCATCAGTTGGATAGTCCGCTGACTCCGTAGGGCTTACATCTTGCGAAATAGGCTTCGAATTTTGGTGTTGTGACAACATCTGTACTTTCGACTGGTAGACCATCATCTTGCAGCGACAATAACTGTTCATCTTTATCGCAAACAATGACATCAGTAGACGAGTAAGAGTAAGACAACGTAAGAGTATCTTACGTCTCAACAATGTCGGACTGCGATGATGATTGTGTTTTCTGACTTTGAAAAAAAGAAGATACTTTTGGATGTTTGTTCGACATTTCAATTTCAGTTGCTTCCTTTTTTCTCTTCGCGGCACCACTCATATAATTTCTACTCATTTTTGATGGGTTGTCTGATATTTCGTTTAATTGATCGTAGGCCTAGTGATTATTGGCAAAAAGTTGCAAAAATGCAGACCGCAGACATTTGTTTAAAAAATAATAAAAATGTGTTATTGTTCTTACTTTACTTTGCAGAATTGTTACTTGTTAGAACAGAACTTATAATATTGTTATTTTGTTTCTGGGCCGCCGCGGGGCCCCCCCGCTGCGCGGGGCCCTAGGCCCGGGCCTCGCGTGCCTATGCCTTAAAACGGCACTGTGTGTGAGTTCACATGCAAATGCTTACGTCACATTGCAGTTCATGTGTTTGAATGTGTCTTTGGATGCTTAGATCGACGTCGATGGGAGTGGCTATATCGATGCCAATGAGCTCGGAAAGGCCCTAGAGACCGTCGGTATCAAACTGCCCGGGTTCGAGGTTCGTGACCTCGTCAAGACGCACGACAACAAAGTACGCGATGGGAAAATGGACATCGAAGAGTTCAAGGACGTAAGCGGCCACTGTTGATCTAATCTGAAATGATCGGATGTAGTCTTGTCTAATCTAATTCTTTTCAATCAAATCCAGTCTAATCTGTCTACTTCCCCCAGTGGCGGCGCCACGATTTGAAAAGTAGTACGGCGGCAAATTAGGGGTACGGCAGAAAAATGGTGCGGCAAAAGTATGTCGTTGCCGTGCGCCTTAAAAAGTTGTACGGCTTGTAAAGGCGGCGCCGCCACTGAGTTCCCCTATAGCATAATTATGCCTAATCCATTGTGTGGCTTAGATTGTTATGACTGGTTTTATCTCGCCAAATAAACCACAGCCTAACAGATTAGACCTAATGTATGGTCTGACGTGAGTTAGGCTTACACGATTATAGCTCAACAGAAGATCTAGTTAAATCACATCACTCTGTTGACCCAGAGGCGGATATAGCCATCTGCCGTCCCTACCTCAAGCTGTTTTGCCGCCCCTAACAATTATATTCCAGAGATTTGGTTTTGATATCGTTATAATTATATTTATTTAGTGTCACTCTTGATCGCAGTTTTAGACTAAATTTAATGTTCAGTTTTTGAATTTTACTTTTTGCTATCCTCTGCGACTTGCCATCCCTAGGCCAATGCCTTGTTTGTTTGCAGGAGTAGAAAACATAGTGCGTTGTATTTAAGAAACTAACCTTTAATGGCGACCAGTAGAAGACTATTTTGTATTTGGGCGAATCTGCTCAACGGGACTGATATGGTTCCTTTTCAGTTCTCCCTTTGACATCTGTTCATCTAAACATGATTATCTGTATAGTTTGTATGCTTTTGGTGACCAAACGAAGTGACTACTGCTATCGCTACACTAATACTACTTCCACTACTACTACAACTACTATTACAACTACCGTTACCAGCACCACCACCACCACCACCACCACCACCACCACCACTACTACTAAAGGCCAGTGGCGGCGCCACGATTTGAAAAGTAGTACGGCAAATTAGAGTATGCGGGTAAAAGTGTACGGCAGAATTATGTTTTTGTCGTAAAACCTTAAAAAGTGGTACGGCAAAAGTCGTACAACAAACATAGGCGGCGCCGCCACTGCTAAAGGGTTATTGTCTGTGTTCTGTAGCTGTACACGGAGCTGAAGACGAAGTATGACATGAAAGACAAATGGCAGAAGGTCATCACGAGTCCAAAGGGCATCAAAGAGGTCAGGTCACAGGCTCACGAAGAGGTTCGTCATTCGGTGGCCAACGAAGAACAGGTCGCCTTCTCCAACTGGATCAACGGGTAAGAAACGAAACATTTCTACTAAGGGCTATCATCATTATCATCATCATCGTCATCATCATCATCATCATCGTCATCGACATCGTCATCGTCATCATCATCGTCATCATCATCGTCATCGACATCGTCATCGTCATCGTCGTCGTCGTCATGATCGTCATCAGCGTCATCATCAGTCATCATCAGTCATCATCATCATCATCATCATCATCGTCGTCGTCGTCATGATCGTCATCTTCGTCATCATCGTCATCATCGTCATCATCAGTCATCAGTCATCATCACCATCACGCTTTTATTAAGTGTCACTCTCTAATGAGTAATAGCACTGAGCAATTTTGAGTGAAGGACTTGCTCAGGGTTCCTACATAGTAACCGTCTCAGATGAGGTTCGAAACCTTACTTGTCTGCGTTACATGAAGTGCACTTTAACCAACAGGCCACCGTGTCCCACAAGATTCCTTCAAACAGCAAAATGACCTTAAACAAATAAATCATCCGTTCCCAGTAATTAAAGCATGGGAGCTTTACTAATTAATAATTAATTAATTTAATAATTAATAAGTAATTAATAAAGCACGGGAGCTTTAATTACTTAACAAAACTCACAGTATAATACGTGATTTACAGTCACAAAAATGTATATTTGCACAGCGCTTTTGAACAACTTCCTAAAGGGTTTGCAAGCATTAATTATCCTGTAACAGATGGGTTAGTCACCTGCTATTCTATACAGCAAACCTTTCCTTACCAAACTTTGATCTGTGAGGCTTTTTTTAATCTACATAGGCGTGTCACTGATGACTCAAGTAAGTGGTTATAGCATAGAATATTCTTTATTCTCTTTGCAACAGGCATGTATGTTGTCTGAGTTCCTTTGACACGTGCTATATTATTATAGGCCTAAGCATAATCAGATCGGAATAAGACATTCCTAACGTTGAGTCACCAACCTGTGACCTGGTCCAACTAGTGATGATTAACTCTTGACTGTTTACAGTCACTGCATCACGATTATAGTCTGCATTTGCATGTCGTAGTTTTGCAACGACCAGACTAAAATAGCGACACGGTGACTTTCCTATGACTTTTAGTCTGGCACCTTGCGCCAGGCAAGGGCCTAAAAGACTAAAAATCGTAGACTAAATAGGAGGCCTACGTATATGTAGGCCTACGCTTGCGTAATATGTGACTTTTTATTGCGATTTAACGTGAATTGACCATCGACTGAAGCCTTGTAATATTATTGGAATTGTAACTTCTATTGCGCCGGTGTCTACTGCACAAGGCATCAACTGATGGTATTCCAAACACCAAGCCCTTATCCAGGTTAATAATCAAAAGATCAGTCCGTAAGACAGAGAGGCAGCCTTTGGTGGATAAGCAATTTGAAAGAGGTTAGTCTTAAGTTGAGAACGAAATGACACAGGCGATTGAGCAGAGAGTGCAGATATACAGGGAGAGAGTTCCAGAAAGTAGGTCTAGCAACCGAAAAAGCTCGTTCACCAAGAGCAGTTCTGGATTTACGTATGACCAGACAAAGATAATCAATGTGTACATCTCCTTGTGCGTTATGATCAAAGGGCTAAGAAGTCATTGGATTAAGATTAAGATAACGTCTTATCCAATTGCTAACATTCATCTGCGTCTCCGATTCAGCTATAGGAGCTACTTACTGCGCGCGGAGCAAATGCTTTAAATACAGAAATTAATTGATTACTTAATTAAACAGTTTGTTGGTGTTCTTTATTTACAAAAACAGATGATTGCGTTGAATTTGTAGAAATTTTGCTGACGATCCAGACTGCAAGAAATATCTTCCGATCAACCCTGAAACGAACGATCTGTATACGAAATGCGGCGACGGTATTTTACTCTGGTTAGTATAATTGTAATTGTAATTGTAATCTGACATTTATAAAGCGCCACTTCAAGAAAAAAAACTCATCAGTGGTGCTCTCGACCAAAACCAGTGAAATTACTGTCGAATAATACAGACTTCCGGCGCTTGCGAAACTGTGGAAGGGACAAACTGAGGAGCTCTCGAGAAAGGCGATTCCAGCTGGTGGGCTCAGCATACTATGCTTATATATACTGACAGTATCACGCGAGCCTGGTCTGCTCACTGTATTATTTCTTCCTGCACTGAAGTCACAAATGCACAGTAGCTCAGCATGAAGGTATTCCGACGTGGGACTTGGAGGTGACGGAAAAGCATTGAAGTTAGAGGCACTGCAAAGGAAGTTCAGTGAATTAGAGGCGTTTGAGTTAGAAGATTAGTCAATAAGGGATGTTCATTGGAGTCGTCAGAACAGGAAGCGAAGATGAGTGAGAAAAAAGTGGGAGGGCCAAAACGTCTGGTGAGAGCGAGCAGCGTCTTGATGAGTTGGTATAAGTTGCTTGGTACGTTGTTTGGTACGTTGCTTAGTAAGTTGGTATGTTGCTTTGATACATTGCTTAGTAAGTTGATAAGTTGCTTGGTGCGTTGCTCAGTAAGTTGATAAGTTGCTTGGGATGTTGTTTAGTAAGTTGGTAAGTTGCTTGGTACGTTGCTTAGTAAGTTGGTACGCGTCTTTGGACGTTGCTTAGTAAGTTGGTATAGTAGAATACTAAATGATTAATAAATGAATAATAGGAATAGGAACGTTTTTGTTGTAAATGCGTGTTTGTTTGGTCTTATTAGCAAGATGATAAACTTTGCTCAGCCGGATACGATCCACGAGAAGGCGATCAACAAAGGAAACCTGAGCGTCTACCAGATCCTTGAGAACCAGACCCTTGCCCTTCGATCTGCCCAGTCCATCGGGTGCAACATCGTCAACATTGGACCTGAGGATCTCCGGGATGGAAAGGAGCATCTCGTCCTCGGTCTCATGTGGCAGATCATTCGGGTCAGTCTTTTGTGATCGTCGTCGGTCGAAGTGGGACACGGTGGCCGATTGGTTAGAGCAAGTGGGTCACGGTAGCCGATTGCTTAGAGCAAGTGGGTCACGGTAGCCGATTGGATAGAGCAAGTGGGTCACGGTAGCCGATTGGATAGAGCAAGTGGGTCACGGTAGCCGATTGGATAGAGCAAGTGGGTCACGGAAGCCGATTGGATAGAGCAAGTGGGTCACGGTAGCCGATTGGATAGAGCAAGTGGGTCACGGTAGCCGATTGGTTAGAGCAAGTGGGTCACGGTAGCCGATTGGTTAGAGTGCTCGACTTGTAATGTGGAGAGCATGGGTTCGAGCCTTTCCCTCTGAGACGGTTACTGTGTAGGGACCTTGAACAAGTCCTTCACTCAAATTTGCCGAGTGCCATCGATTGATTAAAATTCAATAATAATAATGATGATAATAATGATAATGATAATAATAACAATTATAATAATAACAATAACAACAATAACAACAATAATACCAATAACAATAGCAACAACAGCAACAGCAGCAGCAATAATAATAATAATAATAATAATAATAATAATAATAATAATAATAATAATAATAATAATAATAATAATAATAATAACTCGGTAGCTTTTCACGGCACTTTAGTCGAGCCCGACCGGAGGAGATGCAACCATTCCAGAATAATTAGTTTTCTTTTGTCTCCTGACAAATTTTTGTGACGCCCGAGGGACTATGTTTACCTCGGGACTAAAAAACAAACAAAAAAAAAACAATAATAATGATAATGATAATGATAATGATAATGATAATGATAATCAATAATAATAATAAAGGTAAAACACTTGTTTATGCACTTCTAGAACTTAATCAGAAGCGTTATCCTCACAAGATCAAAGGGTCTTTCGGTAGAGGTGCCAAAACAATCTCCTACAGCGAGCGACAGCTATCGTACTTACGTACCAACCGACCCGGGGGGGGTATCACGATAGCAGCGAACGTCTAATAGGAAACCTATTCAAACCATTATCACATGTTGCATCTGACTACAGAATAAGCGGGTATCTCATGTACTGTACTGTACCCAAACAATCAACCCCGGATTTCGGAGGGGGAAGGGTGACGCCACTATTAATCATCCCTCTATACAATAAAGTGAGTATACTAACCAGACACTGCCGGTGGGAGGTGAAGCTGCGAGGGAGAGGACTCGCCTTCTACCCCCCCCCCCATGCAGAGGCTGAGAAAATTTAAGTCGTTGGCACTTCATATCCAAAAAATTTAATCTTGCGTCGTTGAGTTCTCGTGGGAGGAAGTTCAACTTTCTATGAGACAGCCAATGACCTAAAGGGAGGAAGGAATTTTAGGAAAACTGTAGGGAAGTCGTAAACATTTCTTATCCATGGCCGCCTCTCTGACCTTACACTGTAGGTGGGAAGATGAGACGGCGAGGGAGAGGACTGGCCACATACACTGATATACCGATGCTAAGAAAATGAAGTGGCTAACACTTCATACCAATGGCTGTCCCAGGGCTAGCTTAATTAATAATCAAGGAACTGCTCTTCTTCTTAGATAAATAGTTACACTGCAAATTGGTTACATTACAGATTGGTCTTTTGTCCGACATCAACCTCGAGCATAATCCGAATCTGGTGGCTCTGCTCGAGGAGGGAGAGACTCTCGAGGACTTCCTGAAGCTCTCGCCCGAGGAGATCCTCATCCGGTGGGTCAACTACCACCTGCGACGCTCCGGATGTGGTCGCATCATCCACAATTTTACCACCGACATCAAGGACTCCATTGCCTACACGCACCTGCTCCATCAGATCGCTCCAAAAGAACTTGGCGTCACAACTTCCCCAGAAGGGGTAAGGTTCACAAGTTCATAGTTCAATGATTGTAAAATATCGTAATATAATGATATATTACAAATTATAGTGCATCGCATGCTTAATATATTATAATATATCTAATTACCTATTTGTCTCCCTCCTTGGCTTTCAACCTTACTCAACCTGGAAGTAGCTTTCCACAACTATATTGCATAGTAGCCATCATTACGCTGAAGTGAGTTATTTATTATTCGAATTTAAATGAAAATAATCATGGTAACTGAAACAATGGCAAAAAAGTGAAAAACATTAAACTGTTGAAACATTTTTTTAATGGCGTCCCCTAGCTTTTGGCACCCCAGACAACTGCCTGCTTTGCCTTTGTCTAGGGCCGGCCCTGGCGCAATGTCTAATTTAATTGCTCGAGTTAAACTCGGCATATAATACACGTTTGGTTTTTTGGTTTTAAAAGTAGCAAACTGGTTTTTGGGTTTTAAAAGTAGCAAACTGGTTTTGTGGTTTAAAAGTAGCAAAATAGCAAATTGGTTTTGTGGTTTTAAAAAATAGCAAAATAGCAAACTGGTTTTTGGGTTTTAAAAGTAGCAAACTGGTTTTGTGGTTTAAAAGTAGCAAAATAGCAAATTGGTTTTGTGGTTTTAAAAAATAGCAAAATAGCAAACTGGTTTTGTGGTTTTAAAAGTAGCAAACTGCTTTTGTGGTTTTAAAAATAGCAAACTGGTTTGTGGTTTTTAAGTAGCAAACTGGTTTCGTAGTTTTCAAAGTTGCAAGCTGGTTTTGTGGTTCCGACAGGAGTCAAACCTGGAGTCGCGAGCAGAGAAGATGTTGCAGGAAGCAGATAAGATGAAGTGCCGAGTGTTCGTCAGTCCAAAGGATGTCTGCAAAGGAACCTATAAGCTGAACTTGGCTTTCGTGGCCAACCTCTTCAACAAGTACCCTGCCCTCGAACCGGCCGCTGACGTCGACCTTGGAGACATCACCGAAACGAGAGAGGAGAAAAGTTGGTGCAGATCCTTCTTACTGGAAAACATTTAACAAGAATGCGATTAGCAATTGTCCGATTAGCAATTAGCGATTAGCAATTTTGTGGCTGTCCGCCTGACTGTCTGTGGTTAAGCAGTGGTTAAAGTGGTTTGGGTGAGCAGTGGGAACGCCAAAGAAGAGTTTCATTGGAACGTATGCTATGCGTGAGGAGTGGGAACGCAAGCAAAGAATTTCGAGAGCAGTGTTAACGCCTTTCCCACCGTTCCCACACCACTTTAACCCCTGTTAATAAGGAATATACTCACTCACTCACTCACTCGCTCGCTCGCTCGCTCACTCACTCACTCACTCACTCACTCACTCACTCACTCACTCACTCACTCACTCACTCACTCACTCACTCACTCACTCACTCACTCACTCACTCACTCACTCACTCACTCCTATGCAAACGCAACGTAGGCTTACACTGTAATCGTTATCGAACATTTATATAGCGCATCACGATGAGCAGGCCTAACCATGGGTGCTCCCTGCGTTCGCCTGTATGATATTAGATATCATTAAGAACTAAGATGATTACAGCAGTTGGCAAACAATGCATAGAAACTATAATAAAACTAGAAAATACTGAACTGAGGCGCTTTTGAGACGTTTCGAAAGTGGCGCTCTATGAATCAGTCATGTTTATTTGATGATCGTGATCATGATCCTGATGACGATAACGATGCATAGCATGATCATGAGCACGATTGATTATGATGATCTTTATCATGATCATGATCATGATCGTCATCGTGATGTTGGTGCATTGTAGCCTATCGTAACTGGATGAACAGCATGGGAGTCAGTCCCTACGTGAATCGTCTGTACAGTGACCTTACGGATGGACTGATCATCTTCCAACTCTACGACATCATTAAGCCAGGATGCGTCGACTGGAAGAAGGTCAAGCGCACGTTCAAGGAAAAGAGCGCCGTCATGGAGAGGATAGGTATGTCTGTCTGTCTGTCTGTCTGTCTGTCCATTCGTCTCGCTATCTGTATGTCCATATCTCTGTATGTGCTTTATGTGTGTCTGTATCTCTGTATGTTTGTCTGCTTATCCACCCATGCGTTCGTCCATTTTTAGGCTGTCCGCCTGACTGTCTGTTCGTTTGCCTGTTTATCTCTTTGTATATCTGTCTGTCTGTTTGTCTGTCTGTCTATCTAATTGTCTTCTCTTTATTTATTAATATTTTTTCCTTGCGTCTGTGTTTCTTGCTTTCTTTTTGTCTACGTGGCAGAATATATACATGTCTGTCCGTCTTTCATTCTTTCTGTATGTCTGTCTGTCTCTCTGACTGTTTCCCTGTCTTTCTGTCTATCTTAATGACGAAAGAGCCAATTAAGAGAAGATGAAGGTGAAATTAGACACAAATTAGACACAAACGAAAGAAAAAAAAGATAATTTGGGTTGCGTCTTCTATAATATTAGAAACTCGTTTGCGGTTCCTAATTTGCCTATTGGTAATTTGCCGCTTTTGCCTAAATTTCCCTGCTGATTTATGTGTTTTTTTCCAGAAAACTGCAACTATGCCGTTCTGCTTGGAAAACAGTGCAATTTCTCCTTGGTCGGAATTAGCGGAAAAGATCTCTACGATGGCAACAAGACTCTGACGTTGGGTAAATTTCAATTGTTGCAGCCATTTTTTTTAGTTGTCGACGGTTGGGGAGGGGGTTCAACCCCCTAGCTCTTCTTATTACTACCTCAGCTGAGTAACTGCGAAAATGTTGGAGGTCAGGAAACTAAATATGTCTAATCTCACAAGTTGCAATTGCTTTGTGTGCAACATATAAACATTCATTCATTAAGAGCATTTATATAGCGCCTCTTCAAGACGCTCTCCCAGCCCAACCCCGGCGATAAAAAAAACAGTTAAGGTTCGTTGGATTTTTTGCGAAGAGCTACACCGGATGTAAATGTTCTGCTTTCCAGCTATTGTCTGGCAGCTGATGAGAGCGTATACACTCAGCATTCTTCAGCAGCTGAGGGGAGGATCTGACCCAAACACGGCAAACATCGACAAAGAGATCGTCGCTTGGGCAAACTCAAAGGTATTGTAGATGTACAGGTTGTTATTATAGTGACCGTATGTCCTCGACCATGGTCATTTTTCAATGAATTGATTGGGCAAAATTCTTCAATATTGCTGCTTTTTTGAGTTAGGGCTGAATTGTATTGTGTTTAGACTTTGAACAAACGCAACTGAAACTCGATGATTTAGGCTCAGCAGCTGAGAACTGGGAATTGAGATTGGGTAATTGAGAATGGGTAGTTTAGACGGGGCAGCTGAGAATGGTCGATTGAGAATGGGCAGTTTAGGCTGGGTAGTTGAGAATGGGCAATTGAAAATGGACAATCTGGACTGGGCAGCTGAGAGTGGGCAGTTGAGACTCGAGAGTGGGTAATTGAGAATGGGCAATTGAGAATGGGCAATTGAGAATGGGCAATTGAGAATGGGCAATTGAGAATGGCCAATTGAGAATGGACGATTGAGAATGGGCAATTGACGTTCTAAATTTGAGACTTGCCAATTCAGATTAGAAAATTGGTGCTCGACAATATAGCCTAGGCAGTTGAGGCTAACAATTTGAGACTGGGCAATTGGACCTAAGCACTGGAAACTGGGCAATTTTACGCAGCTGGCTGAGCAGGCAATGTGCGCTCTACTCGGACAATATCTTTGATGGATGAAAACTATTTTTCTTGCAGCTGGATGGCGCTTCGAAGAGTGGACGCATCTCCGGTTTCAACGATCCTGGAATCGCGGATGGAAAGATCCTCATTGACCTTGTGGATGCCGTCCGACCTGGAGCAGTCAACTACAGCGTCGTCAAGAGTGGGAAAACGGATGAGGTCAGTATGCGAGTGATGACCAATTGACCATGAACGACGATGACCATATTTATATGATGACGACAATTGTAAGGCGATGACAAAGAAGCAGATCAGGATGATAATGATGGTGATGACGACAACAATGGTGACGACGACGACGTTGTTGTTGATGATGATGATGATGATGATGATGATGATGATGATGATGATGATGATGACGATTGTGATGACGACGACGACTACGATGGTGATGATGATATTTGTATGATGACGACAGTTGTAAGGCGATGACAAAGAAGCAGTGCAAGATGCCAGTGATGATGACGACAACAATGGTGATGACGACGACGTTGTTTTTGATGATGATGATGATGATGATGATGACGATTATGATGACGACGACGACTACGATGGTGGTGATGGTGATGATGATGATCATGATTAAGATTATGATGATAATGACGATGTCGACTACGATGATGATGACGATACGACGACAATGATTGTGATCATGACGATGGCGACGATGATGAAGTTAGCATCGGTCATGACAATGATGACGTCGTTAACAAGGATGATGACGACGATGCTATGATGTAATATTATTCACAGGAGAAGCTGGAGAACGCCAAGTACGGCTTGACCGTGGCGCGTAGAGCAGGTGCCCGCATCTACGCCCTTCCTGAGGATGTGGTTGAGGTGAAGAGCAAGATGGTCATGACGATATTCGCCTGCCTCATGGTCGTCGACCTACAGGGCAAGTAGCTGTCAATCAACAGCTGCGCGGACTAATCAACAGGTGTGGTGCCAATCAACAGGTGTCAGTTCCTGGCACGTCTCACTTAGCTGACTCTGTTACAAAAAGGTCTCAACCCAATGGAGTTTTTTGTAAGCCAATTCTTGGCATCGATGGACTTGAAACTAACTCCCTGCGCATCAATCTGTAAATATATTTTGCGCCAGGTAAATGCTGTTCGCTCTGGTTTACTGGCGGGAATATTTGCTCAAATCTACTCCGTGATCTGCTTATAATCTCTTCGCACGATAGGGAATCGAATGAGCGCGATCTTACCATATATAAATAATATATAGGTCTCCCATAAATGAGCAACTATAGTCTATTCATGCATACTACATGCAGAAAAACTTACGTACATTCTACGTGCACACATTAGTAAACGTATACATATAAACTTGCCAGATGAAAGTGCAGAATATATTTTCCGACTTGATTTCATTTTCTTTTGCTGAGGTTCAACAGCAATTTGCGACTCGATGAGTAGAAAACAATACAATAGAGTTGAATAGACTGTATGTTTGTTATCGCCCTCTCTCCAAAGTTGACAAGTGAACATACGACCATACAACAGAACATCGATGGCGCTGAGCAATTGTGAGTGAAGGACTTGCTCAAGGTTCTTACTCAATGACCGCCTGAGTGGATGTTCGAACCCGTTCTCTCCGCGTTACAGGCTGAGAGCTCTATCCATTCGGCTATCTATTCGGCTACCGTAGGCCTACCACAGAATGCGTTACAGTAGTCCTAAGGCTTATACCAGAGTCCCGTATTACTGCTGGTACCGATTGTGAACCCCTATCGCAATGCCTATCTCTTGTGACAAATGAGAAAGGGTTTGAAACTGTAAAATCCTAGGTTAGGGAGAAAATTACAGAAGGGGTTACAGCCTTCCCCTAACTAGTGCAGATGCCCTGCACAGTGTACACTCTACAGCGTCGTGCTTCCTCGTGTATTGATTGGGACACGTTGGCCGATTGGTTAGAGCTCTGTAACGTGGAAAGTATGTGCTCTACCTTAGATGGCCACTGTAGAGTGTAGAGACCTTAAGCAAGTCCTTAACTCGCAATTGATGCATGGTCATTAGGTTGTGGCGCTTAATAAATGCATAATAAATTTAATTGGAACAATCCCCCACTGAGTAGTAGTTTCAGTTTAACGACAATGTGTCGCCCTCCTCCTTCGTTCAAGCTTGGGACTGGCACTGCCGAAGTACGAGCAGTGACTGAAGGTTGAAACTATTCATTTATACTTTCAGTCGCGCAGTCAGTAAGCCTGAGTATGAGACAAACTCGTGTGCTAGGAATCGGATCCAAGACCGAGTCATGCAAACGGCAGATTAATTAGTCGGCCTTAACAATGATTTAAAAGATAGGCCTTTTGTAATAGACGATTCAAAATAGAAGGCGTACAGACTAAAGAACTGAAAGAGATTATGAATATTTGAATTCTTACCCTGACTCATCTGATCCTCCGTCTTCCAGTTCTTCTCAACACGAACGACACCCGAGTTAGGAACTGCTCTGCCTCATCTCTTGATCTGGGCCCCTTGAAATACGGACTCGGACCTCATTTTGACTACCCTTTAGATAAACCCTTCTGACTTTACTCAGCCCTTGTAAATAAGCTGGTGCCCTGCGCTAGGCCTTTGAGTGACGCTTTAGAAGTCTGGAGTTTACCATAACGATTACGACGTGATCCAGCAACGCCATAGATTGGATTCGATTAGGGTAATGATCGTAAACTTCGCCTGAACAAGTTCGATCAGTTTTATTATATTTTATTTGTTTTTATTGTATATTTTATTTTTTAATGCGTCAATAACACGGGAAAATTTAGCAACACAATTAAGTTCTAGTCTGTGTTGTGGAGTTCAGCAGAAAAGCGAACTCTTTGAACCGTCAGAGTTCGTTCCTGCCATTCTGACGCAGCAGAGGTGTGGTGATTCGGATGTAGTCCAGCCTAGAGGATTCCACTCAAATACCGAACTGGCTTCGGCTTCGGCTTTGTTGTTGGTCTTCTGCCCGATCTACAAAATACGATGCAATACGGTAATGTAGTCGAGGCGTCCTAAAATACAAGTACAAGACAATGATGATAAGGTCACCTAAACTTCAATACAATACAATAAAGTAATGTAATCAAGGGCGTCGGAAGTGAGGAAGGAACTATCGGCGGATTCAAAATATTTGACGATGTTAATATAGCCATCGATACAGGAGCGTAACTTTGGTCTAAATAGTGGGTGCCAATTTCTTACATACACGAAGCAAGGCGAAGACTGCGATCTCTGGGAAGGCACAATAATAAAATATTGATTGGCATTGTTCAAGAAGTTGGGGGTACGGTACCCCAGTCCAAAAAGTGGGGGTACGGGTACCCCTCGTAGCCCCACAAGTTACGCCTATGAATCGACACTTGACGACCATTTTCAAGTCTCTAAAGTTCCTGTTGACCTCGTTTCTTCTCTTTGAGATTTTAAAGGATAAACAGTTGCATTGTAGCATAAGACCAGAATGTGCTGATAAGAGCTATAATTTCGTACTGATTAGGAAAGGTGAACTGTGCATCATTCTGGAAAGCCGTTTGAAAAGCTCCCTTGCTGAATTCGAATCCATGACCGACGACGACGGGTCGAGTTTCTTTACCACTCCGTCTCTTGCTGCGACAACCTACAACAAACAACCGTTGCTATGTTGTGCTAGTTATGTAGCGTTTTTGTGAGGGTCAAAAGGCGCTATCTAAATAGCCACTTACCTTATAATTGGCCTTTCCTATTTTACAGTGCACAGTAGGCCTACCTTGCTTTACCTTATACACGTGCAATCTTATCTTACCTTATATCAGGCCTACCTTATCCTACAGCGCTTACTGTATACATGCACTTCCTTACCTTACCTTGCATTCATAATCTTACCTTGCCTTTTCTTTTTTGCTCGGCTTTGAGTTCCTTTGACCCCATTCAAAATGAAGCACAGATTCAAATACTTAAACAATGGGGCCTATGTCCATAATCCAACGAAAGTTTCCGGATTCACATCTGCTACTAAACAGATTCTGCATAAACCCGCGCAAGTTCTTCACGCATATTGTAATTGTAATTGTAATTGTAATTACAATTTCTATGGCATCATCAGTAGCAAGTTACTTTTAGGATGCTTTACACCTTCAACTGTCCGCAAATGCTATAGAAGTTACGTAGCAAGTAGCATACTTCTCTGCATCGCCAGGCAGCATAATCTGATACCGGCTGATACGCTGAGAAGTAAACTGCAAGTCCTGTGATGCACTGGCTCCCTGTCTCTGACCTTTCGACGTTACATGAAATTATATAGTGCCTTTCGACTCGTTTATAAATTCCCAGGCCCGAAAAGTAGTAAATGAACGCTTCACCTTCGTTCCACTACGAACACGAGGCTTTGCTTTCGTTTATACAACTCCGTTACATATAATTATATAGTGCCTCGTAAAGGCCTCTCGTGAGTCGTTAATGTCGCTTGTATCAAAACGTCGATAGCAGTGGTGTAGTCCTAAAAAATGAAGTGGGGGAACGCCTGGAAATTGAAGTAGCAACTGTAGCAAAAAGTGCAATCTTTGGTAGGTAAGTATGGAAAAAAGTGGGGGAACGTGGAAAAAAGTGGGGGAACGGCGTTCCCCCGCGTTCCCGCCCCACTACACCACTGGTCGATAGTAAAATGTATCTTACCGAGTTCGGACAGTTCTGTTGATGAAGCAGAAAACAAAATATAGATCTCTTACAAAATGCTCAAAACAATAATTAATTATATTTCGTTTTCTGTGTGTTTGTTCTATTGTAATTTTAATTGTCATTGTAATCTGGCAGTCATAAAGCGCCACTTCAAGAAAAAAAACTCATGGCTGGCACTCCCGACCCGAACCAGTGAAATCGTTGTCATAGTAGACTTCAGGTGCCTGGCGAAACTGTGGAAGGGGAAAACTGATTAGCTCGAGCCGCCACGGGAAACATAATGAGCATGTAGCCAGTAAACTCAACATTTAATCGTGATCGTAAACTCACAGACAGACAGACAGACAGACAGACAGACAGACAGACAGACAGGCAGGCAGGCAGGCAGGCAGACAGGCAGGCAGGCAGGCAATCAGAAAGACAGGCAGGCAGGCAGGCAGTCAGACAGACAGACAGACAGGCAGGCAGGCAGGCAGTCAGACAGACAGGCAGGCTGACGGACATAGAGTTAGATAGTTTGTTAGTTAGCATTCAATGAAACACCTAACTTTTAAGCATGTTACAAATTCTCCTTCTACCTATGGAATCCTAGCTGAACAGTACATATTATATTCGATAGTTTCAGTTATTTTTCACCAACCAGTAGCAGCGCATAAGATAATTGACGAATTATAAATTTAAAAAAGAATTCGAATTGATAATCTTTGAAACGATCTCCCTCTTGAATTCCGCAAATTCTCCGTGAGACTCTCATCGCAGATGTGAGCTTCCGAATTTACACATGTGCACAGTTAGGAAAATCCGATTCTTTGGCTAACTCTTAATCGTAATCTCCAAACTTCTAAAGCGCCACCCGAAGGTCACGCGCAGGGCACCAGCCTATTCACGAGCGTTAAGTAATTGTAGGTGAGCAACTTTTCCGAAGTCGCTCCGCAGTGGCTTAAGGTAAATTCGAATCTGCGACCCTCCGGTTACAAGGCACCGAACATACCGCTACACCACCGCGCCCCACAAATCATGCACAGATCTATATCAAGCATCATAATTATTATAATTATTCAACATTTGGAACAAAAACACGTGATCTACATACCCGAGGGTGAAGCTGAAACAGTTAAAAAATGTGCAAAATTTTTAAATTTAAATTAAACTCGTGTCACATTAAAAAATCAAAGAAAATGGGACGTTAGCAAGTTGGTGCCTCTTTGGAAACTGCAAAAGCGTCAATTTAAACGAGACATCTATAGAACTGCAAGTAATAGTTAGTAATCATTCACAGTTTGTTCACAGTGTTTCGTATTCAATGATATAGCAGCTGAAGTTTCTAGCGCGTGTGATTAAATGATTAGTATAGCATCATTCAAGTGTTTAAAGGTATCTTTAACGTGCGTTTTAAGATTGCCATTATTCAACGGCAGCTTTTAGCTAAAAGGATGTTGACGTCGACATTAGACTACGTCACCTGGCAGTCCTTACTTAATGTGTAGGCCTACTTTTTACATATGCAGTTTAATTATGATCGTTCCCTCTATGGACCCAATGGTTTTTAACATTTTCTTGATTTCATTGAAAAAATATAAAATAGCAACATAGCAGTGGTAAATAAATGCTCGCTGAACAAAGACTAATATCTGGAGATGCCAAGGCCGTAGCCAGGATTTTGTTTCGGGGGTTTTTTCTCGTCCTTGAGCAAGCCGACAAGCAACCGAATCAAACGACCAAGGGGTTTTGAGTTAGTAAATGCATTGTTTCATTTTTACATTATTTAATTTCGGGGGGTGTTTAAACACCAAAAACACCCCCCTAGCTACGGCCTTGGGAGATGCAGTGACAAGTCAGCTAGCGCATAAGTGCAAAAATTCACCACAAGGTGAGTTGTATGACCTGCAAGGTGATAGTGCAAAAATGCACTGCAGGCCCATAGAGGGTTAAGATCTCTGGTAATACTATATGGTCATCGCTGAACATTATGCCCACGTTAAAGGAGATTTCTTAACTGTGACAATAAGAGAGCGATTACGTAGGCCCTACAAACACGTATAATACAAAGAATTAGACAGACAGACAGGCAGACATGCAACCAGACAGACATACAGACAGCCAAACAGGATAGCCAGACAGTCAGACATAGACAGACAGACAGACAATCAGTCAGACAGACAGACAGAAGCCGAATAATTTTAGTAGTACTTACTCTGCACATCTATGATCCAACATTCGAAAGTCAAGCAGAATAAGAAAAAAAAACAGAAAACAAAAGACTAACACTCGTGAAAAATGCAAAAGGTTTCTAAAATTTGTCTCTAAAGTCTGCTGCACACTCAATTCACAACATAATTAACTTAAGTCAGTTATATTGTTATTATTTCTATTATTATTACTACTACTACTATTGAGACTTCCGACTGCGATAGATTCATTCATCATTACCATGGTGATGATGATGATGACGATGATGATGATGATGATGACGATGATGATGATGATGATGATGATGATGATGATGATGATGATGATGATGATGATGATGATGATGATGATGATGATGATGATAATGATGATAATGATGATGATGACGAAGAGGAAGAAGGTTCTTCGTCATGCGACTGTTGCTGCATCTGGAAGTGATGCTGTATAATTATTAATTAGGTCTATAGTGTTATCTTTACATTTCACTTGTGATCGAACCCCGACGACTTTGATCTTTACATATTGTGTAAGACTTAATCTAATTCTAATATATGCCAGCTTACATTGCATTACATATTATATGGCCCCGCTTCTAAGAAGCTCATCATCAGAGTTTCCACTCGAGCGATACAACCACCACCAGACAAGATATGTCTTGGTGGGTCGGTGCCTCGGTTGAAGAGTTTCCTCTATAAGCGCTATATAAATATCAGTTTACATTGTGCCACATTTTCAGCCCTTTAGGCCTACGGATTACAAGCAGGTGAGACGTTGTAGGGCCTAGGTCTACGTATGAAAAAGGTCTTACCAACTGAATGGAGTTGAACGGTTGGATGACGTTTCATGGAAATAAAACACAAAACGAAACCTTCATGTTTTATTTATTTACTTTTACAATCATTTCGTTTAATTTTTTGTTGAGTCTTCTAATCCAATGACTTGCGCTATAGGCTATATGTTTTAATTTCCTCCCTCTACCTGTTGACTGCCTTCAGTCGCTATAATTAATTCGTTATCGACTTAAAAGGCTACTTCCCTTGCAACCATAAGCTGTATCGCTGTCTCGAAGGACTGAACTTCTGGATGCAGACCTGATTACGGCTTCGTATTGTCACGCCATCGGAAGATGTCTTGTGCATTATAAGTATAGAAGTTACTAATTAGTCATAATATAACAAACAGCCCGACCGAAACTAATTAAGTCTTAAATTACATCGCATGCTGCTGAGTAATTTACGACAATTGACGAATTAGGTTATGATCATCAGAGTACATTTTTTGAGATTTACTTTTTTTACAGTAAACCTGGTATAAAAATGCCCCACATAAATGATTAGGGGTTATGTATTGCTTCTGATAGCGTAACTTAATTAAGAGTGGTCTCTGTAGATAAATTATAACCATTGTTACTCTGCTGCTACTGTAATTACAATTTTTACCTAGAAACAGCAACAATGCAACAGTAATAATGAATTATTAAAAATGTCATGTCACTTTGATATCATCTGCCTTCTTAGGGATGTCTGAGGAAGGGAAGAGCGGTCCCTTGAGCTAATCCCGAGACGCAGCCAGGGTATGGAGTGTTATTCACTTCAATTTTCTTAGCCTCGTTATTTGAGGGAGTTGGCCAGTTCTTTCCCTATTCGTTTAATCTTTCCACGGATTGTGGAACTGTGGAGAAGGTTCTAGTTTACCAGACGCTGAAACATGTTTGCCGGGATTTGAACCACAACCTCTGAATTGACCTTTCAGTATCCTAACCACCGGACGATCGGGCGCACCACCCGCCACTCCTATAGCTGCCCCGGCTAACTGCATTAGTGAGAGGCTACGTCCCTTGCACCTCTGTGCGTGGGGTTACCGGTTCACATATCGGGGGATGCTTATATCAGAGATTGAAATCTCGAGCTATAGCACGGTCCGCAAACGAGGACCTTTAAAGGCGTGGCATCCATTCAAACGGACAGCGGTGGTGTAGGATCTCATCACCCGATCAATTCATTAAATTGGCAGAGTCGCAGTCGAGGCCATACGCTTGCTACAGAAAACCGTTCACATTTACATTTACTTATCATTTACTGCCAGTTAATACAAAGAAACATTGTCTGGTCTAATAATTCATCATTTTGTACTCTTTGAGTTTCCTAACAAATCCCAGCACCGTCAGCTACGAATGCGTTTCATATCCGACACAGTCACGTGACTCGAAACAAAAAGGAGACGACATCTTTATGGAAATTTGGACAAAGAATATTTTCGGATTTCTTTCATAGTAGGCGTGAAATCGTTGGTACGATAAAAACCTTTCTTTTTAAAAGACCAAGCTCTGTCACAGCGTTATGACGATATGGGCTGTTAGTACTAGGCCTAATTAATAACGCATGGCTCACAATTAGTAATAACTAGTTCGTAATTAATAATGAATAGCTCTGAATTAATAATATTTAGCTCCTTGTTAATAATAAATAAGACGTATTTAATAATGAAAGGATCATTATTAATTGGTCGATATTTAAAAGCTCATAATTAATAATAATTAACTCGTTATTGGTCGTAGTTAATTATTTATGAACAGCTAATTAGCTTGAAATTAATTTTTTAAATAGCTGATACTTAATAATAATTAACCCGCAGTTAATAAAAAATAACTCTCATAATCTTATTTAAGTATAATTGGTTCCTAAATAATAATGAAATGGCTGTCTTACCTTGAATCCCTGCAGCATGAAATTGAGCAAAGACAGAACAGAAATAAAACGAATTCTACATCAATTAAACTTCTCATTGTAGGGCTTAATTGTAATTTAAAATAGAAAACTAAACAGGGCGCATATGATATCAATGACCTTTTGTATTCAGATTGAATTAACTTATCATCTGGTGCTATATGCTACCGGGTGAACAGTAGGCCTATTCAAATGGTCAGAGCGCTCAGCATACTTGTATTTTCAGATGCACTCAGATGAATACATACACATATACATGTATATCTACACACATACGCCTATGCACATACATGCATGCATAAAATGATAAATCCATACGTACATACATGTAGATACTTACATGTGTTACTGTATTATACTTCCCCACATAGGGCCTATACAATCATGCATACATGCGTTCATATACACACATTCATCCATATATACATAATACATACACACATAATGCATACATACATAAATACACACATACATGCATACATACACACATAGATACATGCAAACATACATCCATATCAATATAAATACATACATGTACATACATATAAACCAATATAAACACATACATACATACATACCTATATAAATACATACATTCATACATACATATATGCATACATACATACATACCTATATATATACATACATACATACATACATACATACATACATACATACATACATACATACATACATACATACATACATACATACATACATACATACATACATACATACCTATATACATGCATACACACATACATACATACATACATGCATGCATTGAACTACCATGTATCACCAGTAGTGTCACTTGTTGTCTCGCCTCCTTAGATTTCGAATGCTTTGGATGTTATTTGCTTCGCATATCATTTTCACAACCATGTACTTGCGTACGCGTTCGGATAAGTTTCTTCTCTGCAGAAGAGGACTGTCTGGGGTTTTGGTTTGGCATCGGTCGTCAGTCACGAATGACCTTTCGACCTACCGACTATAGCAGGCGAGGAATGCTAGCCTTACGCAAACCTGGCGTGGGTTGGAGGGATTTCGGAGCGTTGCGTCACCTACTGCGTGCGTGAGGCCGCTGAGCGGTGGCGTTGGCGTGTGTCGCGCTTGCTGCCGCGGTCGCTGTCGCGGTCGCCGCCCCCTCTCTTTAAATAAGCTTGGTCCAGGAACTCTGGGAATGGTGTCATCTTTTAGACCTGGGTAGGAATCCGTTGTTAGACTACGAACGTTTGTGTAAGCCAGCCACTCAGTGGGTCAATATATTCTGGATATAAATTATCTGTCCATTGTCTTGATTGCTTAGACTCTAAGAGGCTCTTTTCTTAGTGACATTCGAAATCATGATATCGTATAGGTTAGCTCTTGTGAGATACTTAAGATGCGATTTGAAATGTCTTTGTAACTAACTAACCTACTTGCCTGCATACCTACGAGCTGCATACATGATGATAAGTTGATAACATTCACACGTACAGTCGTACACGCATCCATACATGTTGCATAGGACCTACATAATACATGCATACATACAGTACATATGTACATATGTTCATACATACATGCACATATACCTACATGCATGCATACATTTGCCAAGTATTTAGTTAAATATTAACTTCCGCACTAAGAGAAATCTTCATATAATAAACCCTTTATACATACATACAAACATAATTATATTCTAGACATACACGCATAATATATCATATATATGAAATAGTGATCATACATGTAAGCTAAATAAAAACCCGTTGGATTAGCCGATAGAAATCAAATCAATTATACTGAATCACGATAAAAATGATACTGATTAATAATAAGAAAGAATTATACATAATAAAACAATGAAAAATGAAAAATGATAAAAAGAACTGAACAAGCAATGCTTTTTTTCAGCCGGAACGCGCCGGAATTCCGGCACCTTTCTTCAGCTACTAAAAGATAATTTATTTATTTTAATAATAAAAACAATAATCTAGTTGTTTTGATTTAGTTTCAGTGTTGTGAACTGTTTTCAGTGTTTATTGAGACCCCTCCCAATCCCCAATCCCGTTGTTCTCGGGATTTTAGTCCTTCCATAATTGCTCAGTTCCGGACCTATTGTTCAGTTCCGGGACTTTTTTTCTAGAAAAAAAGCAGTGTGAACAAGAATTATAATTGAAGTGTACGCCACTCACCAGTCTTGATGGCAAGTCTTGAGGTCCAGAATGCAATTCTCCGTCAGCGACTAAAACGAGATTAGATTGGATATGGATAGGGGTACAGCAAAGTCCAGGGGGGCGGCAACACATAGAAAGTTTTAAAAATAAAAAAATGCACTTTAAAATTTATTTTAAACTGCCAGCGATATGACAATAATTAAATAC
>OY744611.1:45326752-45379252 GCA_963556255.1 Allolobophora icterica
AATCTGGATAAGGGCACATACATGCGCATACATGCATGCATACATACATACATACATAAATACAAACATATATACAAGCACACATACATACATACATACATACACATACACATACACATACACATACATACATACATACATACATACATACATACATACATACATACATACATACATACATACATACATAGTACATACATACATACATACATACATACACACATAAATACATGCATGCATACATACATGCATACCTACATACATGCATATATACATACACACACATAAATACATACACACAAACATATCACATGCATCCATGCATATATATACACATACATACAGGTAATATACCGGACATAAAACATACATAAATAAGCCTATAGAGTATATATAGATATAAATGTATGTGTGTTTTTTGGTTGTGGTGCATGTATCCAGAGTGTGGACATGTATATACACAGCCTTTGAAGAGCGTCTCGAAGTCACATGCATACACATACATACACACATATATAAATACACACATACATAAATACAAGCATACTTAAATACATACATACACCTACATACAGACAGACAGACAGACAGACAAAGAGACAAACAAACAGACAGGTTGACGTACAGAAGTCGTACGACATGTACGTACGAATATAATTCGATTTTCCGCGAAGTATAATCATACGTAGGCTTAAGCAACAACACAGTATTCATATCTCGCAAAGTTACTTTTTAGACATGGCGTTTATTGGCTTAATCGAGACCTCATTCGGCGTAGGGTTTAAGACTTCAAGTGGTCGACCACGAACCAAGTCCTTTAATCAGTTCTAACTCAAACGCTGGACGATCGTCGCTGGAACTTAGCTTCATTTCACAAGCATGTGAATATGCATCAACATGTTGTTCACTTATTTGCAACTATCCAGGCTTTAGCTCACTAGCATGCTTTTTCTGCTCCTCTCCCTGGTCTCTATGGCAACCGGAGACTGTTGGATCTCCACCGAACAGCTCTGGACAAACCCTCAGGCACGACGCATTGGACGCAGCGCTCGTGAATAAGCTAGTGCCCTGCGTTTAGCTTTCGAACAGCACTTTGGAAATTGGAAGTTTACGATTACGATTACGATTACGATAGTACAACTTGTCACCAGATCTATGGTTCGTAATCGTAAATGTAATCTCGAGATTTTACAGACCCAAGTTAAGCTAAGTCGCGGTAACCCACCTATTGATTTTGTTTTGACTGAGCGCTCGTGAATAAACTGGTTCCCACGACTTCGCTTTTTGGGCACTGTAGAAATCTCGAGATTACGATTACGATTACCATGCAGCTTATTCATAGACGCTCAGTCAAAAACAAACTAGAAGACAGGTAAGGCCAGTTCGGTTCCAGTTTGAGGTCCTATGGTCATGCAGGCAGAGAGTCAGACGGTTGGCTATACGGTTGATGGTTCGATTCCTGCTCAAAGCCACAAGCATGGTTGTCAATGTGCAGCTCAGTTAATAAGGTTGCCGAACCGGTAACGCGTCGGTTGTTCACCCCAGCGACGCGGGTTCAACTCCCGGAACGACATCGATAGGAGTGCCGTCTTAAATGCAACACGCAACTGGCTTCGCACGCGACATGGTGACATGCTCGGTTACGCGCTTCGTCTGTACTCTGATGGTTGCCTGTTCAAGCACGCTGAGCAAACTCAATGTAACGAACCTGAGAAGTTGGTTGTGAACAACTATGCCTCGATTATCAAGCAGTGAATATTTATGTCTGTGTGGGTTGGGCAGTAAATGGTAAGTACTACGGCGCGCTGACCCCTTTTCTCTCATCTTGGCCTCATGACCACTTCCGGCTGCAGGATTCCACAGTGAGCAATGAGCGCCTATCCAGTGCTTCTCTAAGAAACATGGAGGGCCTTAATGTCACAGCGTAGACTAGTCACTAGTGTGCATTCTTGTCGATGAGCATGTGACGTTGTACTGCACTGCATGACTAGATTGCTTAGTTACTCCCTTCCCATATGGAAAAGATATTCTCGCCATCGATGGAAACGCGCTACTGAAGTCATTAGATTAGATTAGATTAAGATTAAGATTAAGATTAAATTAAATTAAATTAAAGTAGGATAGATTAGATCAAAGTGTTTGTTTAGTCAGAAAACGATCCGTATGGAATTGACACAATCTGTGAAATTGTTCCAATGGATATTGTACTTCAATGTAATGAATTCAATTAATTCCACAATTTACCTCACAGAAATATCTTCAGACCTTTGGATAATAAATACCTGCGTATAGATGTAGGCCTATCGTCATTATCCACAGCATATTGCAAGTTAATATCTTAAATGCATTTCAAATATTCATAAAACAAAAAGTGGGATATGCATGTATTTATGGACAGCCAACAGCATGTGTGTCACGTTGACTGTGTCTAAAAGACGCCAAATAACCAGCTAAAGTCAAGTTTAAAGCCATTGTTCTTGTACACAATAATTGTCTCTTGTGGTCAAGTAGAGGCTTCCTTGCTGACGTATACCTTCCACAGTCTCATGCTTAATTTAAGCCCACCAGGAAAAATTTGCTTGAGACCAGTTTCCTCTGGCACAGCAAAGACTTCAGGTCTCCTTGCCTTTCCACACATCTGTGGACTACACCAAAATCTGTTTTGCAAGACCATTCTCGTTCTCTTGATCTCTTAATTTCGCAAACAATTTCTTCAGCTACACACTCTTTTGAGATGAATTTATAATTAATGCGATTTAAGTAGCAACAGTAACGAAACAGTAGTGAAGAAAGTAATTGAAATAGCAGTGGAACAATAGCAAATCAATTGAGTCAAACCAGGGACCTGCACTGGCTTCCTGGCGTGTCTTACCTCCTTCGAACTCTCCAGCGACGATGGCACTTCGAAGTAGAATGGTGACGACAGCGAGAAGCCAGCAGACGTTCCTTTTGCTCCGACTCGTCTTCAGGTGTCGACCATGCGTGACGGTGCCAGATTCGCTTCCTCGACCTTCCGCCATCTTCACGTCTCGGTTGCTGATGCAGGAAACTTGCTTCTGATGTCTTGCCTCGCGCGCTCTCTCTCTCTCTCCCGTAAGTCTTAAGACCAGCCGAGGAAAAGTAGCGCGCGCACCGTTTGCAGCCGACCGTAGAAATGATCGTCTGTGACGAGCAGGAGCGAATTTATATAGAGGTTAACGAAGGTGCTACGTAAACTGTCTTGAGACGGACGTGCGTATGTCTAAGCCACGGCAGATGAACGCTGCCAGGCTCTATTTTTAGAGTGTGGCTGACTTCTGTCTGGTCTGAAGACATCCATTGCGCCGTTGTTGTAAGACGTCAATTGTTGGTCGATATATCTGGTCTAGTCTAGTCCGCAAAGGTTCACCAGTCACTCTAGTACAGAGTAAAACGGGGAGGCGACCTGACCGACGTCTCTGTTGAGCGTAGACTCGGATCCGACCTGGGCTGGTGAACCAAAGTCCTCCGTGCCCACCTTCTCGTGGTGCGGACCGTTGGTACTCTTCCTAGGAAGGGGAACGAACGGGCACGGCAGGCAAAACCAGGGGAAGGCAATGGCAAACCACCCCTGTTAACTTGCCAAGAAAATCGTCATGAATGAAGAGTCGTTAAAACAAACTGCGACAAGAATGAAGCTAAGGTTCTTTGGACATGTTATGCGATCTGATGGTCTGGAGAAGGAAATGATGCTGGCGTGCGGTGAGGGGAGGAGAAGACTGGGTCGCCCAAGGAGGAGATGGATGGATGAGATACAAGATGTAACTGGCATGAATTTGGCGGAATTGAGAGACTTGTCATCGAATAGGAGACGGTGGAGTGTGTTCACCAGGACGATCGCTAGAGCTCCACGAGCTGACAGCACAAGGTGACAAGGTGAGTCTAGTCTAATCTAATATACTCTGTTCTGTTCTAATATGTTCTGTTCTGCTCTGTTCTAATCTGTTCTGTTCTGCTCTGTTCTGTTTTGTTCTAATCTGTTTTAATCTTTAATAAAAAATAAAATATAATAAAAATAATAATATTATATAATATAATATAATATAATATAATATAATATCACCTTGTCACCTTGTGCTGTCAGCTCGTGGAGCTCTAGCGATCGTCCTGGTGAACACACTCCACCGTCTCCTATTCGATGACAAGTCTCTCAATTCCGCCAAATTCATGCCAGTTACATCTTGTATCTCATCCATCCATCTCCTCCTTGGGCGACCCAGTCTTCTCCTCCCCTCACCGCACGCCAGCATCATTTCCTTCTCCAGACCATCAGATCGCATAACATGTCCAAAGAACCTTAGCTTCATTCTTGTCGCAGTTTGTTTTAACGACTCTTCATTCTCAACTCCAATCTTAAAATCAAAAATATAATATAATATAATATAATATAATATAATATGATATGATATGATATGATATGATATGATATAGCATAACATAACATAACATAACATAACATAACATAACATAATATAATATAATATAGTATAAAAATATAATATAATCTAGGCTAGTCTAGTCTTGTCTGTTCTATTCTAATCTGTTCTGATCCGTTCTAATCTGTTCTGCCCTATTCTGCTTTGTTGTAATCTGTTTAAATCCAATCTAATCGAATCTAATATGATCTAGTCTATTCCAATCTAGTCTAGGCTAGTCTGGTCTAGTCTTGTCTCGTCTAGTCTTGTCTCGTCTAGTCTTGTCTCGTCTAGTCTTGTCTCGTCTAGTCTTGTCTCGTCTAGTCTTGTCTCGTCTAGTCTTGTCTCGTCTAGTCTTGTCTCGTCTAGTCTTGTCTCGTCTAGTCTTGTCTCGTCTAGCCTAATCTAATCCATACCATTCTGTTCAGTTCCAATCTAATCTAATCTAATCTGATCTAATATTAAATTAACTTCTATATCGCCGAGGTGCTAATGGACACGAAATCAGCTGGTGGTCGCTTCCCTATAATGTATTTATTTATTTATTTATTCCGGATATTTCTATAGCGCCTCTCGAAGTCAACTACTACTCAGAGGCGCTCCCGACTACAGCATATGATACTGTGTCGGAATTTTCACGCCGAAGCGCCACGAGCAATTGCGAGTGAAGGACTTGCCCAAGGTCCGTACGCAGCGGCTAGAGTGGGATTCGAACCTGCAACCCTCCGGTCACAAGGCGCCGAACTTACCACTGAGCCACCACGCCCCAATGTAATGTTTCAAGCCTAACGTAATCTAATGTAACTTGGACATTTTTGTAGCGCCGTTATCGTAATGAATAGGCCTAACTGATATTCGTTTAAAACAAAATCCGAATTACAAATCAGATTCTACCTAATCTAATCTAATCTAAGATTAGAGAATCTGATTCTAATCATCTGGTAGCAACCAATCGAAATGGACGAGGTCACCATAGAAATGGGAAGAGAGGTGCAGACGACGGAGGAGGAGGAGAGAGACAGAGGATTGTTGGTAGAATGGTAATGCGTCTGTCATTTACTTGTACGTCGGGGGTTCAAAACCACGTTGCTCTGGTTGTCATCTTCATTAGATGACAACCTATTTTCTACACTTACATTACGATTACAACGCTAACCACTACGTCAAACTAACTGACCAGAGACAACTTGGGATCTAGCTTATTTATGGGCTTTCCGAACGTACTCTCCCTAACTTGGCCACATTCTTGTCTTCTTATAGACGCCAAAAATCCCGCAACCAGTTCAACTCCTACTCTGGTAGTGCCAGTCCCAAGCCTGAACGTTGAAGTAGGGCGACGATGATCTGATCGTTAAACAGCAAATATATAATAGGCCTACCCACTGCAATCGGTTCGGCCCTTGCTTCATCTCCTGGATGCGCCCCTAATTCATTATATAGACGGGGTGCTAATTGGCGTCTCTTGAACTTCCGGTCCTGGACATGACTCTTGTCGTTTGTACTCTACTTCCGGTCATCGTTGCTTCTATCGAACCGCGCTAAGTGGACGCCATTAGATGTCACCCAGTCAGCAAACAGCACGCAGCCAGTAAAGACAATGCAAAGATAACGAAAAGACAATGTAAAGACAATGTAAAGACAATGCAAAGACAATGTAAAGACAATAGAAGTGTGGCACAGTAGCCGAGTGGTTAGAGCGCTCGGCCTGTAACGCTGAGAGTAAGGGTTCAGTGGCGTAGCTATCATTATGTGCAGGGGGGTGCAAGGCACCCGGGCTCACGACCTCCAGGGGCCCACAGAGATAGCAGACAATTTTTTTATAGCCACAGTTACATGGGCGGGGATCACGGGGATCGAGGGGACAAGACCCCCCCCACCTTTCAGAGTGGGGGTTGGGGGGACACGCCATACATCGGACCCCCGAAATTTTGAAGAAACACCAAAAACAGGTTATCACATTTTTCGCGCTCAGGTCATCAAATTTTTTCGCGCTCACGCGAGAAATATTGTTGACCTCTTTTTTTACCAGATCAGTTCAAAACTCTTGTTTGACCAGATCAGTTCAAAAATGCCCCCCCACCTGTCAAACAAGATCGCCGCCACTGCACAGTTGAAAGTTTCTTTTTGCAGTTAATCCAATTCACATATGTTGCTTATTTTGTGACAGATCTAGTAGTTGTGATGTTCGAATGTTTTGACAGTCGACACACTTGCATTACTTCCTTACTTTACTGTTTAGCATAGCAGCATGCTAGCCACGGTATTGAACTCCTTTTACCTTGTTTTTGCGTTTCGAGACACGACGGTCACATTGCATAATGTGATGTCTTTAGAGTTTAAGTGAGTGAACGGAATAACTAACTTTGGTTATTGATTGGTTAATTATTATTATTTTTTTATTGATTGATAGCCTGCAGCTGCCAGCCACCGTTCTGAACTCCTTTTACCTTGTTTTTACGTTTCGAGTCACGACGGTTACATTGCATAATGTCTTCAGAGTTTATGTGAGTGAACGGAATAGCTAACTTTGTTTATTGATTGTTGATTTATCTGTATAATAGCGACAGTTTACGCAATTTTATGACTGTGACCCAAGACTTTAATTTAGGCATTTGACCTATGTGGCGGATGGCATACACATGAATCCATGACAATATTGGTAAGCAGTCTTGTTGTCCTCGAGACCATGGTCTTGGTCTCGAGTGCACTCGAGTTCGTTTTTAAAAGTCTTGGTCTTGGTCTTGGTCTTGAGACCAAAAGTCTTGGTTTTGGTCTTGGTCTTGAGGTTCAAGGTCTTGGTCTTGGTCTTGGTCTTGAGGTTCAAAGTCTTGGTCTTGGTTTTGCAAGACCAAGACCAAGACTTTTAAAAATATGAACAGTCATTTAACAAAACACAAGAATTTTAAAAATTTATCCAATAATTACTAATACAATTGCTTCAGTATTTATACGGTGTGAATGAGGCTTTACTGTTGTTTTGGACAATTATTTTGACTTCCGCTTATTTACCATGGAATGATTTAAAAACAGACTCACAATTTGTACATTTACATCCGGTACTTGAAAAGCTGCTCTGCGCCAGTGAATTCAGCACTGTAGAACGTATTTTTCACATGGCAGAATTTTATGAGGCCCCACAGGTCACGTCTTGTTCAGAAAATTCTGAGCGAATTGGTTTCTATAAAATGCAACAGGCATTTGGAATAACATTTCGCATTAAGGACTTTTGTAAATACGAAATCGGAATTCTCTGCAGCCTGCATTTGGAGTTGTTTTGTTTGAGTAGTCCGACTTAACAATTTTGTTTAGTATGGAATAGAAGTCTAGATATGGTTCAGATTTTTGGGGTATTTTTCTCGGTTTTGGTCTTGAGTTTCAGAGTCTTGGTCTTGGTCTTGCGGTTCAAGGTCTTGGTCTTGGTCTTGAGGTTCAAGGTCTTGGTCTTGGTCTTGGTCTTGAGGTTTAAGGTCTTGACAACAAGACTGTTGGTAAGAACGCAAGGCTACCAGTACTGCGAGAAATTTCAGATCCATCCTACGAACTCAACAAAACTTCACCACTTGCTATATCTCCACAGGTCTTTCACTCAAAACTGAAAACACTGCTCTTTCACAAATCCTATCCCGATATCTCCGCCTCTGTCTACCCCCTCGCCGTCTAAACCCTAAACACCACCCACCTTAGCCGTCTTACTGTCTTCCTGACTGACTCCTTTGGATCTTGACCTGGAACCGATTCGACCCCCCCCCCGCCTATCGATTTTGATTAGTGTAAGCGCCTGTGAATAAGCTGGTTCCCGCGACTTCGCTTTTTTGGGCGCTGTAGAAATCCGGAGATTACGATTACGATTACGATTACAGGCTTTGCAGGGACAAACAGGGACCCATACGGAACCCCTTGACCCGTATGGGTTCGAGCCTCCAATGAAGCAGTTTCTGAGTAGGGACCTTGAGGAAGTCCATCACTCACAGTTGTTCAGCGCCATCGATGTTCTGTCGTATGGTCGTGTGTGCACTTCTGAACTTTGGAAGGAGGGCAATATCAAGTGCAGTTGCATTGTTTTTCACTGTGATGTGTGTTGTGCCGTAGTGTTGCATTGTATTGTATTGTTCTGTATTGTATTGTAGGCTACTGTATTGTACTGCGCTGTATGAAATTGTATTGTAGGCCTATATTGTTTAAGAAAGGCCCACGGTTCTCCTTTAGGTCTTCATGGCCGCATGGGACGTACGCTCTAACCAATGTAGCCAACTGGGCCAGTAGCTTCTGGTCATCCCTGGTCCCCTTCACGTGGGAAATTAGAGCGGCCAGCGATTCCTGGTGTCTAGATCAACGCTGGCGTATGAAACATAATCCCGCTCCTTGTAATTCTGGAATCAAGATACGCAGGTTTCCGTCCACCTACATTTTAATATTCATTAAACATGTATGCATATTTATAAGGCGCGGCTTGCCAGAGCCGCCCGTGCAATCTTTGCCCATCAGGCCTTGAACGGGCAAAGGCTCAAGCTCACCGTCGAAGGGAAGGGGGAATGCAGGTCCTGGCTCCGTGACTCGACAAACGTCTGGAGCGATCCCGCTAGGCCTATAGGCCTGCTGCGGTGTCCGGCTGGGTGATAGGCCTAACTGTCGATTAGTCCAAGTTCCTGGGCGAGGGTGTGGTTATTGGTTTTGTTTCAGTAGCTACAGCTGACTGAGTCGTAGGCAACGAGGTAATAGAAAAACGGGTCGTAGGTCGTTTTAATTTAAAAGAAACAATAGAGCTGCCTCAACGGCGCCCGTATAATGAATAAGTAAGTAGGTCTTATATTTCACAGAAAAGCGCACAGGTTCATTAGATGGAAGCATGGGCGGCGATCATGGGGGGGGGGGGTCGAGCGAGACAAGACCCCACTGTTAAAGGTGGGCGGGTCACGCCATGCATCGGACCCCACCCCCCACTTTGTGAAGAAACCCCCCAAAAAGGTCATCAAATTTTTTCGCAGATCAGTTCACGGCCATAAATTCTGTTTACCTCTTTTTTGACCAGATCAGTTCAAAACTCTTTTTTGACCAGATCAGTTTAAACATGTCCCCCTCACCTGTCAAACAAGTTCGCCGCCACTGGATGGAAGGTTCCATCAAAAGGAGTTGATGTAGGCTTACAATCGAACGTGGTATGGTAGGCCCATGTACATGTACTGCGACTTCTTCTTCTAGGCCTACTTTGGCCTCTGCGCGAACCTGCCTTGGCCTCTATGGATCACATTTCCGACTCCGGAGAGGTAGCCAGCCGCGGGGATGGGATGGGGTGGGGTGGGGAGCAAACAGCCATAGACAAGGAAAGATAAAAGCTTTATAGGAATTAAATACTGTAATTAAACCAATTTAAATCAGTTAAATTCGGTCACTGTCGTCTTAACTGCGACCAGAGTGCCGTTTAGTTTTCTGCAGTCGTTTAAAAAATTTATTCAACATTTCCTTTTGTCTAAACTCGTTCTCTAGGCCTATGTCCTAAGGATCAAGATGCGGTGCCTTGTCTTCTGGCAACAGAATTCTGCTCTTCATTGGCATCTCTGGACGACCCCTCTGATTTGACGCAGCGCTCGAGAATAGCCTGCTGCCCGCGCTTAATTTTTAAGTAGCCCTTTGAATTTTTCACGATTACGATGTCTAGCTCGCACCTATTAGGCCACGTAGCCTACCAACCAGACTACAAAGCTGGTGTATCATAGCACTGTTCTAGCTTATTAATGAAATTTGATACCCACTCTGGGTGCGGCTCAAGCTCTTAACAACCGAATAAAAATAATGGTTCGGGCTGGTTGCTTTCAGTTCCAGTATAGGGTAGTAGCCAACCCAGGTGAGGTAGGGCAGCCCTCTCTAGGCTAACTGTATCATACCGAGAGCGCTGGATAAGATCAACAGCGGCCCATGAAGCCTCGCGTCGTCGCCGGCTACTGGCCGTCAGTGTCATTTGACTGTTAGCCTGCGCCGGAAGAATGAGCCGACAGGGCTTTCCGGCCCAGGCGCCGACGTCCGTATAACACTGCGCAGACAGGTTCTAGAGAGGTTTTAGGGCACGGGCCTGCAATCACATAGGCTGCGTCTTGGTATAATTAAGCTCGTGTCGATGTAGAGAAAACTGATAACTTGTTCTGCCTAGCTCACCGGCACAGCTTAGATCTATTCTCATTTTAACAAATATTACAGATATTTTATTTAACAAATTTGACGCTTGGAAATGGCCAGCAGCCCGCTTGCTGTAGTTCGTACGTTTAGTTCTTTCCATTTAAACAACAATGGAACTAGTTTAATAGTTTTAGGTCATAGCTCAAAGACAAAAATAATATTAATGTCTTTATTTAAAAAAATTAAACACGTGCCAGTCCGACCACAGCTATTGTTAAAAGCGCTATAGAAATGAATAGGCTTTGAAAGTATACCGCAGATAATGATTATAGAGAAGTACCCGGTGCACACAAAGGGAACCCCGAAGGAGTCTTTGTGTCATGAAGAAGTGTTTCTGTTTAACGATTGTAAGTCATTTTAAAATTTGTTCCTTTCCTTACCGAATAACCGTCATTACCTTGTCGATCAGAAACTCCTAAAAGTGGACGATTTGTTCCAGAGGTTACTTTTCGTTTTTCTGCTGTGTACAATGAGTCGTTAAGATTCTGGTTGCATGCATACCTTCTCGCACCATGTCGTCGAACTCTTGGACCGTAGCTTTGCCCGTCTTTTTCGGGTTTTCAATAGTTTCCAGCTTCACGAATTATATTACTGATATTTATACGTTACGTAATCTTTAAATCACACACGCTACATTGATGATCGAAACATTAGATTTCTACCAAGTGTACTTTTCCAAAGAACTGCAATAATGTCATGGATCGAGATTTCGGCGACCAGTTCAAATTTGTAACCAATCAATAAAAAATTTTCCTTCATTTTTCGGTTGAAAGACACTTAGATTTGGCTACTATGTATTGGAGGAAAAATATTAAATTGTATAGTGATGGAAGGAAGTAAATTAGTAAAATCAGATATTGCATCAGCCGAGGACAGTGGTTCTCAAACTTGTTGGTGTAAGCGACTGCTTCCAAATGTTTGATCTTGTAAACCTTCTCAGTCATTTCATTTCAAAAGTGAATTATCTTTACCCAAATTATTTTATTAAGATAATTTTATTTTTGAAATTATTTTTATAAAATTATTTTATTAGGATCTTATTAGTGGTCTTCCAAAGTCTGCCCACATATCTTCCTTCATCCAGTACGCTGTTCACTCTTTCCTCTGCCCCTGCGCATCCAGTTCAAAATGTTAACTGTTTTGGGCAAAGTTCTGCCTTGTACTTTTCACTCCCTGGTCGCTCGACTCTTTGCCCAGCCACCAGGCGCCTTCTGGTTGTTTTCCATATGTGTGGGGCCACTGCCCAATCTAGAAGCTTTACTCATATTGGCCCCTCTAGTTGGAACCGCCTTCCACAGGAAATTGAGGCTTGAGCTCCTCAGCCTTTCTCTTCCCATTTTCTGGAAATGAGTGAAGTCCATTTTATTTGTTAGTGATAGCACTGATTTGGGTTGGGAGCGCCTCTGAATCATTGAGCAGCGCTTTTATAAATGTTTGATTAGAATTACTTTGATAAATTTTAACGTTTTAACTTAGACTGCTTATCCATGTTGAAAGTTAGCGACTTGTTGACATTCTGACTGTTAAGTATATTAAAGCAAAATCTGGTTTAAGCCTGTAAATGATGGGGCCCTGCATTTATGGATTTATTTTGTTTAGTTTTATAATATTTTCGTATTCATTAGTTTTAAAACTTTATTAGTATGGCACGTGGACCTCTTGAAATATGTATTTGCACGAGTAATCTGTTGTTATGTTGATCACAAGTGAAAAATGAAATCTGAACATTTTACTTCCTGCTTTGTAGAAATTCATTTTTAGGTTGAAAATTTCTCTAAATTGGATTGGTTCTTGAAAATTAATGTACATGTCTGTATACACATGCATACATGCAATTCTCCAGCTTTTTATTTAATTTATTTGTCTTATATTTACAATCTGGGATGCCAGGATCAATAAAGCTTTCATCTCACTTGCTCATTGGGTTTTAGAAAATTCCATAAATGTTGTAAATACAACATTTGGCGAATCTTTTGAGGATATAATTTCTTCTCTTAGAACCTTTGCATCTTCACCTGAGTGTTCTACGCTAGAGACCTATTTACAGGATTCATTTTAATAATTGACTGAGCCTAAATGTAATTGATTCATTACTTCTGTTTTTCAGAAACTTATGTAGACAAAATAGAATATATCAGTCAGATTGAAAATTATAATTAATTTATCAAAATACTCTCTAATTGTAATACCTTAAGCAGACTGGGGAAATCCTTAAAACAAAACTATATCAGGTCAATCAATGTCCCTTCATAAAACCAAACTATATCAGGTCAATGTATGTCCTTGAGACAAAACTATATCAGGTCAATCAATGTCCCTTCGTAAGACAAAACTATATCAGGTCAATGTATGTCCTTGAGACAAACTATATCAGGTCAATCAATGTCCATCTGTAAAACAAACTATTTCAGGTCAATGTGTGTCCTTAAAACAATATCAGGTCAATGTATGTCCTTGAGACAAACTATATCAGGTCAATCAATGTCTATCTGTAAAACAAAACTGGTCAGCTTTGTGAAATGTTAAAAAGGTTTGGAAGACAATACCAGTTTATTTGACTCTTGAAATAAAAAAATGAGATTGGAAGACATATCAATGTTTTTGCTGTCCATATCGCATATTAATGTAATATTAAAAAGGGCTTGTATATACTGTTACAACATGGTTTATCTCTGTTGCCAGTCTCTGGCACTCTGGAAGTGATAGGATAAATAGCTTTAACTTGATCTTGTACGTACCATAATATACTGGTACGAGTTAGCAATGTTTTCTGCATATGCAGAACTCCTAGTCTTTTGCAATGAAGATTGATTTGATTTGTTGATTTGAAACAAAAGAACACCATAAGCAGTTACACTGTGCTGATTAATGTCAAAGGTGAAACAAGTGGCACTTGATGTGGTTCATCTAATTTATCTAAGTTCCAGTTTCAAGGCAACATTTGTTAGCACTCTGCCTCTGTTATTTGACAGCTCTTCTAGTAGTTCATGGTGATGGAGTTGACCTCGATGGAGACAACTACACCACAATGGTCTGTCCAGGACGTCATATCAACGCTCACTCCGAACCACATGACGACCGTCACCGGGCTCGACTGTCAGAATGTCGACGCGGCAGCCCTCGCCCAGACACTCCAGTCCATCCTGACGACCCCCGATCCGTCTGTCTTCGCGTCCCAGATGCAGCTGATGCAGGCAGTCACAGGCAATCAGACAGGTGGCAACCAAGTGATGCTGATGCCCCAGCCGGAAGGACTTCAGTGGATGATGCACCAGTACCCGATGATGTTCGTGCCCAGCTGGTCCGTGCCGACTTCGACCGAGACGTCCTGTGTGACGTCCGGCGAGGCGGTTCAACAGGCTCAGCCCCCGTTATACGCGCAGGCTGTTCAGCTCCAGTTCCCCGATGGCCTTCAATTCGCCGCCGCTCAACAGCAGAGTCCCAATTTCCAGAACGGCAACTCGGTTTCGGCGTCGCCAGCGCCGAAAGCCTCGACGAGCAACTCGCCCGTGCCGGTCGGCATAGCGATGAACCAACAGTCGGTCCAACTCGTCAACGGTGCCATCGGTCTTGGGCAACAGTCGCATGTACAGTTGGTGCAGCAGGGTGCCACCATGGTGCCACAGTCACAGGGGGCACAACAGACTGATGCTTCGGCCTATGGTCTGCCCGTGGGTTACACGGTTAACCGACAAGAGGCAAGCAAACCGGAAGTACCCAAGCCCCCGAAAAAACCGCTTTCTCCATACATGAGTTTCAGCAAAGCGGTAAGCGTATGACGTTTACTTACGGTATATTCTCATTTCTGCATAACAATGGGTTTTTTGATGTCACTGTTGCTGATTGGATGTTGTTTAATGGCATTAAAGGCTACTTAATGTTCTTCAAGGCTCAAAAACTACACAGAATTCTGTTTTTTTGTATTTTCTTTGCTGAGAGATCTGTTATTTCTATGTTGATATAAAATCTATAAAATCAGATTTACAAGTTGCTTAACTGCCATGTAGAGTTAAGTTCTGCGCTAGATTGATAATGAATTTTGAAAGTGCATGATATTTATGTAACTTTGATTAATACACAAGAGTCTCCTTAGGATGTGCTTTGCTGTAGCACAAAATCTGATACAGCATGGACCTGAAATTTAATTCAACTTCAGAAGGTGACCTTGTTAAAACGACAGCTTTTTAGAACAAATTTAACAATGTAAATACAGTCAAGGTAAAATGTTTGGAACGAAATACGTTGGATGTGTGTATATTTCAAGCTACACCGGAAACTCTTTATAAAGTTACGTCGTTACGCATTGGTTCTTGATATGTTTTCCAGAGTCAGCAGTATAGTGACTTTGTGGTGTATATGAACGTTTTGAAGGCTGTAGTTCTAACACCCTTGTCTAACAGGTCTAAACAGACACGTCTTAATGACAAGATAAGCACACATGGGGTAGGAGTTTACTTGTCATGAGGAGACTGGTGTATCATTAGGTTGAGATCGCCTCTGATGAGTTTCGTTTGAAGAGGCGCTATATAAATTTCTGATTACGTTACATAGAGCACTACCAACACTTGATGTTAATCTTGTGTTTTCTTAATTATGAATCTAGAATGTCTTTTGAAATTTTTTCTCAAACAAGATCTGGTCTAAAGTAAAAGGTGCCAATCCGAGCATGTCGGTCTGCGAGGTCGGAGCAGCCATCGGTCGTCTCTGGCGAGAGCTGGAGGACACCGAAAAACAACTTTACAACAATGCCTTTACAAACGACAAGGTTAGATCATTTGCCTGAACTCTTGACTTTTGACCTGACTTACCTTGGACTTTGGTATGCACACTGATTTTGCTTAGTAGTTACCATCGACTAATATCTTGAGCATTGTTACAGTGGTGCTGTAGCTACTACTTAGGCATGGAGTTATTGTTATTTTTTAATTGTCCTTAAGTGGCTCTTACGTTTTGGGATTCGGCCATCGTTACGAACTGCATCTACAGCTGAAATTCTGTGTGTATTGCACAAATTTATAATTTTTGAGTGCTGAACTTCATCTGCAGTTCAAGTTCCAAGTGCGTTATGCAAATGCATAATCTGTGGCTGTTGATTTTCATTGAATGCAAATGTTCTTGACTGTAGGCTCGGTACGATCAGGAGTTACAATCCTATCTAAAAGCAACCGGTCTCCAGGCCTCCGATCTGGTCAAACCGCGCACAAAAAAGAACCACCCGAAGCCTCCAGCCGCCGCCGCTCAACAGCCGAGGCCCGCCATCAACGCGGTCACGGTCCCCATCTCGCAACCTCAGCAGCAGCAGCAGCAGCAACAACAACAGTCTCAGCAACAGGCGCAAAACGAGGCAGCGTTAGGAGCAGCGGGTGAGATGTCGTCCTTGGCCGAGATGGCACGAGCCCTTCCTCATTTCTCGCAGGTTTGGACCGGCCAGCAACAGTACCTCGACCAGCAGGTGCTTGCTCAGCTCGGCCAGGCATTGTTCACGAACTGTGATGGAACGATCAACTTTGTTGGGCTTCAGCCACAGGCAGTGAACATCCCGGATGAACGGCAAATGACGGCTATATTATATGGGTTAGAAGTACTCTATATCTTCACAGATTGTTATGATATTTTATCCAGTATTTGGGATGTCTCCGAAACAGGAAATTAGTTGGGTTACGTAAGTAAGTATATTCTTTTATGAACCATCTGCATATGCACTATGGTTTACAAACATGTTATGCAGTTAGAGGCATGATACACAAAAAAGGAAACTAAACAAAGGACTAGGCTAGGTATAGGAAATTTTCTAACAACTGAGTCAGATTTCACTGGTATAACATCCTTGTTAGGAAATTTTTTCATGCTAGTGCGTCAGCCTTAGGAATTATAGCCTTAGGGTTATAATTATTCTTGTTGCTTTATTGGTATTATTGTTGTTCTATTGTCATTGTTGTAATTATTTTTACCCAACATTCTAATAGCGTGTTGTTCGAGAACACAACCTTATCATAATTCAACCGTCTTTATAATGCAGTTCTTCCTGTATGTAGCATGGTGAGATTGATGGAGGAGAGTCCAGGATATTTTAATAGCACCGCTGTTCATAGTTTGCGGAAACAGTTATGGCGCCAAGGAATTAATCACAATTAATTCCTAATTAATTATGATGAACTCCCTGGATTAAGGATTCATTTAGGTCTCTGCTCACAGTTACCTACCACCAGCTACCTGCATTGGATTCCAACCTACCAAACTTAGTGGACTGGTCTCTACAACAATTGAAAATTTATTTTCTTCCCACTACAACTGAATTTGTGTATCAGCTGACAGATATTTTAAAATTATAATTATTTTAGTAGTCATGCTCATAAATGAACTCATTAATTGGCAAGTGTAATACCTGGTTAATGATAACGATAATTCTGTTACTAACAAAAGTGGTTTTAGACAAATAAAATTATTCAGCTGATAAAAAAATGCAAATAATAATAATAGTAACAGTAATCATTGTCTGTGTATTTTGCGCTATTTAGTCAGAACCAAGATCTTTCTCAACCGACCAATAACCCCAACCAGCAGGCGACGACCGACCTCGAGAAGGTCACTGGTGCTTCCTCGACACCCACGGCCGTTTCCTGGCAGTGGCACACTCTCCCAACAGAGGGCACTCCGTCTTCAGGGCTGCCTTCCTCGACAGGGCACCACGCGCTGCAACTCAATGAACAGGGCTTAACTAGGACATTGCTTCCACGGGTTGATTCGGAGGTAAAGCCTGGCGACGGCGGGTCGGCAGCTGCGGCGGGCCAGTCGCCTGCGATGGACACCGCCAACAACATCGGTTCCAGTGAGTCGCAGTGGAACCAGCTGGAACCGACCATACGCATGTCGCTTCTTGAGAAGGAGCTGCACCAGATGCGAGCGGCGCTGTCGGAGAAGACGCAGGAAGCGCAGCTTCTGATGCAGCAGCTCGAGCAAGCGAACCGCATCATCGAGCAGCTGCAACGGCGGCGGACACAGTCCGGGCTGGACGGCGCGACCGCGGTCAGAAGCACGGAACCTAGCTCGATCTGATGCGCTGCTTGAAGAACTGACTGAAGGTCCGGTTGCTTCATGGTTGCCTCTCGAGATCGTACAGGTGTGATCGACCGTTTTTCGTGTGGCGCAGAATTTCAGGCCGAGCGCTGAACAACGTGAACAATAGAACCGCGACTGGCATTTCAAAATTCAACTGCTTGTTATAAGTTGCAAATTTCTCTTCGAAGCTGACTGCTTGTAGAGTGTTGGGTACGAGACCGTAGTCTGTAAATAGGTGATTTTCCGTTTTTAGGTAACATTTACAGTCTTGTCCTGTAAACAAGAAGCAGCTTGTCTTTATAGCGTTAAAGGAACCGTGGCTGGTGTAGTCGCTGCTTACATGAAATTTTCCTCTCGAATGATCGTGTCTAGTTGCAGGTCTCATTTTGTTAGCGCACAAGTATGTTTGTAAGATTCGACATGAAATTATTTTTTGTATTTTTATGTCCTAATGCAGAACACGTGCCATACTATTTTTATATGTCTTCTCATCAGTGTCGCGTCAGTTGCTTCCGTGCGACCGCTGTAATTAGTGTGGAGGCGGTTTTTGAAGGCATCAAATCGGAATGACTTGTTTTGATGTTTAGCACAGTGTTTGCGCGTTTAATCTAATTGGTTTGTTCTTCTCGAATGCACACATCGTGGCGTAACCTGACGTAAAACTTCTCAAGCGTGAAAGATTAAGGATTAGAGATGTTTTGTAATTTCTGCGTGTTTAATTTCCTACTTTCTTGGTAGGAAGGATTATTGTAAGTTTCAAAGCTGCGCTTGAAGCTAATGGTAACTACTGTTTGATGGGTGGGCCATTGTGATGCTGCTTTGGGCAAGGCAAAGACACAGTGAGACATGCAGTACAATATGGACTCATTAAGGGGCCGTCCACATATTACGTACGCACTGAGGGGGTGTCGGGGGTCGGATTTTTGTGTCAAGTGTACGTACGCGGGGGGGGTGTTGAAGAAAGTACGCTTGCGAACAGGGGGAGGGGGTCCAATTTGCCCGGATTTTTGCGTACGTAATATATGGATGGCCCCTAATGTGAAATTGTTGGGATATACCTTACAATGCTTAAATTAGGCTGCACGTAAAAAGGGATAATGTTGAAAAAGTAAATATATAACACTACAATGAAGTTCTTGTATGACATTTAACTAGTGTGGCATGCTAAGTGAATAGTTTTGGGGGGACATAACACCGTTTTGTGTTAAACAGAATGGTGTGTTGACCAGGAGATATTTAACGAGTCTAAGATGTCTACATTGACTGGAGGCTCAAAGTTTTTTAAAAGAGGATCCCGCCGGGTGAGTGTTCTGTTCTGCTGCCGTGGGTCACGTAAAATGCTTTTCATCATAATTTCAGAGCATAGACATACAGTATTTATAAAGTCTCTGCACTAGGCTTTGTAATAGAGAACGCTGGCGTCGAAATTAATTGCACGTACTAAACCAAATGAAGTATAGCAAGAAAGCATAATGACTTAATGAATTAGTTCCTTATATTTAAAGCAAGCAAAGCAAAATGATGAAACCGCAGTTGCTGCTCTTCTTGGATTTTTTGGCTCTTGTCGTCTGTTTGATGTTTTAGTCTGCAAGTTTTTAATAACAATTTTAATATATATTATATATATATATATATATATATATTTATGCAGTCCAATGTCAGATTCAGAGATTATAACATTTGTGTCACTGAGCGATTTTCTTGCTAATCATGAAACTATGGGCTCGGAATTTTACCAGATCTAGAATAGCTCTTGATTAATAACTGTCACGTAATATGTGTGAATATGATTACATGTATCTCCTTCAGTTACATGACCTTGGGACAGAAAACAGGTGTTGTGCCTGTGAGGCGAACAATCAGTATTCCACAGATTTTCTTCAGAGGAAATTGGTGGCCGATCTTGGCTCGTAAACCGGTGGCATATCGTGGATTCTTTGATGGAATACATTGGTAGCTTACAGAAATTCTGACCAATTGTGGCAAGAGTTCATTTTGTATGGGTAACTGCAGTTGGTAATTTATGCTTGGGGTATGTTGCTGTTGGTTAATTTATGCGTGGAGGTATGGTCGTTGAGTGGTTAGTGTTCTGGATCCATATGGTGGTTGTTGGAAACCAGGGTCTGATGATTAAGTGGGTTAGTGCAAAGAAATTACACAATGCGTTGCAGGTTAGCCTTTACCATGGTAAAGAACAAGAGCACGAAAGGTGTTCAGTACTTAGTCTGTGTGACATGGGCTTCGACTGATTTCTAATCTGTCTTCTGTGAGCTGATGGAGTGGACAAAAACTATGATTCATTGATCTGTGTAAAAAGCTTGTGACACATCTGCCTAGCGAGCGTTCCTTCAGCATAGAGCCATGGGGCGTGGTGGCTCAGTGGTAAGTTCGGCGCCTTGTGACCGGAGGGTTGCAGGTTCGAATCCCACTCTAGCCGCTGCGTACGGACCTTGGGCAAGTCCTTCACTCGCAATTGCTCGTGGCGCTTCGGCGTGAAAACTCCGGCACAGTATCAGTGCTGTAGTCGGGAGCGCCTCTGAGTAGAAGTAGTAGTAGTTGACTTGAAGAGGCGCTATAGAAATATCCGGAATAAATAAATAAATAAATAAATGACTGTTTATCAGTTTGATAAACAACTGTTTATATGACTGATAAACAGTTGTTGCTAGAGGAGCAGCTCTGATGAGTCTCTGTTGAAAAGGCGCTATATAAATCCGTGATTAGAATTACAATAGCAAGTACATGCCATACTTTGCCACAGAGTGTTACAGGCAACAGGCATTTACAGTTACTTGGTTACTTGCAGAAGGTCACAGAATGAACAGGATGTTATAATTTGAAAACCGCTCGATTATGAATTGATTAATTATGAATTTGGATTTCAGATTTGTATACACCGAAACCTCTTTCAATTGTGTATCTTTACAGTAAGTTCTGATATGATGCAGCTGTGAATATGGGTCGTACATTTATTTTGGCTGTAAAACATGGCTTCACTATAACAGCACTTGATATTGCACTGAGGCTGGCGTTTTAAGGATTGTAAGCAGGACTGTGGAGTTGAGCGCTGTTAAGCGTGATGGATCTGTGTCCAATTAGTCTGAACTGAAGATCAATGACTTGCTTCTGATTAATCTGTTTTGTTGACAATCGTTTTTTAGACACCTTTATAAGCTGGCAGTGTTTGTAATGCGTTTTTATTCTGCTTGCCGATGTACAGTATAGCGGTCTCCTTGAAACAAGCAACATATATACTTGTAATTCTGACCCGATATTCATTTTCACTGGTGTTCTGTTCCGTTTTTAAAAAATATTTATTTGCATGCTGTTGCTTGTTGCCGATAGTGCAGGAGTGTTGTCAGACGATTCGTTTCTTGCTCGAGGATCAACATCTAAGGTGTGAACGGCACGTGTATTGCTAAAAAAACCTTACGTCGGATATACTATATTGATTAGCCCAGAGTGCTTTATTGGAGTTCGAGACATGCCATACACCAGTGGTTCTCAACCGGTGTGTCGCGACACACTAGTGTGTCGCGCATCGACCGGCAGTGTGTCGCGTAAACCTGGTGTGTCGCTGGTGTGTCGCGATAAAATTGGTGTGTCGCGAATTCTCACAGCCTACGCCCGTCATTTCTACATTACACTTACTTACTTGAAGGTTAGCGGACGTAGGCTGTGAGAATTCCTAACAATCCATTTATAATATCTATTCTATTATATCGTAATCTAAGGTGGCCATGATGTTTATCTTATACACCATAGACCCCTACACGTTTGCGATGGCGCCGATGTTAACTTTTACCCATTATTGCAACATTTGGAAAGGATAAACTGATCAGTATAAAGCGAACATGTTGCGAATCTTCTACTGGTCATGCGAAATCAAATTTTGGTAGCAATGAGACGGGTTCTAGCACCAACAATAGTGAATACGCAAACAATGACGCTGCCACTGCTAGTTTTAGTAAACCAATCAAGAAAAACATGAGAAAGAAGAAATCTAGAAAGTTATGTACAAGCAATCCTCAAGAACTCAGTTCTGGGCTAAGACATACAAAGGGGAACATTACAATACACTGGAGAGGTGGGCGTCCGGAGGAGGGCAAGGGGGCATTTGCCACCGAATTTTGCAAATATGTTACAAAAATAAAATCTTTTTATTACTATGATTATTATAACAGCCCAACACGATTTTAAATGCAAAAACCTCTTAATTATTTAGGCAAGTCCTTGACAGTTATTTATTTTTAAAGTTGTCACGTGTTCTATGTTCATGAATATGGAAACACGTCACTTTACTCCTACAAAATTTTGTGCCATGTAAAAAATTTTGCCCCCTGTAAAAATTCCTGCGGACGCCCGTGCTGGCGAGCAATCAAAGAGTTGGTTTCATTTCATAGTTCCTACTTATCTGAGCAAGGTTTTTCTCGGATGATCAACATAAAGAAAAAAAGGAATAAAGTGGTCAGAAGATCTCTCTCAGCCTGCTTACGTGATGCACTTACAAAAACTGTGGATCCTCCATTTGCAAATAATCCACAGAAAATCCAGGACCAAAATCTCAGTAACTGCATGCTACTAAGTTAACGTAGAAACTGGAAAGGATTCAACATGAACATTTTCATTCTTTAAAATGTTAAAAATTTAAAATGTTAAACTAGTTTAACTTTAACATTTTTAACAATGTTCACATACGATTGCGTGGCGTGTCGCCAAATTTGGTGGCAAGTTTAGGTGTGTCGCGTGCCAAAAAAGGTTGAGAACCACTGCCATACACAACAGAGTTATATGTAGGTCAAATGGGCTGGGCTTCATCATACGTCTTGCCTTGCGAGACCATATGAAGCCCATGTTGGAATATTATCATTTGGGCTTCACATGCGGTTGGTTTGGTGTTCCCTAAACTGGTTGGGTCGTCCGCAATAGTGGGCTGCAAAACTGCATATGTTGGGCATGGGGGAGGGGACACTTTCGATCTGGTAAAAACATTTTTTCGCACTCGTGTGCACAAAATTTGACCTTTTTTCTTCAAAATCTGGGGGACAACTGTATACTGTGTCCCCCACTGTTAAAGGTGGGGATCTTGTCCTCGGGATCCCCGCCCATTGCCTTGTCAAGGGCAGCGACTCCATAATGGTCCTTCACACACAGGTTTACATGAACGGCTACGGCAGCCCTATGAGGTCACTAAGGGGTGCATATCAAGTTTAAGGTAATGCCACTTAACAAAACTGCAGAAATGTACAATTTTAATGGTATTGAATAACCACACACAATTTATTAATAAAACGCACATCGAGACTGAAATGCCTTTGAACAGCATGATGCACACACTTCAAGGTGATTGTCAACTGTCTCAAACACTACATATTACAGGAGTATAATTACCAAGTGCAGTTAATTACTGCACTACAAAATATAAGATCCCACCTGCCTTGTGCAGTAAAACCTACATTGTGGGGTAGTTGCTAAAAATTGCACATGATTTTGTAACCAAATAAATTTTAAAAGGTGAGCAATTAAACCCTAACACACGCAGCTGAAGTCATCTCACTATAGCCTTAGAGTCAGAACAGAATCTGCTTAACAAATCAACACAGAAACAATACGTTCCATTACTCCATACAACCATTCAACGATTAAAACTCTTGCAACAAAGAATGTAAGCAAAATAAATTATGTCTCTAGTTGAAACAAAATAACGAATCCAGGTATTACGAGGCACGTTTAAGGCAACTAACATTTCTATGCATCTTAAAACACCTTAATTTTGACAAAAAGTGCCTTGAACAAAGACATCAGATAGCCCAGACCAAGTGCCATTCCAACATTGCACAGTGTAGCCCAACCCACTGCTGAAAAGCCAATGCTCGATATAAAATGTTCCAATGTTGTAAAAATCACAGCAGATCTTTTGCACTCGAGAAATTCTAGCGACGCCTGGATAAAATTCAACATTGTTGACAGCAATGTTAAAAGAGACGAATTCGTGATAATTTAAATGCAAATATATTAATTAAGACAACAGAAATGACAATAGTCTATTATGGTACATAATAAAAATGGAGCACACATTGTATAAATGCAAGGTTCATTTGTATCATGATTTGTAATTTAAAATCCTTCACGCAAGCAGTCCCAAAGAGCAGCTGTACAATGCACCTAAATTCAAGAGAAGTCACTTTCGCTAGCTCCTGCAATACAGTAGTTTCGCACTGTAATGACGAGAGTGCACTACCAGCGACTGGGAAACCAACGCAGCTCGTTGTTAAAGTATTAAGTTGCCGAATAATTTCACTACAATGCTTTCATTACAACATTTCTTTTCTCACCTGACGACTCTTCACAAAGTAGTTTTTGCAGCCTGTAAATCGCAACTTACCTCGGATATTGTTCCTTCAAACAAAACACCCGAGTACACGTTATTGAGCTTTTTCATTAACTTTCAATACATTTCAACTGTGTCGGCAGCGATCTACTGATTTTATGGGAATCTTTTAAAAGTCGTTCAATTGGGTAGTGCAACTTTAGGCCCGCTATTTTGTGAGGGCGCATGGGCCAAATCGGCCACAGTGGTCAAACTCAGCCTGAAAATGTGCAAAAAATTGGCTCATTTGAGAAACTGTAATTAAAAATTGTCATAATGCTTCTTCAAGGCACAAGTAACCCCATGGGATTCGAGATACGAAGCTGTATTGGGTCTGTTGTGAAAGTCCCAGGTCTCAATGAACACTGTGACAAGTTTAAACAACTTTCAGATTATTTTATGAGAGATATTAGCACTCATGACTGTGAACAGAAGTCACATTCTGTAGCTTCGTAATGTGTAGCCACTCAAGAGTTCTGTATTCCTTAAATGCAGATTTGGAGTTTCCCACAAGGCCACATATCAATGGAGGGGTCGAGTTAGAAGTTTCTGTAAATAGTGCACACGACTTAACAACTTCGCAGACTGGCCCACCCCGAGGTCGCTCTGTCATGATACTGCAAATCCTGAATACATCCCAAGCCAAGTTTTTGAAATCAATCCACAACTAAAATATCCCTGTTCCACAGGTTCACCTCGTTTTTAAATCGCCTCGGAATTATTACCAAATCTCAAGGAAGCAGCTCTTTTGAAGTGATCAACTCACTGTAGCATCTTCTTTGCAAGCAACTGCCACATATCAACGTAAGAGATAACATTCTACCACACTTAAAACATTAGTCGCAACAGACGGATACATCAATTATTCTTGCTTCCACATTACCCTGCATCACACTATATTTTCGTTTACAACCACACCTCGTTACCAACCGACTTAACATAATTTTTTCACGTATAATGTCACATATCGCAATCTGTTTGAAGCAGACGCATCAAGATGCACTAGGCTGCAATAAACCCCTTTGGTTGAAGCAACATCGTCAAATGCTTGCCAAAGTCTCACAGGTAAAAGCAATCACACTTGTACTGTTAGATCGCATTTACAAAGCAGATGTTGACATGAACAATAAAGACGCAATAAACACCGCAGCTGCAGAGATAACAACAAATGCTCAGAGACAACCAATTTATGATCTACATGTACAGGTGATCAAACTGCTAGGCAAAAACTCGGGCAACTAATGCACACTGCTTGGGGTGTGTCTTCCACTGCTGCTCCCGGTCGCTGTCTCTACTTTGCTCAGTTCTTCCCGTTCCTCCTCGCTGTCTGGTTCGTCGTCCGAGGGCGGCGGAGACGATGAGCGAGACATCGAGGGCGATGTTGGCTCCGAGTGTGGCTTCAGCACCCGCATCACTGGACCCTGAAAGTTTATTAGCATCAGAGCATAATTGTAGTAGCTGTTTCGTGTTATAGATCAGCAGTGATTAGTAAAGTCAAAGGAGTAGAGAGATGATTGGATGAATCGCATGAATGCAGATGCAGTGAAGGATCCGAGAAGAGTGTGCCAAGGTCCAAGAAAATGATGGCAAATATCCTGAATAAAGATGATACAGTTTCCAATTTGCTAAACCATCTGTCTGACAGGACATGTAAAATATAAATTATTATTATCACGCATTTATTAAGCACCACTATCTAATGCCCAAGCATCATTAGATTGCGTGTGGACTTGGCTGAAGGCCCTACACAGTAAACATCTTAAGGGGCAGCTTGAACCCATACTCTGCATTACAAATCGAGCACTTACCCAATCAGCTACCATGTCCCACAACCTGTCTAGCAGCACAATTTCCATGCTTTCGTTCACAGTTTGGGCACAAGTGTTTCAAAGACAGAAATACACAAATACATATATATTAGGTGCATTGTACTTGCAACTTCATCACAGTAAAGAAGGAATCCGAATAAATGCAATTCTCATACTCGTACGATGTTATCTTCAGCAATATAATTCTTATATTCTTACAGTGCTATCTTCAGCAAACAGCTCCGGGTTCGTTCGACTCAAAGCCAAGGCTCTTGCCTTTCGATAATACTAAAATGAAAACCAAAAACTTCAAATTAAACATCATCAAAATCAAATTATCATAACTGGTTACACAAACTCCTAGGAAGGTCAAAGACTGAACTGAAAATTTTCAGAGTCCAACACTTAAATTTACTATCCAGTTAGCATCTAAATCAATTTAAATTCACCAGATGGGAGCAGATATTACTCACAATTCCCAGGTTCTTCCAGTCGAGTAACTCACTCAGTCGTTCTGTACGATTTCTCTGAATTATGCGCTGACGTCGAGACAGATGAGTAAAATCAAACATGAACTACAAGCACGAAACAAAACAGCAGCTCATGAATATTCAACAGTAATACACATGAATATTCAACACGAATATACATTTTGTGCATACACAGCTTACAAATATTCAACACTAATATACACTTATTGCATAAACAGCTCACGAATATTCAACACTAATATACATTCAGCATATAAACAGCTTGAGTTGTGCTGCTATGTGAGGGCGTTTTTGTATTTTTCGTTTTTCTAATCTTTGTCTTTTCTTCTCCACTAAGCGAAATAAAGTATATATTTATTCTTTTAATTTATGCCCAGCTGAAAATAACAGAAGGATGCAACCTTCCCACATTAACAAAATAATGGCCAGCAAACAAACATTGAATAAAAAAACACTAAACAAAATAAACATATCAGACGAGCCTAGACTATAGACTCGGATGAGAATGTCTGCCCAACCTGCGCGAGTTGCTGGATCGTTTCCTCTGCGGTTTTGAAATGCCGGTCGACGATGTAGATGCCGTAAGACTGAGGGTCTTGGATGTGTTGCTGCATGAAGCACCCAAAACCCGACAGATTCGTCGTGATGCTCGGAATTCCCATCACTGTGCACTCGGCTAAAAATAACATCAGGTCGATAATTAAATTGTTTCAGCATTGAAGATGAGGGCAAGGGCAGATCCAGAGGCAATCCGGGCTTGCCCCGTTTGATTTTATGGACCATGCTACTTGTACGAATGTACGTCCCTGAGGTGTAGTGCACACTCTAAAACATACCTAGGGTTTAGAAATCCCCAAGACTTGCCTGAGGCATAACTATCTCTAAAACTTGCCTGGGATGTAGCAATCTATAGGATATGCCTAGGCTTTAGCCACCCCTGATACTTGCCCAGGGTGTAGCAATCTGTAGAATATGCCTACAGCTTAGTAACCCCTAACACTTGCCTAGGGTGTAGCAATCCCTAGAACATGGCAATACTTTTACGAAGAGCAGTTCCTTGAGCTAACTCGAGGCAGCCATGAGTGTGAAATATTGGCAACTTCATTTTCTTAACCTTGCAAACAAGGGCTGGTGGCCAGTTCTCTCCCTCATCCTCTGATCTAAGCTGGCTATGGGGCACAGGTGGAACCAAAATGTGGGCATTTGAACCCCCAACCTCTAGGTTGACAGGCTAGCATGCTAACCACAACACTATTGTGCACCCCCTAAAAATCCATAGCATTTGTTTTTGGGGAATAGCAATCTCTAGAACTTGCCTGGGGTGTAGCCCCACGGTTCGTAGTACGAGGGGAAGACTCCGAGATGGCAGCCTCTGACAAATTCCTCATAATCCATGCCAAATAAAGGATTGGTTGAGTTAAGAAACTCCGGGTGAAAGATCACCTACAGTCAAACACATCCAAAACAATCAACTACCGTTTTACCAGAGTAGCACTATCAAATCATTACATTACAAGTATACATGCATTTAAGTAGTACACAGTATGTAAGCATGTATGTACCTATGCATGTATATATATATATATATATATATATATATATATATATATATATATAATATTATATATATATATATATATATATATATATATATATATATATATATATATATATATATATATGCATGCATGTGTGTATGTATGCATGTATGACTTTGTATCAGGGGTCGTAGTGGTCCTGTATTTCCTGTAATGTCCTGTATTTTTTTGCTTGTCCTGTAAAATCCTGTATTTTTGCAAAAGTGTCCTGTATTTCCTGTATTTTTGCAAAAGTCAGATTTCACGCTTTTTTTTGTCGCGAATACATGATATTTGTAATTTGTTATTTTCATTATAGTTTGGGCATATAACTTATAATACAGAGTAGTATAAGTTACTACAGAGTAGTTGAAGTTAAGAATAATACCAGATGCCACCAAAGAAGTTGATCAAGGGATGTGCAAACTACAGGAAATGGCTAATAAGGAAACATCGTTGATTATGGAAGACTTAGCTATCATATTGATTGGGAAAAATTGGAAGGGGAAAGAGAAAGATAAGATATTCTTGGATTTTATTGATGCCAGCTATATGCAACTGCATGGTTTGGAGCCAACCAGAGGACTTAGTGAAAACATCAGATAAAAATATGGTACAGAATGTAAGTGTGGGAGAGCATTTTAACACTAGTGATCATCAGGTTATCAGATGGGAATTAGTCATGGAGCAGACCCAGGAAGTCAAATCCTATGTGAAAAGACCCAACTTCTGAAGCAGATTATGAATTAGTGAGGAAAAGGTTGTGGGAAAAGGATATGGTAAGTGAAATAAAGGGCATGGGAGTGAATGATGCTTGGAAGAAGTTTAGGAAAATTTTGAGGGAATGGTGAAAATGGATTAACGCAAGTAATGTTTACTAAGGAAAGTGTGGTGGAACAACTGAAAAGGCTAAAAGCTGACAAGAATCCAGGCATAGTTGAACTCAATCCAAATTCTTGCATGAAGTGAGGGAAGAAATTGGAGAGGTATAAATAAACTTCAATAAATCAATGCAGGCTGGAGAAGTACCATGGGAATGGAGGGATGCACTCATAGTGCCATTGTTTAAATAGGGAATTAGAAGTGAACTAGGGAACTACAGACCAGTCAGTTTAACCAGTGTGGTGTGCCAGATCATGGAGAGAATTTTTAGGGATAACATAGCGGAATACCAAAGGCCGTTTATGTTTGACAAATCTGCTGGAGTTCTTTCAGGAGGTGTATGAGAGGATTGGTGAGGGAAAACCAGTAGATATAATTTACCTATATTTTACCAAGGCATTTGACAAAGTACCTCAAAGTAAGGCTGGCCAAAAAAGTTGCAGGCATGTGGGATTAGAGAGCATGTATGAACATGAATTATCAGGTAGAAGACAAAAGGTAGGCATAGGAGATTAACACCGTAGCTGGACGACAGTGCTAAGTGGAGTGCCACAAGGATCAGTGCTTGGGCCACTGCTGTTCGTACTTATTAATGACATAGACGATGGGATTTTATCGAAAACTTCTAAGTTTGCAGATGATACAAAACTATGTAGAGCAGTGGATGATGAAGAAGTGGAGATACTGAGGGAGAGTTAAGACAAATGTTCAGATGGTCACAGGACTGGCAAATGCTCTTTAATTTAAAAGTGATGGAGGAGCACAATTGGAATACTGCATCCAGGTATAGAATCCATACCTGAAACAGGACATGGAAAAACTGGAGAAAGTGCAAAGAAGAGGTACAACACTGGAGAGAAGGAGCAGAGGAGATCTAATCGAAGCTTATAAGATTATTACTGGAAAGGAGGCACTACAGTGGGAGAGGTTCTTGAATTAGCACCAAACAAGGCAACTCGGGGACACAGGTATAAATTATTTAAGAAGCCAAAAGGAACATTAGGGCAGAAATTCTTCAGTGCAAGAGTTGTAGACCTGTGGAATGGTTTGGCTGATAGTACTATCTCAGTGGACACTATCACAACTTTTAAGAAGAAGCTAGGAAAATTGGGCTATTAAGCATTCCTGGTTAATTTGCAGTGGTTCTAACACAGACTTCACGTCTTCTGAACCACTTAAAACCCTTGTTATGTTATGTATCTTTTATTAAATTTTTCTGAATGTTGTCTGTGCAGACTGCAGAGTAATAATTAATTTAGCACATAACCTCATTAAATGCACACAAAATTTGTCTGCTAACTAGTTTGTTACTGATTCATCCCTGTTGTCATAGCTCAAGGAAAAAATAGTTAACAAAGCAGAACTAAATTCTGGCAGTATGATGGTGATGAGGAAATGCTGTTGTCTGACTACCACTATGCAGTAGGAGTAAAACTAAATTTGTACTGGGTATTTTTTATTATAAATGTCCTGTAAAATGTCCTGTAATTTTATTTTTTGTGTCCTGTAAAATGTCCTGTATTTTTATGACGACCTGCTACGACCCCTGTTGTATGTATTGTATGCAGGCATACATGTATGTGTATTTAGTATTATGTATGCATGCCTGCATGTATGTGTGTTTATGTATGTATGTATACATGCATGTGTATTTATGTATGTATATACCTACAGATGCATGCAGGCATGTGTATTTATGCATGTATGAAGACACTTGCACAGCATCTATCTCCATATCGCATCTTCCTACACAACCTAAAGCAGGCTACGTTGTCCGTCTACCATCTGTCTTCCACACTATCATACCTCTCGTCCTCTACGTGTACTCAGCTGCTACCCATAACACAAAATATTCTGCTTTTTATCCTTATATCTGCCTACTGAGATAATTCATCCTTCAAATGCAACCGAAAAAGCCCAGTTTACACGTGAATTTCAGCTGACAAGCCAAACGAACCGCTAAATATTCACGATAGAATTAAATACAGCATCGTTCAACACCTCAACGATGAGCTGCATTGGTTTCCCAGTCTCTTTTAGTACACCTTCGTCGTTAAAGTGTTAAATCTCTACTTTTTACAGAACTGATAGCCATAGACATCAAACCTTAACGCGATCCTGATGAGAGTTGAAAAGCTGGCACCGACGAATTGCGTTAAGCACCGGATCAATTGCATCATCAATGATGTTATGTGTGCAAACTGGAGGAAGGCTGTTGCGCTAACAAAAACAATGAACATGTTCAACAGTCGCTCTTGAGCAGCCGAAAACAAAGACTACATTGAATTCCAACACAATGAAACAACTTACAAGGGAATCTGTGGTTTATTTTCATGGGCAGTTCAACAAAAGTGTGCAGTGTTTTGTATAAAATGATTTTTTCTCATTTCACACTTCAGCACGCTAACTGCATGCATAAAATTATTTTCTAAAGTCCTTACTCTAAACTTAGAGGGTTAACAAGGGCATGAGGTGTTAGCGACATCATTCTTCCTAGCCTCAGCCTGTGACGGCAGGAGGCCAGTCCCCTCCCATGATGCCTGACCTCACGACAGTGGAGAGCCAGCATACTCATTGTATACCCAAGTTCGCTTGGGGTGCAAGTGGAACAGACACCTCAAAACATCTGTCAGGTAGTTAAACCCCAAAACCCAGGTCGAAAGTTCGGCATGCCGACCATTAGATTATCGTGCACTCCCAGAAACATTTACCAAAACTTAAACGACGATTGATGCTTTTATTCATATATTCTGAAATGAGAATTCGAAAGATAAAATTAATCCACCGAACTAAGTTTTTAACGTTACCTGAGCCGCAAATATGCAGCGCTTTAACTTGACAATGTCCTCTTTGACAATCAGGTCATCTCCCTTCGGTACGTCTCCTCTGAAATGAACCGTAAACTTTTCCTCCAGCAAACAAACAATCGTACAGAAACATATTTTGCTCCATTACGCATCAACTCATATGCCTATGATGCCCAAACATGTAATGCATTGTAATCTGGCATTTATTAAGCGCCACTTCAAGAAAAGAACTCGTCAGTGGCGCTTCCGACCCAAACCAATGAAATTACTGTCAAATAATACAGACTTCAGGCGCCAGCGAAACTCTGGAAGGGACAGAATAAGGAGCTCGAGCCATATCGTCTGTGAATTGTTGAAGGCATTGTACATCGCAGATGAAGAGATAGAAGATAAAAGTACCCTCTTGTTTATATGACTCTAGAGACACTACTCAGAATATAAAGGCTCTAACGCAACATAAGAAGAAGAGCAGTCTCTTAGGCTAGCCCTGACGCAGCCATGGGTTCGAAGTGTTAGCGACTTAATTTTCTTAGCCTCAGCATATCAGGGCGGGTGGCCAGTTCTCTCCCTCGCCATCTCATCTTCCCAACAACAGTGTATGTTAAGTGTACTCCTTATAGCTGAGATGGCTAGAGAGAGCAGGTGGAGGAGAAATCTCAAACCAAATTTCTGCCCTGGCGAGGATTTGAACCCCCATCAAGGATTTAAACCCCCAACCTCTTGATTGACAATCCAACAAGCTAACCACTAAACTAAGAGCACCCCAGTCAACATCTAAATTAAAATACTGAATGCCGGAGATAAACTAATTCACAAATTACCTTAGGCAAGTCTCAAACAGTCTGTGTCCAATGTCGTTCTGAATCGCGTGAACAGTGTCACGCAGTTGCTTGGCAATTGCCTGACCTCTCAACGACTCGACGTTGAAATTGTTAGTCCGAGTCGGAAAGATCAGAAAGGCAACAACAGTCATCTCACTTCCCTCACACTGTCATCACACAAACAGCAAAATCTCACTTTAAAATCTCACTTTTAAAACAGCAATTAAAAGGAACTTTAATGAAGTTCAGAAATGAAGCCAAACCTTGTTTTAACACTTTAACAACGAGAGTGTACTAAAGCAAATGGGAAACCAATGCAGCCAGGGCTGTAGTCGAGGGTATACATGGGTATACAGCGTGTACTCACCTCTAGAGACCGTATACTCACATCACAAAATATTTATATTTATTTACATTAAAATACTGTAGCGTGTACTCACAAAATACTGTTGCGTATACTCACCTCTAATTTGTTTAGGAAAACTAACCAGTAGCGTGTACTCGCCTCTAATTCTACCACTACAGCCCTGAATGCAGCTCATCAGAGTTAAAGCAAAAACAAAGCAAAACTTAGTGAAAATGCAGAGACATTTGGTAAAACCACAGACCACACATAGAACCTTGTGCTGTCCCTCTTACTACACTGCATAGCACCCTCTGACCTTTACCAATCAATCAAAATAGCACCCTCTGACCTTTACCAATCAATCAAAATAGCACCCTCTGACCTTTACCAATCAATCAAAATAGCACCCTCTGACCTTTACCAATCAATCAAAATAGCACCCTCTGACCTTTACCAATCAATCAAAATAGCACCCTCTGACCTTTACCAATCAATCAAGAAATTCGTCACATCTCTTTCAACTTTCAGAATCTCTTTTGACTTTAAAGCAGAGGTGGGCAACATACGGCCCACGGGCCGGATCCGACCCTGGGGACCTTTGGACTGGCTCTTGACATCTCTTCTACATTAGCCTTGTACATGGCACATGTATGGGAACCTTTTATCCCGTCTAGATTTCTGTACGTAGGCCCACATTAAAACATCTGTTTCTTATTTATTAAGAATCCGGCCTCTAGTCTAGTCAACTAGTTTACTACTCAACCTCACGAAGTGTCAGATCTCACATTAATAATTTTAATATAGCACACCAAGCAAATGAATACATTGTACAGACAACAGTTTTATGTTGTTAAACTAATGGCTAAAAAAACTGAAGAAACTTAAAACATTTTGATTTTTATTGTAGTGTAGGACTGTAGGTATTAGGATAATAATGTTTTCATCATAAAAATTATCTTCATTTACTTCAAACTGAAAGTTTAATCATAATGGTTATTCAGTAATATTTAGTTTGAATAAAATTAATATTGTCTAATTTTCTGGCACAAATGAATCTCCAAAAATTAACCCTGATTGGCATATGGCCCCTGAGCTGCCCTTAAAATCTTAGGGCGGCCCTCTGTTAAAAGAAGTTGCCCATGCCTGCTTTAAAGCATCATAATTCACAAACATCACTACAAATTCTCTTATTATCCATACGGCTCTGAATATTTGGTATGCAAATCTTATAATCAATAACATGCAAATTGGCTTATTATAGTATGATGACAACAGAACTACGAAAAATTTAATTTAGCATCGACCTTCATCATGTAGTTGAGTCTTGCAAGAGATTCGATGAAGACATCTGCTCCTTTGTTTGAAAACTCATATCGACCAGCGATGAAAAGGTAGAGTGTTCGATCCAGATCGAAGTCGTAGTGACTAGAATTCAGAATAAAAATCATCTGTTTCACAACACAACTGCAGCACTGCAGTCTTTCTGGTAGCATGCTGTGTGTAATCCAACAATTGCCAGTATGAGCCTGCTGAGCAGACCCAATCAACAACCATTGGTCATCGTTGTTTGCACGCGCTTCTCTCATACCTCAGATTTACTCACCTTGCTCACATAATACGAGCAATAAAGAAATAAATAAATAAATACATAAATAAATAAATAAATACATAAATAAATAAATACATAAATTAATAAATACATAACTAAATAAATACATAAATAAATACATAAATTAATAAATAAAAAAATACATAACTAAATAAATACATAAATAAATAAATACATAACTAAATAAATAAATACATACATAAATTAATAAATAAAATATAAGTAAGAATTTCTTTTCTGGTGTGAATTCTGATACAAAGTGATCAGGAGGTGCATCTCTAATAAAAAAACGAGACTTTTTATTTGATGTGAAGTCCAATATAATACGATACTCAAGGATAAGCATCCCTACTTCAGTTCTGCTTTAGAAAATAACCAGAAGCCATTTGTTCCAATCTCATTAATTAAGTTACGCACAAAGAAATTAAATACTAACAGACATCAGACCCACAAGATACTAGATATTCCTAGAATTCCAATAAAATCTCAGCAACAACATTTAGACTGTAAACCTCAAACTAAACATCTTGCCACAAACTGACTTCTGTTTCCTGTGCTAAACACTGATTTTTATTTTATTTATTTATTTATTTATTCCGGATATTTCTATAGCGCCTCTCGAAGTCAACTACTACACAGAGGCGCTCCCGACTACAGCATTTGATACTGTGCCGGAATTTTCACGCTGAAGCGCCACGAGCAATTGTGAGTGAAGGACTTGCCCAAGGTCCGTACGCAGCGGCTAGAGTGGGATTCGAACCTGCAATCCTCCGGTCACAAGGCGCCGAACTTACCACTGAGCCACCACGCCCCACATAAACTGATGTTCATAAACAGTAAATTCTTTCAAACAAACACAAACGAATCTCATTACATACCCGTAGAAATGGCCGCGAACAAAATCGTTGATTCGTTCCTTTGCGAGGGCATGTCGGTTTTGAAACTCATGCAGCGCGGCAAATTTCTGAACGTTAAGTCCATTCGGCACTATCACATCTGCAAAATGTTTAACCAACTTTGAAAAAAATTCAAAAAGCAGAAGTAACTCGATAATAGCGCTAACTGTTCCTCCTGGAACAGGTTGCCTAACAACCTGCAACACGAGAATCTCACCCACTCTGCCTCGTTTCCGCAAACGCTTGAACACCAATTTGCTCAATTGTGGTTTCATTGTGAGGTTGTGAGCACCTCTTTTCAAGTGGTGCTATATAAATTTGCAATTATCATTACCAACTGTTAGTTATAATCCATCCATCTTTACTGAATCATCAAATCTGATCAAATTTGTAACCATCATCAGGGGTATATGCATTTTTACTAAATATCGTAGTGTTTGTAGCATTAAGCAGATGTGCATGGAAGAATTGCGCCAAGTCCTTTCAAGGTGATTATCTCAAGAACTCTCAAATTCAGAGGCGTCTATCCCCCCCCCCCTAAGTCATTGGAGCAACTTCCAATTCCCCTTTTCTTGCCGCCTCCCCCTTTCCTTCCCCCCATTAATGGTGGCACACACACACTGACAGATCTTCCCCCTCCCCCTATTTCTTGGATGGAACATCCAAGGTTTCTATGGTGTAGACACCCCTGCTCAAATTGACACTCTATGCTTCAATACAAGTGCTCAACCACTCGACAACACATCTTCACTGCACACAAAAAAAATTTGTTGCCTATTTTAAAAAGTAAAATCTACATCAACTGTAAACCAGACCAAAAACATAGAACACAAACAAACCTGGTTTTCTTTTGAGAAGATGCTCCGACTCGAACCCCGTGATCTCCGAAACAGTTGTGAAGACATGGGCACAGTGTACAGCTGCCCGTTCAATACAGTATCGATGATAAATACCACGATCGCCAGCCTCTTTGTCTACGTTGAACTAAAACAGTTGTCACAGTATCACAGATACAGCACTTAAATCCACTGCAATAAAAAAATCATAAATTCCAATTAGCTTCATTGTTCACTGGAAAATTGCAAGTAGACCAACTAAAGCAAGCTCAGTCAGTACTCGGACAGATACGCTACCTAGAGACTTCCAAAATTACTAAGAACATACTCCTACAAATACTGCTAAAACAAACTACAACATAGTACTGCTATTATAGCAACAAACCGTTGCTACAGCAACAACCTCTTCTTACAACAAAAACAACTGTTAATGCAACAAACTACTGTAAGAGCAACAACTGTCGTTAAAGCAACAAATAGTTTTACCTTATCGAGATTATTATACACGTCGACTGCCCCGGCGCAGAGATATCGGCCAAGAAGCGTAGCATGAGTTGTAAATATCGTCGAAATGTCCAGGTGTCGGGTTCGGCTTACGATGAGACCAATTCCAGAGAGCCACTCGTGAAAATGAACCACAATGTACGACTCACCAGAAAGAGCCTTCTGAAACTGTTACAGCACAAGCTCCCATGTTACCGTCCTATAAAAATTGTAACGTATCAGTTGTTTACAGTCATTTTGAAAAACGTTTTCTGAGTTTTTTTTCGGTACCAAATTCCTGCACTGAAGTTCCTCTGAAAACCTAAAAGTGTCAACGATACAAAGTTATTGAATAAATGATAATTTAGCATTAGCAACACACAGAAATAGAAAGACAGACACATACAAAGACAGACACATACAGAGACACACACATACAAAGACACACACATACAAAGACACACACATACAAAGACACACACATACAAAGACACACACATACAAAGACACACACATACAAAGACACACACATACAAAGACAAGACACATACAAAAACAGACACATACAAAGACACACACACAAAACACACACATACAAAGACAGACACATACAAAAACAGACATATACAACAAAGACACATACAAAGACAAACACATACAAAGACACATGCATACAAAGACACACACATACAAAGACACACACACACAAAGACAGACATCCACTGTCACATTTTACTAACTGCATCCAACACAAGATCACAAGGTAACTGAAGTTTTCCTCGATTCTGAAAAATGTAGCCTTCTGTAATCCACTTACTTCAGTAATAAACCAGATGGTGAGGAAGCCGAAGATAACAGCATCATTGGCCTCACGATCGTGCCATGGTATTCCGATGTGTGCACATTCCCAGATCTCTCTCTTCCACTCATCCAGCTTCCAGGCAGCTGAACCGATGTCAAAAAGAACGACATTTGGATAACCCTCTATCAACCATCGTCCATACATCACCTACGAGAAAACAGAGATTGTTCCTATAATCCAATTCAAAGAGCCGCTAGTAATTAAGAAACGTTACATCATTTTCTTACTTTTGCGAAATAAAAATTTCTTTATGGTCTATACACAGTTAACTTCATTTTCTTACTTTTGCGAAATAAGAATTTCGTCATGGTCTACACAGTTACCATCTTAGAAAGCATGAAGTTGCCCTTTCCGTGTTATAGCAGAAGGCATAATAAAAATAAGAACAACAATAATAGCAATTTCTCCTGCACTAATTTCTTATTCATGAAGACAATACCTACTACTACAACCACTACTGGACTGTCAATCGACAGGTCGGAGGTTCAAATCCCTGCCAGAGCAAAAATTTGGTTTGAGATTTTTGCGTTACCTGCACCCCTAGCCAACTCAGCTACAACGAGTACACTGACTGTACACTGATAGTGGGAAGATGAGACGGCAAGGAAGAGGACTGGCTACCTACCCTCATATACTTATGCTAAGAACATAAGTCGCTAACACTTCATACCCACGGCTGCTTCTCCGGGCCAGCTTAAGGGGCTGCTCCTCTTCTTCTAAAAAGATGCAGACAGTACTTGCCTTGATTCCATGCTCTTTCATCTGCTGAATTGTTTTCATCATGGCCTCATTGTGAGTTGGCTCCATCAACTCCATTTCAGTTTGCACGCAAGACTCATTATATGGCCCGATAAGGCAGTACTGGTCCCCAAGTTCCTCAACAGTAACTGCAGCCTTTGTACGAATGACCGTGTAGATACCTCCCACTACAGAAATCAGTATATATAGTATTTTCAGATCAGTGTGTATAACAGCTATATAAATACTCCATTATACTTAAACTGGCAATCCGTTATAACATGCTTCAATATATCACAAATTCTGACATAACACAGATGAGGACATGAATCTTCTAATCATTTCAGTTACAGAAAATAGAATCGTGATGTGACCTCGTTAGAAGGCAGTTCAGAATGCAGCTCCCCAAGTGTATGTATATCAACATTTTATTTTCAACCTACCTTAAAACTCAGATCTGTTTTGGCCACATAGTAGAGGTTTTGAGATGGCCTTAAAATGCACTAGTTTAAAAATCTTGATGCATACATACAATATACATGCACGTATACCTATTTACATAATGCAACTAATTTGCTGTAATGTAATCATGCCAATATATAGAGTACTTAGTGCAGTGCACCACACTTAGGTAGAGCCTCTCAAGGGTTGTTTTATGCAGGCAACAGTCTACAACAGCTTACAGCATGCTGTGGTATGCAAGTGGTTCTAATGCACACCACACATCTTCTGAACCACTTAAAAAACTTGTCATGTTATAACAAATTGTTTTTGTGTATGATCACTTATGTGGTGGTAATGTTGCAATGCTCTAGGCTTTAACTTTGATGTTAGAAGTTCAAACCTATCCGCACTTCGGGAAATTTGGAGAACCCAGCAACACATGAAAGGTTCTGTGACTGCAGCATTCCTTTTTGCGCTTCAGGCAAAAGACAGCACCTTCTGGGCCGCGCCTTTGAAAACTGTTCCAATCTAGTCCTTCTATCTCACATAATCTCACCGACCAAAACATTTGCGTTCTGTTATTACCGACCTTTGTTTGCGACTTCCCATGCCACTTCGAAAAACCACTGGTTCTTCCTCGACGCCTGGAGGCCACCATCGAAGTCGGAGAATTCGGAAAAAGTAGGATCGAGTTCCTTCAGACTCCTTGCGAAAGAACCTCTCCTCGTTCTCATCGACATCTTCGCCAGCTGCGTTCAACAACAGTTACACGAAACCAAGACCTGCAACGGTGGAACTGACTGGCTGAACTCCTGAAGTAAGTAAACTTCTGGTTATAAATATGCGAATCGGGAGCACTGAACTCCCTAACATCCGAGCTATTTCTAACAACCCCTTCGAACTTAAACCATCTCGACTGCCACCCTCAAGGTCACTCAGCGATGTCCTTACGCTGGTTCCCTGATCTGCAGCTCATTTAAGGAAACAAATAAGTAGGCTTGCCGTCAAGGATTCTATATAAATTTGCTTGCCGTCTATTATCATCGTAAAGAAATTTTATGAAGATAATGCAATTAAAGTTACCGCAAATGCACTAAGTTTCTGTTGTGTCATACAATAATTTTTTTTGGAATGCTAGATTGTTAGGTCGTTGTGTCGGAAACAAGAGGAGGGCGCAGACAACGCTTTTGTGAAGCGCTATAAATTGTGGATAGCCTAATTGAGACAAATATTATTAGTAGCTAATCTCTTATATAATATCCATATAGTGTCCGTCCGACGATAAACGCTACGTCACAAACGGTTTCTGTTCTATTGTGAAACAGATACCGTTTGTGACGTCAGTCTTGACGACGGCGATCAAAGCATTTTAACCAACGATATACGCTGCCGTCATAATTATGACGGTCAAATACACTATAGTATTAACATATTATTAAAGCAGTTTTTTTTATAGCGCCCCTTCAAGACTTCAAGATTGCCTACTCAGGAGCGCTCCCAGCCCAACCACGGTCGAACAACGCAGTTTTGAGAACAGTAAGAAACAAGGTGAAATGACCAATCGGTATTTGGCGGAATTTGGTAGGGAGCCCATTCCAGGTCATGGGGCCAGCCACAGAGAAGGCACGGCGCTGTTGTATGGCTGTCCGCGCACGGGGAACAATAAGTTCAGCCTGCGCAGCTGAGCGGAGAGAGCAACGACGTTGCGAACATGAAGTGGGACAGCAGTATATTAGTATATTATCTGTATAAACATGTTAACGTTGCTGTACACCAAAATGCGGTTTGCAATTGGTTCCAATAAAGAATATTCTATTCTATTCTATAATAAGTATACATACATACATACATACATACATACATACATACATACATACATGCATGCATACATACATACATACATACATACATACATACATACATACATACATACATACATACATACATACATACATACATACATACATATATTTATTTATTTATTTATTTATTCCGGATATTTCTATAGCGCCTCTCGAAGTCAACTACTAGGCCTACTCAGAGGCGCTCCCGACTACAGCATTAATTTTGATACTGTGCCGGAATTTTCACGCCGAAGCGCCACGAGCAATTGCGAGTGAAGGACTTGCCCAAGGTCCGTACGCAGCGGCAAGAGTGCGATTCGAACCTGCAACCCTCCGGTCACAAGGCACCGAACTTACCACTGAGCCACCACGCCCCTCAACATGACTGGTGTGTGCATGTATGTAGGCCTATTCGACCTCCATCACACAATTACTCAACGTGGTTAACCTGATCTCACAGTGGATGTCATCCAATCTCCTCTGCCTTAGGCCTAATCATTCCAAAACTGAATTCATCATCCTAGGCTTTCCTGTCAAGACCTTAGACCTCGAGACCAAGACCAAGAATTTGAACCTCAAGACCAAGACATTGAACCTTCAGAACCTCAAGACCAAGACCGAGACCAAAACCCAAAAAATGACATTCAGCCCAAGGTTTCTTTTCCATACAAAAAATTGTCAAGTATAGGCTACGTCGGACTACTCGCTATTTTAATGAAAACGTGAGTCTATTATTTTATTTAGGCAAATTAAATTTAAATGCAGACCGCAGAGTATTCAGAATTCGTATTTACAAAAGTCCTTCATGCAAAATGTTATTCCAAATGCCTTTTGTATTTTTATTAAAACCAATTCGCTCAGAATTTTCTGACCAAGACGTTTTGTGTGGAGCCTCATAAATTCCGCCATGTGAAAATATAGGCCTACTTTCCATAAGTGCTGAAGTCGCTGGCGCACACAGTAGCTTTTCAAGCACTGGATGTATGTACAAATTTTGATTTTTGAGCCTTTTGAAATCCGTCCATGGTTTACCAGACCGTCTGGCTTCAGAAAAAGTCTTGGCAGGGCTTCCAGACAGTGCACGGACACAGCATAACTTAGTTTTCTGACCAACAACTTACATCCGTCCGTAGGTAGGCCCTATTTGTGTCGTAGGCTATGATGCAAACAGGCTTGATAATTTTTTTTAATTCTTGAGTTTTGTTAAATGACTGTTCATATTGATAGCCGGTCTTGGTCTTGCGAGACCAAGACCAAGACCTTGAACCTCAAGACCAGGACCAAGACCAAGACTTTTGGTCTCAAGACCAAGACCAAGACTTTTAAAAACGAACTCGAGTGCACTCAAGACCAAGACCTTGGCCTCGAGGACAAGTCTGGCGCACACACACACACACACACACACACACACACACACACACACACACACACACACACACACACACACACACACACACACACACACACACACACACACACACACACACACACAGACGCACACACACACACACACACACAGACGCACACACACACACACGCACACACGCACACACGCACACACGCACACACACACACTCACGGTTGGCTGTTGCTTCTGCCTTTTGTGGAGTTAGGGCCTATAATAATAGGCCTACGGAGTTCGATAATAGGCCTACTATATGGGCTTCATAGGATATAATTACATTGTATATCCTACTAGTGAGTCGGTCGTGACCCTTATGGTGATACACATAACAATGAGTTCATATTTAATATGGTCAACATAATTATGACATAGCAGTTGGGGTAGTTAGTCTATCAGACGACTATTTAAGTGGTATATGTCAATGACAGGTCCAAGTTAAATATCAAGCACTAAATAATTTGATCAAACGTCGGCTGTGCTCACTAAATTCCTTCAAGCTCCCACCAACATACGCTAGCCTGTGGAGGTCGCGAGTATTAAAAAAAACTACATTGTCATGCCGTATGGCGTACGCTATCGTGAACTCCGCATATATCTTCAGCGCCAAAGACAAGCTTATTTGTGAATATCTGGTTTTTCGCAAACGGTTAATAAAAACAAAAGGAGTTCATTTAGGCCTATCAGTCTGGCTTGGTTCCGAGGAAAAATTCAGAGGCAAAGTGGCAAACTGCTAAGCTGCACAATAGTCACCTTTTTAAAGTGTTCGTCTTACGATATTTGAATTGCGTAACATTCATGGTTGGAGTCTCGAAGGTCTTTCTGATTGTGATGCTTAGAGTGTGTTGATTGTACACCAAAATGCGTTTAGCGATTGGCTCATTAAATACCGTACATTCTTAACTTAACTACTGGGTAGCTATGGAAACAAAATTGCTCTGACTTCAACGGCTCTGGCAGCCGCTAGATGACGTCATACAGAAATAATGCAATTGATAGCTGTTGACTGTTCTAGTGATCTATGTCGTCGGGTCTAAAGAAGCTTTTGTATCGTTAGTTAATTGCCAAGGATTGGTTAATTGCTGTCGACGCAAACGGACCAGTTAACAGGAAGTTGTCGTTAAACGTAATGAACAATATTATTGCCAGTTGCAAATCCGCAGGAAGTTATGATAAAGCCGACGTCAAAGGCGTGTGTAACCAAAATATGTCGCTAACACTGGAACTTCACAACAACCGGTTTTCGGTGGTGCCAGTCACAAGCCTTGATAAAGGAGGAGGGCTACATAAACGGTTCTGGCAGCCATAAGATGTCGTTAAACACTGGAAGGGCCTACTACTACTCTGCTAGTGCCGGTTTGCATCTATTTCGCCAGCGCTTTGTAATTGTAATTAGTAACTTCTATCGCGCAAATGTCTAACGCACAAAGTATCAGCCGATGGCACTTCAAAAGCAAGACGTAATCAGGTCGATATTCAGAAGACCAGGCCGCTAAGATAGAGAGTGGATATTGAGATAAGCAATTTGAAAATGTAAGTCTTTAATTGACAACGAAATAGCATAAGCCAGTGAGCGGGAAGGGACTGAAACATGAAGAAAATCGAGGTCCAGCAACTGAGAAAGTTCGTTCACCAAGAACAGTTCTAGTTTTAGGTGACTTAAGCCGATCATTGTCGGTAGATTATCGGTCAGTTACTGTAGGTCTATTTTACAAGTGATTTTCTCCAATTGAAACAAATCCTTTGCTGAACAGTAAGCCAATGGGGGGTGGGTGGTTGAATGGTAATATGATGGCACGAAGATCAGAAGTACGCGGGTTCGATACCCGCTAGCCCACAAAGTAGACTCAGCCTTTCATACCCTAGGTGGCGACGGTAAAATTAGCAATAGGACAGCTGTGCGCCTTGCAGGCTGCCATACAGTTAAATTCGACTTATGTTAAACTTATTATCGTCTGTTACTAAAATACCATGTAATCTTACTGAGTACTTGTCAGTTTGAATAAATAAACGAATGTAAAAAATGCAAAGATTTAAACAGAGGAGTTGAAGACGATTCCGTTTGGTCGTGACTTTTGTTATAAGGTCGGTAGTATCTATGAGGAGTTTCCTGCGAGATGCGCTATATAAATGTGCAGTTACGGTGACGAATAGATTAAACACTTTTGTGCGGTAGCCTAAGCTATAAATTTAAATTTTTTTAAACATTTTCAATACTTGTTAAGTTTCCAGCCTCTCCTAAATCCTCCAACATTACATTACTATTACTTAGCATCACTAATGTATTTGTAACATATTGCGGTTTGTCAATGTGAGTCGAAAATAAACGAATAATAATAATAATAATAATAATAATAATAATAATAATAATAATAATAATAATAATAATAATAATAATAATAATAATAATAATAATATTAACAGTAATCATTCCAGACAAATCTACACTGTAAATAATGTTGAAGTCCCTGAGGGATCCTGTTTACCTCGGGGCAAAAAATAATAATAATATAAGAGACTTGTATAGTGGAGTAGGCTATTTTACAGAGAATCTAGCATCATCTATTTGGATTATACCTTGCCCAATCACAACCACCACCAATATCACTACTACCAGAGCAGCTATCACCACCTTCTGTTTCTTCCTCGTAATCGTCATCATCATCACCATCGTCGCAGTCATCATCGTTAGTCATCATCATCATCATCGTTCCCGTCTTTCGTCATCATCGTCGTCAGCATCATCGTCGTTGTTATCGTCATCATTCAAGTGATGGATTTGAACGAGTAGCCACCGATTCATAAATCCTTCCGATTTGATTTCCTGTACAACGATCCTCCCACCCACCAGCTTCTTTGATCTTACCGGTCATGCAGCACAGCAGGAAATGACTCCAGTCTACTTTTCAGCCAGAAAATAGGCCGATCGTCGATGGAAATTTATTAGGCGCCTATATAACCTCACATTCCGTCCCTGGCCTCTTCCGAATGTGGGCTAACGAGATAATGGAAGAATTAGTTGTTGTTGTTGTTGGTTAACGACGCTGTGTCATAACAGAGATGACTAACGTCGCCCTCCTCCTTTCTCCAGGCTTGGGACTGGAACTGCCCGTATATGAGCATGCAGTGGTGGAGTTCAGTGGAAAGGTACACTAGGAGTATATAGGCTGATATACGCCAACAGTGTGACACACAATGGGTGATGTACACTCTAAGGGTTTTCGGACAGAAAGTGTAGGCCTACACCATAGTAATTAGTATGCAAATGAAGCCTTTGGTGCAATAACCAGGTAAGTCGACTTACCTGAAAATCGGGCAAGTTGGCTTAAAATGATCCTGAGACATAGGCGCATCTATGCTGTAAATTTCAGCTTGGTATCTCTAAAATTAAGGGAGTAGGTAGGAAAATAATCAGGCAACTCTACATACCTGCTTTGAGAATTATCCAACTTGTGTGCTATGATTTCGTGCATTAATCAGGGAACTCAACAAACCCGGTTATTGCATTGGAGATCCAACAGCCAAGCCTCTCGGTTGTGTGCAGTAAGTAAGCTTAAGTACCGGTAATTCAACAAACCTGATTCTTGCACGGAACCATAAACCACTTAAATTACGTTCTCGAATGCAATAACGAAGTAAGTAACGGCATAATAATAATAATAAATGATCACTAGCCGAGTGGTCGGTCGTCTACAGGGCGACGAATCGGACCGTTTTTCGACGCATCAACAGTAGACGATTCGGGTAAGCGCCACTGAGTAGATTTCTTTAAGGGGCGTTATATAAGTTTATAGATAGATAGATAGATAGCACAGAATAGATAAAGCGCTTTATCTGTTCTGTGTAGATAGTTTCGGACATCGACTTATATGTTTCGGACCGATCCCTGCAAATGTAGTGACTTTGAGCGACGATACAGTGATTTCGTAGGCTAACTCTCAATGTGCTGTTAGTAAACGTCGTTTAAAAAGTCATATTTAAATGTGTCGTCATTTTACTCCAAGCAGAATGCAACTCACTTACCGAATGCAAAATAGGTAGCCCTTTTTTAAATTATTTTTTGAAGATCTTGTACCTAGCTGTTTTAGTAATAGTAATAAAATGTTACTTTCAAACACACTACAAATCTGACACCTATAGAAGTTGTGAGCTGTGACAGAAAACGTGCAGCGGGGTTACACGAAGTTTCACAATTTAAGCTTTGCGACTGACAAAATAATGTTGATCATGCACAAGACAAGTCAGTGTGTTTCGTAAGAGTAATCCTTTACAAACTAGTTACTTAACCGAAAATGAAAACAAAATTAGGTCATAATATAATCCGGTATTAAATAGTTTAAAATATTATGTTCTGCAACTGTTCGACAGTCCACAAGGAAATCTTCTACACCCTGCAAGTTTGGTATCTATGAGGCATGGGTGCCAACAACAAACATATAAAAAGACAGACAGTGTATGACAAAACAGAAGAAACACATGACATCAACTTACCTGACATCCAACCACACCAGCTGTCATTGTAAGTTGGTGTCATGTGTTTCTTCTGTAAGATATGATGACAACTTACCTGACATCCAACCACAGCAGCTGTCATTGCCTGGTGAAACAGAAGAAACGCATGACATCAACTTACCTGACATCCCACCACACCAGCTGTCACTGTAAGTTGGTGTCATGTGTTTCTTCTGTTTCACCAGGCAATGGCAGCTGCTGTGGTTGGATATCAGGTAAGTGAATGTCATGTGTTTCTTCTGTTTCACCAGGCAATGGCAGCTGGTGTGGTTGGATATCAGGTAAGTTGAAGTCATGTGTTTCTTCTGTTTCACCAGGTAATGACAGCTGGTGTGGTTGGATATCAGGTAAGTTGAAGTCATGTGTTTCTTCTGTTTCACCAGGTAATGACAGCTGGTGTGGTTGGATGTCAGGTAAGTTGAAGTCATGTGTTTCTTCTGTTTCACCAGGTAATGACAGCTGGTGTGGTTGGATGTCAGGTAAGTTGTCGTCATGTCTAATATTACAGAAGAAACACGTACATGACATCAACTTACCCGACATCCAGGATCATATAGCTGGCGTATATAAGTCTGGCAATTTTTCTTATACAAGCTCCGCAGAATGTCTATCACAAATCAAAACTGACAACATGCTGCAAATAGAGTTTGAGGAGAACGGATCGTAGCTACATGCAAGCCTCTCGGTTGTGTGTAAATGAACAAACCTTATTCTTGCATTTTATTTAAGCTTTTCCATTTCTTAATGATGTGATGATTTTGTTGCAAAAACTATGTCTGTATAGTTACCTGGTTCTTGCGCATTAGAATCACAGTTCTGTAATGGTTATCAATTCCATGCAATAACAAGGTTTGTTCACATATTTGATTCTTGCATCAAAACAAGTTTCAAGCATGACACGGACGTTGCCGTGCAATAACCAGGTTTGTTGTTCAAAGGCTGATAATTAATTAATTAGTGAAAGCATGGGGTGGGGAAATGAGTTTCTGATCAATTGCGAATAGATGCACTTTATACTTTTTAAATTTTCTTATTATCTATTTCCTGCACTAAACGGCAAGCTTCTGAACATAGCAAAACATTCAAACTCATTTTGCCGAAAACTATGAAATTGCACTTACCTGGTTATTGCACCAAAGGCTTCAAATGTGCATAGGGCTGTAACAGCTTCTATGGCGCCGGTTTATAATGGAAAGGCTGTACGTATTTGATATTGACCATTCAGACATAGGCGTAATTTGTGGGGGGTACGAGGGGTACCCGTACCCCCACTTTTTGGACTGGGGGGTACCGTACCTCCACTTTTTGAACAATGCCAATGAATATTTTATCATTGTGCCTTCCTAAAGATCGCAGTCTCAGCTTTGTTTCGTGTATGTAAGAAATTGGTACCCCCCCCACCTTTTAGACCAAAGTTACGCCTCTGCATTCAGACTTGAGAAGTGGACACATGACCATACAACAGAGCATCGATGGTGCTGAGCAACTGTGAGTGAACGACTTGCTCAAAGTCCCTACACAGTGACCGCCTCGGACGAGGCTCGAACCCTTACACTGTGCATTACAAGGCCAGGTCTCTAACCACTCGGCTTCAGTGTACACTGTAAAGCTTATCAATCGTAATGATTACTCGCAGGCAAAATATAAACATGCAGGCGTAGACATATATATGTACATGTAAGTAGCAGCTTATGTAATGCACTAGGCATCAAAAGCGAACCGAATTAAAGTGAATGCCAGAAGGTCAGTCAACTCAGACAGACAGATAGACAGACAGACAGACAGACAGACAGACAGACAGACAGACAGACAGACAGACAGACAGACTGACAGACTGACAGACTGACTGACAGGCAGACTGACTGACAGACAGACAGACAGACAGACAGACAGACAGACTGACTGACTGACTGACTGACTGACAGACAGACAGACAGACAGACAGACAGACTGACAGACTGACTGACTGACTGACAGACAGACAGACAGACAGACAGACAGACAGACAGACAGACTGACAGACTGACTGACTGACTGACAGACAGACAGACAGACAGCTCACCACTATAGTTGATAAGCCAGCAGGCTCTGTGAATATATAACTATATCCATCCGCAATTAAGTGTACATATACATATATAGATATCGTATGCACCCATATATGTGTGTGTGTGTGTGTGCGTTCGTGCGTGCGTGCGTTCGTGCGTGCGTGCGTGCGTGCGTGCGTGCGTGCGTGCGTGCGTGTGTGTGTGTGTGTGTGTGTGTGTGTGTGTGTTGGGTTTAGGCTTATCTGAAATGTTATCTCGTGTAATTTGCATTTTGCATTTTTACATCGCGAGATCGAGAAGTACAATATCGATATAGAGGAAATCAACTCCGTCTCAAACGAAATGAGATTTTATTTATATTTCATTATAATAATAAGTATTCATATGGGCGGTTCGTTTGAGGACTGACTATGCTAATCTAGGCTACAGGATTCAGAGACTCTGCTATAGACACTGTCATCTGGGACGTTTTAGTTCTCCCGTTCTGCTTCAATGATCGGCTTGGCTCCTCATTAGTCTCACGGTGAAGGCATGCGTCCCTGAAACCAAGACATACCTGTGTTAACATTTTCAAACTGTAATCTGAACTGAAAATTTATATAGCGCCACTTCAAGATAATCTCACCAGAGGCGCCTCCGAACTAACAAAAAGAAACTACGTTAAAAGAGAAATAGAGGCAGAGAGCGGCTGAGGAGTTCATGTGGAGGACTGTAGGGGAGAGTTGCCATGATTGGACCACTTAAGGGAAACTGAGATTTTCTGAATGAATGCTACTGAATTTCTAAAAGGAAATTATGCCACATGATGGGCTAATATGTCAAGTATGTTGTTAATAAGCAAGGAACAGATAGTATTCATGTAAATATGAAAAATAACTAAAACAGCGTTAGCTGTAATAGGTCCAATCAAGGCAACCTGTTGCCTTAAATGGACCACATGGTTGCCTCGACTGGATCAGTTGCCCTGAATGGAACACATCATATTAAAGATGTTTTTAAAAGATAATTTGCAAAAAAAACACACTTGAAACGTTTAAAAACACTTATTGTCTACAAACATGCAATAAAAGTCTCTAGCTAAGTGTCAAAATACTGTAAACGTGGTAAAAATCACCTTCACAAAAACACTTAGGCCTATTGTCTAAAAGACATGCAGTAAGTCTCTAGCTAACTGTCAAAATACTGTAAACGTGGTAAAAATCACCTTAACAAAAACACGTATGCATATACAACAGAAAGAAAATGTTATTTGACATAATACAAGCCAATGGTAATTATTATTATTTAAAGAATCAAAATATAACATTGCAAGTGCCGGTGTCTTTAAATGGACCACGCGATATTATCGGTCCAATTCAGGACACTGAATGTGGTCCATTTCAGGCAAAATGGACTACTTCAGTTTACACTGCGATGGTTCAACGCTCATCAGTCTTAGCGTAAAATCACTTATTGTCGCTCAAACATGAAACCCGGCTATAGCTAAAACAAACATGATTTCATTTTTAAAAGCTTACTTAAAATGTGTACACTCGTTGTCAGGTACGTCTAAAATTAGATCAGCACCACATGAAAAAGACTTTTAACCGCAATTTTAAAAATATATAGTTTTCTGTCAAACTGCCTGTGTCAACACGATCAATATTCAAGTGCGCAAGAATACAACAATTGAAAACGAGGCTATATATGTATCTAGGGGGTAAATAGGCCGTGGTCCAATTGAGGCAACGGTCCAATCGGAGAAACTCTCCCCTACAGATTTTGAGTGTATACGCGGAGAAAGGGAGGAAGAAATAACGATGGAATGTAAGCGAGAACGAGAGAGTGAAGGAAGGACGGAAGGATGGAGAGATGACTTAACGGAATGCTGGAAAAACAGGAGAACAGTAGGAAGACATCATTTATAATACAAAATGTATGTAAGCAAAGTGACGTCATAATTAAGATTATATCAAATACAAAGTGTATGAAAGCAAAGTGATGTCACAATTCATATTATATCAAATGCAGAGTGTATGCGTGCAAAGTGACGTCACAATTGAGACTATATCAAATACAAAGCATTTGCAGGCAAAGTGACGTCACAAATCATATTATATCAAATACAAAGCGTATGCAAGCAAAGTGACGTCACAATTCAGTTATATTAAAAACCAAATGTAAACCGGTGTAATTCTCCTTACTGGTTTTATTTTAGTTACAGTCAGTGCTTTTTTTCTAGAAAAAAAGGTTCCGGAACGGAACAATAGATTCCGGAACGCAACATTTATGGGCGGGCTAAAATCACGAGAAAAACGGGATTGGGTGTTGGTAGGGGTCTGAATAAACACTGAAAACAGTTCAAAAACACTGAAATTAAATTAAAATAACAAAATTATTGTTTTTATTATTAAAATTTAAAAAAATATTTTAGTAGCTGAAAAAAAGGTGCCGGAACGCCGTTCCGGCTCGTTCCGGCTGAAAAAAAGCCCTGGTTACAGTTACAATTATAGTTAATGGCTTTTCATTTCAGTAATAATTACAGTAATGGTTAGCATTATTTTTCAGTTATAGCAATGGTTACAGTAGGGCCTAACTGGATTTTTATTTTAGTTAGTTTTACTTAGTTCTTAGTTACAACGGGCTCCCAGTGGCGCTCCGCCTGGTCCCTATAGGTCACTCCACTACTTTTTATGCTAATTTAAAGACTGCTCTTTTTAACAGTGAATAGACTGGGAGCGCTCCTGAGTAGACTGCCTTGAAAGGGCCCCTCAAGATCTGTTGAGACATTTTGACTACAAGGTTAATATGACTACCGGTACTGCACTTTTTACTTTTTGTAACGAAAACAACTATGAATTTTCGAATAGAATATTGTTCATTAAACCAATCAGGGGCGTCTATCCCCCCTAAGTCATTGGAGCAACGTCCCTTTTCCCCTCTTCTTCCCCCCCTCCCCGGTCCTTCCCCCCTAAAATGGTGGCAAACACATGGACAAATCTTCCCCCCCCTATTTCTTGGATGGAGCATTTGCTCCAAGGTTTCTATGGTGTAGACGCCCCTGAAACCAATTGCAAACCGCATTTTGGTGTTGTTGTTGTTGTTGTCTTCAACCGTCCTCAATCCGAGGGTTGGTCGCTTCATGGACAAGTTTCCTCCATCTCCTCCTGTCCTCCGTCTCCGACAACACTTGATTGAACGATAAATCCATCCAAGTTCTGATGTTGGTGAGCCATCCCATCCTCGGTCTTCCTTGTGCTCTTGCCCCTGGGACTGTACCCTGCACTATCTCCTTTTCCAGGCAGTCTCCCTTCTTCCTCATCAGGTGTCCGAAGTAAGGAAGCTTCCTTCGTTTGATCGAGTTAAACAAGCTTCTTTCTGTTCCTATCTTCTCCAGTACCCATTCATTTGTTCTTTTTTCCGTCCACGATACTCTCAGAATCTGTCTCAAGCATTTCATTTCGAATGCCTCTATTCTTTCTTCGTCTCTTTTCTTTATAGTCCAGCTTTCACAACCATATGTTGCCACTGGCCAGACAAGGGCCTTCATGAGTCGTAACTTAGTAGCCAGTTTTATGCTGTGACTCCTCCATATTTGCCTCAGTGCTGCCCCTGTGCTCAGTCCCCTTGCCAGTTTCTCTCTTATATCTCTGGTGCATTCTGCATCTTCAGTTACCAGCGATCCCAGATACCGAAAAACGTCAACCTGTTCCAGTTTATTTCCTCCAACCTTTATGTTGCATGCTCTGCCTTTTAGCGTCATCACCTTTGTTTTGTCCACATTTATCAGTAATCCCTTTTTCTCCCCCACTTGCTCCAATCGAGTGACTAACTTCTGTAGTTCCAGTTCTGATCCTGCCAGGAGTACGATATCATCAGCATACCTTAAGTTCGTAATTTTCCTACCACCTATCTGCACCCCTCCCTCCCATCCATCCAGCACCTCCCTCATGATCACCTCCGCCATAATGTTAAATAGATTGGGGGAGATCACACATCCCTGTCTGACCCCTCTCTTGACGCGGAACCCTCTTGATAGTGTTCCCGCCACCTTTACTTTAGCCTGTTGTTTACAGTACAAT
>OY744611.1:45386752-45401752 GCA_963556255.1 Allolobophora icterica
AGTGTGTTTGGAAGAGCTATGGGCTAGAGTGAAATGTATGGGGAAATATAGGGAGGAATTGTATCGTGGAAATGTATACGGTGGAAATGCATGGAAGAAATGCTTTGAGAGAAATGTATAGGGAAATGTAGGCTATGGGGAAATGTATGTTGGAAGCATATGGAGGAAGTGTATACAAGAAATGCATGGGGAAATGTATGGAGGAAATGTGTTGGGGAAGTGTATGGAGGATATGTAAAGAAGAAAGTTTGAGGGAAATGTATGGGGGAAATGGATGGAAGAAATTTATGGGTAATGTATGGAGGAAATGTATGGAAGAAATGCATTGAGTAAATGTATGGGAAATGTATTGGAGAAATGTATGATGAAAATGTACAGGAGAAGCGTCTGGAAGCGTATGGATGAAATGCATGGGGGATATGTATGGAGGGAATGCATGTGGGAAATGTATGAGAAAATGTGTCCTCCGTGAGAAATGATATATACTATTACCCGTGTATTGAGTCATAGATACTCTGAACCAGTAGGGAATTCTTATAGTCGAAGATATAATTATACTATACATGTATGGGAGAAATCGGACTTCACAATTGGTAGGTCGTAGGGACAGTCCTGAGTGAAATTTACCTTGCCTTGCTTTACCTTACTTACCTTACCTTGCCTTATCGAACATTACCTTACATGTTCACGGGTATATATCTATATAATGTTTTTGCCTATACTAACTCACATACACGCGGAATATCTTTCTTTGCCTTACCTTATGTTTTCATCAATTTTTTCATTGCGATGACGATTACATAACCTTACCTTACCTACTTGCTGAGTACATTTATGGCTTATTCATGGATTACATACATAATTTCATACTTGTTATATACAAACACACGAACCTATAATAATGTACAAGCCCTTAGGGTTATTGTAAGGAGCAGGGCAGTGCAAACGTTCGGACATGCGTTCGCATTATGATCGCAGAGACGCTGCTTTGTTCTCACCCGACCGTACGTTAACTAATGCACGAATCCCACTTGCTTTCGCTCAATGCACCTCCTACGTGTGTACTCAGCTAATGGACTGATGATGCGTCGTTAATGCTACTTAACAAGTATTTATTTAGTGCCCACACAAACACACACACACACAGGCGCCGCGTAAGTCGCAACTTAATTCATTCTCGGTAGGATGTTTGCCAATCCAACTCAAACTCTACTTCTGACTCGATTTCGGCAGAGCTCATTTCATCTTCGCGGAGAGAGGAAGAGTCCGAAGCCAGAAGGATCTCTTCTTAAAACGGTAGATATATAGTGGCGGTTCTAGTTTTTAGACGGGGGGGGGGGTGGAGGGCTAAAAAGTCAGTTGATCTAATGAGAATTAAGCATTAGGAGATCAGAAGGCTTTGTTACCAACAAACATTGTAGGCGATGTATGGCTAATTAAACTGGGGCTTAATGTGTATGGGGGGCTAAGAAAAACGAGTGGGCTATCTTTCCAGATAGGAGGCTGTAAGCTCCCTAGCCCCTGGTGAAACTGCCACTGTAGATATATATATAGCAAGTAGCTGTGATAAGTTAGAGGAAGCCCATGTTGCAAGCTGCTATGCAATCATTTCAGAACCATGGACAGACCATTAAAACTCCCGCTGAGTAGGTTATTGAGCGGAGTTGGGCAATTGATTGGTCCTCAGTGAATGTGTCCCTAGTCTGGATTTGTATCCGTTAAACAGCACTGACTATCTTCTGTTGCAGAGATAGAGAATCACTGGAGACTAACGTCACGCGTGATATGATGTTCTCACCTTACCTATTAAAATTTTGTGATCCACTATATCGAATGCCTTCAACGAGTCAAAGAGAAACTCAGTTAGTCAAATAGAATCTCTGAAGAAAAATTTCTCACTTTACTTTTTAAAATTTTGTGGTCCACCATATCGAATGCCTTCAATAAGTCAAAGAGAATCTCTTAATAAAAATCTCTGATCTTACTAATTAAATTTTTGGGGCCAACATATCGAATGCCTTCAAAGAGTCTACAGAAAATAGATTTTCAATGGCTTTAGAGAGTTTGGAAGTGCAGGACGAAGGGGCAATGAGTCAACCTGCGTTGTGGAGCGAAGATATAACATAATAATAATAATAATAATAATAATAATAATAATAATAATAATAATAATAATAATAATAATAATAATAATAATAATAATAATAATAATAATAATAATAATAATAATAATAATAATAATAATACCAGATCTACTACTAATATTTAATAATTAAACAATTTATATGGCACAGAGACAGGCCGAGGCTGAAAAATGGGGCGCTGTACATGAGTTCAAAACTCAATGACAGTCACATGACAGCCAGCTACTTAAACAAATGACATGAATAGCTCTTCTAGATCGGATTTTAAGTTATATAGCACCTTTTAAAATATTAATGCCACATACGGTCAGACCTTTACATCTCAGCATCACGAATCTAATTTCCATGCATATAATTATACACAGAGTAAATTCATGAGTGTAAACGATTTAATTAATCGTAATGGTACCTGCATTCGTATAAGTAATTCAGTATGTGATTAGCCGGTATGGCACATTGCAAGCAGGCAGCTGTTTGCTAATGATCATTATTATTAGTATCAAGTCGTGCCAAAAACTTTATAACAGTGTGTATACATGGACATTTAATAATGTTACTAGCATTTACTATTTATATAGTGCCTCGCGTGGGAGAAATCGCCCTTTAAGGTTCATTTCGTTCGATGTTTGCTAATAAAATAGTTCAGCGGAAGTATACAACCTACAACCTAGTCACCGTGTTAAATCACCGATAATCAGTGGATAAGCCGTCTGTCGATTCCAACCCAGGCTTCAGTCGTTGGGGCGAGATTACGATTAATATGACGAATAAGGAGCTTGATGATGTGATGTTCGGCGTATTGACCGAGTTAATCCTCCACCTACCAAGCTCCAATCCTCCACCCTCCAAACTCCAATCATCCGCCTTTCCAGCTCCAAACCTCCACTTTACAAACTCCAACCCTCCGCCTTCCAAGCTCCAAACCTCCACTTTACAGACTCCAACACTGTCATTTCAAACTCCAATCCTCCACCTTCCAAACTCCAATCTTCCGCCTGCCAAGCTCCAATCCTCCGCTTCCAGGCTACAAACCTCAACTTTACAAATTCCAACCCTATCCGCCTTTCTAGCTCCAATCCTCCACTTTCCAAACTCCAAATCTCCGCCTACGAACTCCAATCCTCAGCTTCAATCCTTCGCCTTTCAAGCTCCAATCCTCCGCTTTCCAAGCTCCAATCCTCTGCCTTCTAAGCTCCAATCCTCCACCTTCCAAGCTTCAATCCTCCACCTTCCAAACTCCATTCCTCCGCCTTCCAAACTAAAATCCTCCACCTTCCAAGCTTCAATCCTCCACCTTCCAAACTCCATTCCTCCGCCTTCCAAACTAAAATCCTCCACCTTCCAAGCTCTTTTCCTCCACCTTCCAAGCTTCATTCCTCCGCCTTTCAAGCTTCTCGTCATCAACGAAAACCCACGCCTTAGTGGCCTCCTCTCTCTGGTCTCTCTATAGTTACTCGGATCTCCATTCCAAGACAACCCCTATGACACGACGCAGCGCTCATGAATATGCTAGTATCCTCCGCTTAGCTTCAGAGTAGTGCTTCAGAAATTTGGAATTTACGATTACTATAACCATTGCGAATAAGGCGCTTGATGAGTTTATGATCGACGTATTGACCGAGTCCTTTATCCGAAGAAATAAAAAAAAAACAGGCGTACTTGACGACGCTGATAAAAACGGTCCGTGTGTGCAACAATTATGGTATGTAGCAACCTGCGCAGCTTTTCGCCTACCGACCGTAGATACAGATAACGTCACACCTGGACTGGCCTTAGTTACGGACCTTGGTTACGGAAGACAACTTAATTGCAACTGCACACGCTATGGCACGTGCGCCAATGACTGACGGATGTGGAAATCGAGTCTATGAACTTCACCGTTTCAGAAAAAAACAGAACTGTACGCACACAAGCTCAAACAGACTCGAACACAATGTCATACTGGCGACGTCCTAAAATATATAGATGCATGACATATGTATGTATGCATAAATATACACGCATATATATGCATATATATGCAATTATGCATATATGTGATATTGCAATGTACACCATTCACACTGTTTTACGAATTGTCGTATGACTCGTATATATACACACACGCATACATGTATGCGTGTGTGTACATACGACAATTCGTAAAACAGTGTAAATGGTGTACATGAAATTTTGGCCTATGCTTAGATCAGGCTGAGGAGAGGAGGGTAGAGGAGAGAAGAGGAGAGCACAACAGAGCAGAACGGAGCAGAGAGCAGAGGAGATAAGAAGAGAGCAGAGCATAAGATAGGGGAGAGCAGACCAGACAAGAGAGGAGAGCCTATTAGAAGACAGCAAAGCAGAGCGGAGAGCAGAAAGGAGAGGAGATGGAAGCAAAACAGAGCACAGCAGAGAGCAGAGCAGAGAGAGGAGAGGAGAGGAGAGGAGAGGAGAAGAGAGGAGAGCAGAATAAAGAAAACAAAAGAGAAACCGAGTTAAAGTGAGCGAGACCAAAAATGTCCTCCGTCAACGAACAAAATCGTCGTCATCAAGTTTCATGCCATATGTAACAATTATCTACACGAGCATCGTAACCTTTGAACCAAAGCGCCCTCTACTTGTTTGCGACGAAAGAAGATCTCTCGTCCTAATTAAAATCTGTCAGAAACTATAACGTCTCTTACTGCAGGAAGTTGGGGGTGTTATCGTTCCAGCCGACTGCCCAGGTAGGTCCCGATGGTTGCCCTTGGCCGGGCGCCCGATTTCATTAAGCCCGGAATAGTGCGGCCATAATGGTATTGCCATTTACCATGCGAAGACAATGCGAGGCTAATTGTTTAAAAGCGGATGAAGGAAGACGTCCGTGAAACAGTAGCCACTGGAAGACAGAATTAGAAGGGAGAAATTAGAGGAGCAGCATAAAAGATGAGTGCCTATGCATATTTGTATCTACGGTATGTATGTATGTATGTATGTATGTATGTATGTATGTATGTATGCATGTGTGTATATGAGTAACTATGTATGTATGTGTGTATGTATGTATGTATGTATGTATGTATGTATGTATGTATGTATGTATGTATGTATGTATGTATGTATGTATGTATGTATGTATGTATGTATGTATGTATGTATGTATGTATGTATGTATGTATGTATGTATGTATGTATGTATGTATGTATGTATGTATGTATGTATGTACAGTATGTGTCTATGTATATACGCATGTATGTGTATGCATGTACGTAAGTAAATATGCACGTATGTATATTTATTTATGTATGTAGGCATGTATGTATACATAAAAGTATGTATGTATGTATTCGCATGTAAATACGTATGATATCTGTGTCTATGTATGCATGTATACATGCATGTGTGTATGTGTCTATGCGTACTGTATGTGTGTATGTATGTATGTATGTATGTATGTATGTATGTATGTATGTATGTATGTATGTGTTTACGTATCGTATTTGTATTGTAGTCTGGCATTTATAAAACGCTTCTAGCGGGAGAGCCATTCAGAAGCGCTCCCAGTGCGAGAGAACCCGAGAGAAAAAGCAAGTTTTAAGAAAGGTAAAAGAGGAAGAGACGTTACCTTTACGTATGTATAATATGCAGGTCTATGCATACAACTGCGCATTTCTATAGCGGCTTTGCAAGGACCTCCAAAAAGCGCTGTCTAAAACCCCTAAATAGAATAGGGGTTTTACCTTCTCATCTGAAGACCGGATGAGAAGGTAGAGACGGAAGCCCAGCGGAACTTTGGTTCCTGTGTATGATGGATGGGGAAATAGGATCAGCGGAAGGAACACAAAGAGTCTGACGACAAAGAGCAACGAGATACAAGAGGGAAGGAATTCGAGGAATCGTAAGAGGAGATGCAGGAATACGAGGATTACGAAGAGAGGGGATGAGGAGGTGAAAGGTGAGAGGGCAGATAGCCTATTATTATTATCTATATGCACAAATAAGTGAAAGTGACGTCACAATATTCCATATTATATTTAGTACCAAATATATACAAGCAAAGGTACGTCACAATTCTATATTATATTAAATACAAGATATACACAAACAAAGTGACGTCGTAAACATGTCATATTGAATACAAAATCTTGTCAAGCAAATCAAAGTCTAAGCTAGCACAGCGATGTCACAATTTAATATTATACTAAATAAAATCAAAACGAGCAAATTGACGTCACAATTCCATATTGTATTAAATGCGAGATATAAACAAGCAGGGTGACGTCACAGTTCCATATTATATTAAACACCAAATATGAGAAAGGAAACTAGGAAAGTGATGAAACAATTCATATTGTATTGTATGCAAACTTGGGCGTTGTTTTGGTGCTATTTTTTCTTTTACCGAATATGTAAATGATATAGTCTTCATATATGCAGATTAGTGACATACGTAGAATTAGGCGTTATGTCCCCATTTCTTCATGGATATCTGCGGCCAACGCATTGGTTTATAGCCCGGATTACTGCAACTCACTTCTTGTTGGTATCACAAAGTCAAACATTATAAACTCTTTTGTATTATAGCTCTAGCCAAAACTCTTTGGCTAGGGCAATAACTATTAAGTCAAAATATGGACTTAGGCTTATGACCTCTGTGTTTAGCACAAAACTTTGTATTGGCTACCTGTTCAGCAAGGGCTTTGTTTTAGACTGGGGCTCATACATGTAGTTTGATCAACCTGGTCACCTGGCTGTCTTTCTCTGGTCCTACTCAGGACTTCTTGGTAAATGAGCTTTTTCGGTTGCTGGCCCTACTATTTGGAACGCTCTCCCTGTGTCTGTCCCATTCTGCTCAGTCGCTTGTGTCATTTCGTTCTTAACTTAAAACTTACCTCTTTCAAATTGCTTATCCGCCAAAGGCTGCCTCTCTGTCTCACGGACTAATCTTCTGGATATTGACCTGATTACGGCTTAGTTTTGGTGTGCCATCGGTTGATGCCTTGTGCATTAGATACCGGCGCGACGTAAGTTATTAATCATAATATGTAATAAAGAGCAAACAAGCAAAGTGACGTCACGTTTGATCTAATATTAAATAAGTGTAAGCAAGGCAAGTGACGTCACAATTTATTCATACTAGATCAAATACAAGGTGTGAACAACAGTGGCGTCACAATTCATATTTCGTTAAATGCCAAGTGTAAATGAAGTCACTTCATTGAAGTGACGTCATTATTCGTATTATGCTAGATGCAAAGTGTAAACGACGGTGACGTCACAGTAGTTATTATAACCTGTCCAAATCGAAACAACTTAGGCCTACTCGATTGATAATGCATCGCGTAGTTGCCTTGATTGATGCACCGTGAGTAAATCTTTAGGTAGAGACAGCAATCCTTTTGGGATTTCGTATACGATTGGTCCAGCGTGTACCAGAGACATTTAGTCGGATGTTAGTGCCAGCAGACTCCGTAAGCACCTCACCTTATCTTGTGAAATGGGTTTGGAATTTTGGACATCCGATGAGCGGTAATAAGTAATCTATCAAGGGCAACGGAGACAGTTTGTCAGAGAATCGATCCATAAATATACCTGAACATCCGAACTTGGACCTCCACTTGGTGTCTCTGCTGGAGAACCCTTCGTACAAGACGTAGCGCTCGTGAATAATCTGGTGCCCTGAGCTTAGCTTTTTAATAACGCTTTAGAAATGTCTACGATACGATGGCGATTACACTACATGTAATTTGCAGTTTAGTAATGCGGGTTGCGCGATAGTTTAATCGATAGCGTGCTGGACTGTTGACCGAGAGGTAGGGGGTTCAAATTCCCACCAGGGCAAACATTTGTTTCAAGATTTCTACTTTATCTGCGCTCCTTAGCAAACTCAGCCAGTAAAAAGTATACTGACTGTATATTATCGGTAGGAAGATGAGACGGCGAGGGAGAGGAATATAGCCACCCGACTTCATATGCGGAAGCTATGAAAACGAAGTCACTAACACTTCATAGACATGGCTGCATCTCGGGATTAGCCTAAGGAACAGCCCTTCTTCTTCAATGCGTCAACTGTCAATATTCGTAGGCTGTAAAAAGTTGATTCGAAATCATCAGATCGAAGTTGTCTACTGACTGTGCGTTCTGCGCCTTTCTGTAGTGTTATCAGGCAATTTAAGCGTGAGGTTTAATTAGAAGCCCAGGTGATATTACAGCATAAAGGTATGGACAGATCACGGAGTAGTATAAAGATGAAATATTACGGTCTTTGGTAACATAAATATAGGCAACGAGTGGTAATATCCCAAGGCTTCTGGAGATTTCTTGGCAATATTATATCTGTTGTGACGTCATTTTCAATTATCGTCATTTTAGGTCTCTGCTGTGACGTCACTTTTATTTATCTATTACTAGATTATTGCCCGTCCTAAGCCGGGAAGATCCTGTTTCAAAACAATGTTTTGCAAAACAATGGATAAGCCATAGGCTGTAAATTTGCGAAAGCCGGGAAAATCGTTCGTTCAGCGTGTTCCACCTAAGTTTAAGGCCGTTTTAAGCCGTTAGTTTAACAGGGCAGCCGTATACGGTATATATTTTTATATATGCGGGATAGAGTAATGGTAATACTCATGGCCAGGAGAGCATTAAATCGCGGTTAGGTACCCGTAACCCCCTCTAGGGCGGCGCCTTGCATGGCTGACAAAACGTGTGTTTTGTGAGTGTGTGATTGTAGGCCTACTGTCACGTTTCAATGTAATCTTACTGCGTTTGTCAGTTTGAATTAATAAAGAAGATTATTACTATTTTTATTATTTCCTATCCGCTTACGCATTGAATGTAGGATCGCTGCCTTAGTATGGCGATGTTGTCAGGGCCCTGCCCCTGCTTACTCCACAATGAATAAATGATGTCGCAACGGATACCCGAAAATGATGTCATAACAGATAAATGAAAATAATGTAACGTTTCATAAATGAAAATACGTTACAATAGGCAAGTAAAAATGTCCCAACAGAGACCTCAGAATAACGTAACTCTAGAGATTCACCAAAACGTCATGATAGATAAATGAAGGTGACGTCACAGCAGACACCTAAAATGGCGTCATACTAGATTACCGAGAACGTCACAGCAGATAATTGAAAATGACGTCACAACAGATATGTTGAACTGCGGCAATTCTATACGCAGGTTAACGAGAATGATTTCACAACGGATAGATGAAAATGCGTCATCGGCCTTGGTGAATATGGGTCATCGATGAATATGGGAAGGCGGCTGACTCGTCGACGCTGGTAATAAATCCATTTGGCTCTTTCACGATATTCCACAGACGACTTCCTCCGCAATTACGGGATGTTAAAAACGATGACCACTTGTTCGCAGGAACAGCTGTTGGCGCTACGCGGAACTAGTCAGGGAGGTTCTTGGATTAATTGTACGCTGCAATCGCTACACAAAGACTCATTTATTGTGCAGGCGTCGAGAGGGATATAGTGGGCTTCTGTGTAAACTCTTAGCACTAATGTATGGTCGCCAACGGACACTAATGAGAGACTCAGTCTGGTAATATATCACAACTAATGTGGCCTTAGTTTGACATTATTATGATTCTTATTATTTTAGCGGATTGGTCTGAAATGGGCAGTGGCGGTTCTAGAGTTTTTGGAGTGGAGGTGGGCTAAAAAGTCAGTTGATTCAATGACAATAATTATTAAGCATTGGGAGATTAGGAGGCTTTGTTACCAATAAACATTGTAAATCAAATCAAAATCAAAATTCTTTTATTGTTCACCAATCTTTGAACTATGACACAATTACATAAACGAACTTCAAGTTACATGCAATCAGTGACAAAAGGAAAGCCCAAAGGAACGAAACCGTTCCGCTGTCAGGGTCGCCTAATTACACAAGCTATATCAGACCAATGAAGTGGCGCTTAACAATGCAATATAGAGTTTATTCCTAATGACGCCTGTAGCATAATAACCATGAACGCGCGGTATTAACTATGCATGTACAGAATTCCTATTTTACTTAATACAGTAGGCAATGTATGGCTAATTAAACAAACTGTGGATGGGGACGCAGTAAACTGAAGGAGAAAGCCCTTCATCAAGAGGAGTGTCATCGTCGGATGTTGGAACCTGTCCAAGGGCGGACAACTTGAAGAAGAAGATTATTTAAGGCAGACGCATATATGATCACTTACGCCAACGACGGATATTATTGGGTAATTAGTATTTGCTTCGTTATACAACGTGTAGACCACTTCGTCGACATCTTTTGTTGATTTTGCCATGCTAATGTGAACGAAATATCAACACTTTGCTTGAGTAATTGCAGAGAAGCCAGAGAATTACAGTGCCGAAGAGTTACACCTCAACGAACACCTACTACTGCTACTGCTGCTGCTGCTGCTGCTACTGCTACTGCTGCTACTACTACTACTACTACTACTACTACTACTACTACTACTACTACTACTACTACTACTACTACTACTACTACTACTACTACTACTACTACTACTACTACTACTACTACTACTACTACTATCATTATTATTATTATTATTATTATTATTATTATTATTATTATTATTATTATTATTATTATTATTATTATTATTATTATTATTATTATTATTATTATTATTATTATTGTTATTATATATTGCTACTGCTACTGCTGCTACTACTTGTACTACTATGTTACGTATTCTGAATATTTGATTCGGCACATTGTAGCCTCGTGATTGAAATCAATCGATGAAAATGATGACGACGACGATGACGATGATAATGATGATGATAATGATAACGACGACTAAGACGTTATGATGCCTGGACCATAATGGAAGTTATCCAGCGACCTCTGGCGTCACTCAAAACACACAGACGCGCAGACAGAAGAATGATGATACAGACAGACAGACAGACAGACAGACAGACAGACAGACAGACAGACAGACAGACAGACAGACAGACAGACAGACAGACAGAAACACGTACAGACACATAGACGGACTGCCAGCCATACAGGCAGACAAAGCCAAGCGAACCTGACGACCAATAATGCGAGCTTTCAACGACTAACACACCTCGACTACTCTTGCTGGAAGGACGACGGTCCCTCTGTCCTGCCGACCCTCTATGCCTCTGTCCCTTCTCCCTCTGTCCCTCTGTCCCTCAGTCCTCAGTCCATCCTTCCCATTATATAGGTCACACATTTATGTCACTTATGTGTATATATCGAGAGAAATTAATAGAACAGAGGTCGAGAAGTAACGCTATGGTAGTTTATTGTTATTAATGCAACAAGGTAGGAATATACATAGATACACACAAGTGTAGGTATATATATATATATATATATATATATATATATATATATATGTGTAGGTATATATATATATATATATATATATATATATATATATATATATATATATATATATATGTATATGTATATATATATATATATATATATATATCGAGAGAACATACATATATATATATTCCATGTTTATGTATAAAGTAAAAGGTTAAAGTGCGTATGTACACACTGCACACAGTCGATATTATTCTGTAAATGCTAAGCCGTGTTAGGCTATAACTTATGTTCTGTAAATGCTAAACTATTTTAGGCTATATCTTATGTTGTGTTACGTTATGCCATCTATGTATGTTTAGTTATGTTATTTTATGGTATGTCATGTCATGGTATGATTGTGTCTGTTATGCTATTTATTGCACATATCGCATTGATTATTCAACGAGGTCATCTGATTATCTTTGTCAGTCAAGAACTGTTCTTGGTTAACGAACTTTTCTTGTTGCTGGACCTACTTTTTGGAACTCTCTCCCTGTGTCTGCTCAGTCGCTTGTGTCATTTCGTTTGTCGACTTGAAACTTCTTTCAATCGCTTATATCCATCATAGGCTGCCTCTCTGTCTTACAGACTGATCTTCTGGATATTGACTTGATTACGGCTTGGTTTTTGTGTGCCATCGGTTGATGCCTTGCGCATTAGACACCGGCGCAATAGAAGTTACTAATTACAATTACAACATGACACCCTTTCACCCGATTGACAGTTCCTGGGATGGTCAGTCAGAAGGAAAAGTAGCTACAGAAAGTACGAAAGGCAAAACACTTTACATGGCTTCTAACTAGAATTCCACTCAAAGCAGAACTTGTTCTAAAGGTTGATGTGCTTAAGTGTGCACCCTATTTAGCAGCATCTTTCCCCTATAACCAGGGCCGGTTTAACCACTAGGCGAACTAGGCGGCCGCCTAGGGCGGCACATTTCTGGGGGCGGCAGAAAAGCTACACAAAGAAATATTTTTTAAACCATTGCCGCCGTTTTGCCAGTCCAGAGGCGTAGGCTTAGCCATACAAGGCGCTCCTTAGGTGCGTACGCACCCCCTGTCACATTCTGTCATTTTCCTCCAAGGGCGTAAATTTTAAATTTGGTTAATTGTTCCATCTGATGACATATTTAGCCGCTGCCTACGGTGTTCAAAAAGCCCGTGTATACTGCGTGTATGTATCAGCCCCTCTGCAGTCTGAACTACAGTCTGTATGATGACGGATGGTACTTGTCTATACACGGACTAGGTTACCCTGATATGTCGGAGTAATTGACCTTGTTCGACCCCCAGCTGCACATGAGCCAGATTCTCTCTTTTAGATGTACAACCACGGCACACTTTAACCGTATAATCTCGCAGCTCCAGCGTTAAGGCTAAAATATGCCTGAAATAGTATGCCTTGTTCGTCTCTCTCCCTCTCTCTCTCTCTCTCTCTCTCTCTCTCTCTCTCTCTCTCTCTCTCTCTCTCTCTCTCTCTCTCTCTCTCTCTCTCTCTCTCTCTCTCTCTCTCTCTCTCTCTCTCTCTCTCTCTCTCTCTCTCTCTCTCACTCACTCACTCTCTGTCTCTGTGTCTCTGTCTCTCGTTTTCTCTCGCTGTCTCTGTCGCAGTCTGTCTCTCTCAATGTCTCTCTACAAGACTTGTGGCCTGTACACTCTACATTGTACGAACGTATGCAGTATTCAAAGCTCTTTTGAAAAAAAGAAACTAAGACTCAACTGATGGTACGGAACTTCTAAATTTAGAGTAGTAGTTCTTGTTGCTTTCATCATCATCATCATCATCATCATCATCAGTTCCTGACGCCAGCCATTTGGCGGCGATGGGTACGAATAAATGATCTCCATTGTCTCATGATTTAATTTTTAAGTAGTACATACTTAATCTGCTTCTCGTTTCTACATTTGCTAAAGAGAAAGCGCGAAAAATCAAATTTTGAAATTACATTATATTTGTATAGACTTCGCACGTAGGTAGGACTAGGACTTAGTAAACGTAGCCACAGGAGTTAGGCCTAATAATTGGGTGTTCAAATGAAACTGTGCACTGTATCATTAATTAATATTTACATTTTAAATTCCCATCAAACGTGTTAAACCATACAGCATAGGCTGCATAGCTAATGCAGTTCCAGACTATTACTTTAATTATGGCAAACTTTAAAATTTAAAATTTATTAAGTGCCATATTTTTGTTTAATTTATAAGCAATAATGATTCTTAGGTGATTACAATGAACGACGATACTAAATTAAAGATGTAGCATTCGGCTGCACTCCTGTGTGAAGGTTATATTAACTTGATTAATTTAATATTAATTAGGCCAAGTTATCGCACTTGCCAGAGGCGCAGTGCGACAGGTTCGCCTAGGGCGCCAAATACTCTGGCGCCGGCCCTGCCTATAACGCTATATGAAGATGTTGCACGAGAATCTGCAATCGTTACTGGAATAGAAAATTCTAACGACGATATGGCACCTCATAAACTTCCGATTTGCCTGTCAGTGATCTTTGGTGTGATTTTAAGTCGACGGCTAACTGAGATTCCATTTATCTTGGTATCGCTTGTCACGCAAAGGTTTTTCAGGGCGAATTATATAGGTCGACAGGTGCCCCGCGCAAGTTATCTCGACACAAATATTGAAACGCATCGGGTACAGTATCATGAAGAAACTGGAAATGCATTGGGTGGAATGACTAATTAGTAAACAAGAAGAGTTTTCAGACTAATTATTTGGGTTTATCATGTTATGAATGCGTGCAAGTTAGCCTGACAAAGATGTTGTCAATGTTGAAATGCATTGGGTGGAGCAACATAGCACCCGAGGACTCCAACCTCTACGGGTGCATTTAATTGGACATGTAGAATAATTGTTCATTTACAAGGTGTTTAATAAGCTTTCGGCATAGGGCTGTAGAAAGGGGACTGGTTGACAATTCCATCGGTTGAAACTGAGACAACATCACAACCCAGTTACAGGACAAACTTTATCTATGTGGCAGTAAATTACCGGACGTGCTAATTTAACCGTCTCTTGTTTTCAACACGGCTGACATAAAAATCGCTTCATCAGCCCATCGTCGTAGTCGTCGTCATCATCATCATCTGACTGTTAATTCTCTAATCTGGGTTTAATAAGGCCAATGAATCTGCAAAGGCCAAAGACAGGCCATAACGGAGGCCAAACGCGGACAACAAACGTCGCCAAGAAGTCTCAGGTGAACGACGTTTCACGTCGGGCGTCAACCGTTAGATGGCGCAATCGCGTCATAAAATCGACAGAATTTAATTAATTAGAGACAGTTCGCGTCAACGACCTAAATGTCCTCTCCGAATACTCTTTCCCTTCCTCTTCCGCCTCCTCCTCCTACGCCTATTCCTCCTCATGTTTTATACTTCCTCTTATTCTTCTTCATCTCTTCTCTCCTTCCTAAACCTTCTCCTCCTTCTGCTCCTCCTCTTATCACCTCGTCTTCCTCCTCTTCCCTTTCATCCTCCACCTCTTACCTCCTAACCTTCCTCCATC
>OY744611.1:45406752-45446752 GCA_963556255.1 Allolobophora icterica
GCCGCTGATCGCCATTAACGTTGCTTTCAAATTATATAATAAAATTATCTCCTTAATATTCAGTAGTTCGGTCGATCAGTATAGTTAATTTATACAGAAGTATTGTAAGAAACGTTTCTGCTTTCTGCTTCATTAAACTGAACATGTCTCGTCTGATAGTTAAGCAGTGCTTTTTTTCTAGAAAAAAAGGGTCCGAAACTGAACAATATTATTGTGGAAGGGCTAAGTCGATGGCGAAACCCCAGAAAAGCTGGTGGTGGGGTTTGAGGAGGGGTCTGAGTGAGACCCTCCCCAAGAAAATTTTTAATAGCTGAAAAAGAACTGAATTGTGATACTATAGGTTGTTTCTAGTAAACAGTGAATTAAGACAGAAAAAGCCTCGAGAGTTCAATCGGACGTTATCATCTCCTAAATTTAGGACATTTTAACAGACCACGCACACAGTCATTTTTCCTTAGCGGTTTATTTATAAGAGTCTCGTAGATCAGCGGTTTTCACAATTTATATTTTATTGTACCACCAGGTAAAAAAATCGAATGATGGTGTACCAACAGCAAAGTTCATATCAAAAACAACAGACGAGCACGAAGTCCCCTTGCAATTAGCGTAGGGCCGTAGGTGGACAATTTTAAAAATAAATATTTAATTTTAATGTAATCTCTTTGAATTTTTTCGCGTACCACTTAGCGACATCTGGCGTACCTCTGGTGACACGCGTACCACTGTTTGTTAACCGCCGTCGTCATGGGCGTCCGGAGGGGAAGGGGCATTTTCCCTCTGGATTTTTAATTTTTTTTACAAAAATAAAATCTTGATTATTATCATTATTTCAACAGTCCCAACACAATTTTCAATGCTAAAACACTTAATTATTTAGCAAGTCAGCTATTCTATGTAAAAAAAAGTCAATTTCCTCCCCCTACAAAAATCCCCTAGAAGATTTTGCCCCCGCTAGTAATTTTGCCCCTCCACCACCTAGAAAAATTCCTGCGGACGCCCATGGCTGTCGTAAATAATCTACAGTGGTCTTCTCTTGGTGATAAATAAACCTCTGTCCTAACGACTTATCTCCAAGAATTTAAAGAGCTGTTTCCCTTGACATTTTGTCACAGCTACCCACAAGCGAGGTTTGATGTCGTATGAAGACTGAGTTTAATTTGACCGTGAGTTGCAATTAATTAGCGCCGTGGTAGGCCCCACACCTGGGCGCAGCGCGTCAGGCGGTAAAGATCAAAGGCGGAAAAGTTTAAAATTAGTTTATGGAGAAGAGGGTTCTTTCAGACGGGTGGTTAGCGACTACTAATTAATGCGTCAATAACAAATGGGCCAAAGACGAAGCCCTTCTGTGTCTGTCTGTCTGTCTGTCTGTTTGTCTGTCAATCTGTTTGTCTGTCTGTTTGTAACTGTATGTGTCTGCCTGTCTTTCTCACGCTCAGGCAGACCGAGAAGGACAGTCAGACAGTTTCTATGTCTCTTAGTCTGTTTACGTATGTCTCTGTGTCTGTCTGCCCGTGTCTCTCTTTGTCTTAATCTCTTGACTTTACCTTAATCTGTTTCTGCGTGTTTGTCTCTATATCTGTCTGTCTGTCTGTCTGTCTGTCTGTCTGTCTGTCTGTCTGTCTGTCTGTCTGTTTGTCTGTCTGTCTCTGTTTATTTGATTCTTTCTTCGTGTCTCTATCTATGTGTTGCCCTTGCCTTCGTCATTGTTTTTTCAGAATATTATAACTGGATATTCATATAGCGCCTTTCTTGTACCTCTCCCTCCCTCCCTCCCTCCCTCCCTCCCTCCCTCCCTCCCTCCCTCCCTCCCTCCCTCCCTCCCTCCCTCCCTCCCTCCCTCCCTCCCTCTCTCTCTCTCTCTCTCTCTCTCTCTCTCTCTCTCTCTCTCTCTCTCTCTCTCTCTCTCTCTCTCTCTCTCTCTCTCTCTCTCTCTCTCTCTCTCTGGCTCCCTGCGTATCTCTCTTGCTCCGTTTTTCTCTATCTATGTTTTCCTATCTATATCTCTGTTTCTCTGTGTCTCTGCTCTTTCATTCATTTATTCGTTCGTTCATTAATTCGTTTATTCTTTTGTTAGTTCGTTAATTATTCATTCAAACATTCTTTCGTTCATTCAGTCATTCACTAATGCGTTCATTAAATAAATAATTAATTCGTTCTTTCGTTCGCGCGTGCGTTCAATCATTCATCTACTTGTTTAGAAAAGTTGTGATAAAAAGAAACGTACAGTTAATCAAATGTCAACCTTAAATCAAGACAGATCTTATCCGAATGCCTCAGACTATATACATGCACACGCACGGCCTGCAGTGGTTCAAAGTGGTTCATTCGATCAAAGTTTGCTCAGCGAATATTCCATGAATAAATTGAAGACGAGGAATTGATTGCAGAGTTTACCAGAGAACGGGACGCTGTTATCAATTCTTACACATTAACTTCTCTTATCTCATCTCTTGTCTCTTTACCTTACCTTGCCTTGTCTTTGCTTTCTTTTATCTTGCTTTTTCTAATCTTAACTTACCTTTTCTTAGTTTACTTTAGCTTACCTTCGCTTACGTTCTGATAGGTTTCTTATCCATATCTTAATTTATCTCACAGCACTTTACGATGATATAGCATACTATACCTTACCCTACCCTGATTTACCTTACTTAATCTTACTTTACCCTACGTAACTTTACCTTCCATTACCTTACCTTACCTCACCTCTCATTTCTTGCTCAATCACACCTTGATTGGCATCGAGAGCGAAGAGTCAATCAAATGCCATCCGGCAAAACTTTCTCACCTGCGAGATTCCTCGTCGCTGCTTCTCAGACAGGTAGGTAGTGAGATGAACCAGAACTGCGATGAGCGCGCCAGCCGTTTACCCAGGCGCTATATAAGGCCCTAAGGCCAAGGCTCTTGCATGCAGGCCGTCTAACAGGCCTGGCCCGAATGGCGCTCAGCGCCACGCTGTGGCATACTGACGGAATTCGATAGCAACATCTGATACCTCCAGACACATTCATGTTTTGGACGCTCGCTTGCGTATCTATAGGCATAAATTGTCTGGTGCTGAGGGCAGTCTAGTGTGGTACTAAAGGTTAGGTAAGGACGTAGGTTATTCGTAATCGTAGTCGTAAAAGCCAAACTTCTATAAGCGCCACTCGAAAGCCAAGCGCAGGGCACCAGCTTATTCAGCAGCGCTGGAGGAGTATTATGAAGTAAAGAAAAGTGAGGAAAGATAGGGTTAAGGTACTGTAAAGTAAGTCAAGGTATGGTAAGGTATTGCAAGGTAAGGTAAGGAATAAATTAATTAAGGCAAGGCCTGAAACTGAAATGTGCCATATAAATGTCTATTTATTAATTTGTCTGTTTGTCTGTTTATTAATTTGTCTGTTTGTCTGTTTGCTTGTCTGTCTGTATCGCCTATGTATGTAAATCAGAACAAAGTCGCAAATGTTAACTTTAGAGAAAGAGTACGTCATCAACCAGTTTACACCACCTGTGTGGGTATGCGATAGGGCAGCGGTTAGCCTGCTGGAGGTCGAGGGTTCAAATCGCCGCCAGAGTAGAAATTCGAATCGACACTTCTGCTCTACTTGCTCCTCTCTTATCAACTCAGGTATATTGAGAACAGTGACCGAACACTGTCGCTGAGCAGATCAGATGGTGAGGAAGAGTACTGACCACCCGGCCTTATATGCTGAGGCTAGGAAAATGAGGCGCTAATGCTTCATGCCCTTGACTGCTTCTTAGGGCTAGCGTAAGGGACAGCTCTTCTTCTTCTTCGTCGTCGTCGTCTTCTCCTCCTCCTCCTCCTCCTCCTCCTCTTCCTCCTCCTCCTCCTCCTTCTCCATCATCTTCTTCTCCTTCTCCTTTTCCTCATTCGTTTCCTTCTTCTTCTTCTTCTTCTTCTTCTTCTTCTTCTTCTTCTTCTTCTTCTTCTTCTTCTCCTTCTCCTTTTCCTCATTCGTTTCCTTCTTCTTCTTCTTCTTCTTCTTCTTCTTCTTCTTCTTCTTCTTCTTCTTCTTCTTCTTCTTCTTCTTCTTCTTCTTCTTCTTCTTCTTCTTCTTCTTCTTCTTCTTCTTCTTCTTCTTCTTCTTCTTCTTCTTCTTCTTCTTCTTCTTCTTCTTCTTCTTCTTCTTCTTCTTCTTCTTCTTCTTCTTCTTCTTCTTCTTCTTCTTCTTCTTCTTCTTCTTCTTCTTCTTCTTCTTCTTCTTCTTCTTCTTCTTCTTCTTCTTCTTCTTCTTCTTCTTCTTCTTCTTCTTCTTCTTCTTCTTCTTCTTCTTCTTCTTCTTCTTCTTCTTCTTCTTCTTCTTCTTCTTCTTCTTCTTCTTCTTCTTCTTCTTCTTCTTCTTCTTCTTCTTCTTCTTCTTCTTCTTCTTCTTCTTCTTCTTCTTCTTCTTCTTCTTCTTCTTCTTCTTCTTCTTCTTCTTCTTCTTCTTCTTCTTCTTCTTCTCCTCCTCCTCCTCCTCCTGCTCTTCCTGCTCCTCCTCCTGCTCCTCATTCTTCTTCTTTATGCCAGTCCTGTATAACAATGAACACTGACCTAATTAACTGCCGATCTCTGACCTAATTAACTGCCGATCCCTAATTAAACCATTATCACTTGGCGTTCACACCGAAGGTCGTAACTCTGCCCCACAAAGTGGTGGCGACCAATCCCCCTCATTCATACCCTCCCCTTCCATTTCCCTCACCCCTGCCCTTCTAGCTCTCCTCTCCTTCAAACCAACAGAATGCTGTCAAGTCGCAAAAACATATTTCAACACAGGGCCAAAAAGTGGTTGTGACTGTCATGACCGTTATTAAAAGTGGTGCTGACCGGACACTAGACTATGTTCACGCCCCTATGTTCACTCCCATAATATACTTTTAAAAAATCAGCTGACATGTACTATATGGCAAGATTTGGCAAGGTAAGGTAAATCAAGGTAAATTTAAGGCAAGGTTAAGTTAAGGTAAGACAATATGTAAGTTAAGGTAGTTGCAGACGATAATGATCTGACGGTTATGATCTGACGGTTATGATCTGAAAAGGCGCCAGGTTTCCTTATTGACGAACACTTTGTTTTGTTTTAAATAACTCCAACGTCATCGCTTATGATTGTCGTCTCTTACAGAGGCGCCATACAAATTTCTGATTATAGTAACATTAATCTGGCGCCTCTTGGTACTTTCTCCTGAGCTGGCGCTATACAAATCTGCAATTGCAATGAATCCTGGTCATCTTGAAAACACTTGACACCGTTGACGGTTTATTTATGGAGCGCGGGACGCTCACCGCAGTACGCGCTACCTCGGTGTTGTTTTTCGACATGCCTCCTACTCCACACCAGTCTACCCTCATGCTGTGCAAACAGCGCGAGTCCCGTTGACGGTAATGGGTGCATAAATTCATGCAACAGGGCCCCGACTTGGGAATGATAATTACAACGAAGCCTCTGATCTTGCCGACCGTATTTAGCTCGCCTCTCGACACCGACTTTCCGAGCAAATACTAAAAGGAAATTCCAGAGCTCTTGGCTTTATCAATCCGCAGAACGCAACATTGATTTTATATCGATTAGGACTCGCTCTCAAACAAGAGGGGATAATGGAACCAGCGTAGGTGTAAATACAGTGACTGGCATCATCTGTCTTGAAAACTTCCACTCAGCAATGTAACTTTGCGCAAGGCCTGCAGGTCCAAATATATAAAAGAAGAGAGGAGCCAGCTCAGCACCTGTTCTATTTCGAACACTTAACATCTGAGTAATCTGCGGGAGTGGCCAACATTTAGAGTTGCGTTTCTGCTTCCGCTGTTACGCTGGGTCACTTGCCTGCGAACCAGTCTGTAAAGAGACGCATCTCGTACAGCGTGGAATGGTAGCCGATTGGATAGACTAGGTTACTGTTAGGGACTTTGACTAAGACCTGAACAATTGCTCAGCGCCACTGATGCAAATGGGGCCAAAATCAAAATTCAGTTGTATTGTATTTTATTGTATGAAGAGGCTGACTGGTTGACTGATAGAGTCGAAAACAAAGACAGAGAATTGGGAGAGTGGCAAAAAGAGAAAGACAAAACAAAGAGACAGAAAGAGAAAAGAAAGAGCGGGGGAGAGAAGACAGAGGAGAGATAGAAGAGGAAGAGAGAGACAGAGAGAAGAGAGAAGAGGGCAGGCACAAAGACAGACAGACTTAGACAGATGGATACAAAAAGAAAATGTCTCTGAAGAAAAGCGACATCATTGTGTGCACATGTTGTGGCATGTACGGAGCGAAAGATAGTTTTGGGGATGAGACCGGCGCCACGTGCATGCAGTGCACGCGAGTGTTTTGCTTAGAGATAAGTTTGGAGGAAGTGAAGGAAAGTCTAGAGGAAGAAAAGAAAAGGTCGGAGGCAGATAGGAAATGTTTGGAGGTTTTGCTGCAGCGCCTCACGGCTTTGGAGCAGACTAGGAAACCTGAAGAGGATTCAATGGGAAAAGGTAGCGATGAAAAAGAGAGCGTCGATATGGTGCAGGACCCAAAGGTTAGGCCGGCAGAGAAACCAAAGGACAGGCCATCTGAGCAGCTGAAGCAGCAAAAATCAGCCAAGAGCGCACCCAGGCAAAGGCAACGGAAGGTGGTTTTGGTGGGAGATTCCCTAGTAAGGCATGTTGGAAAGAATTTGCAGATGCAGCGTGCAGGGTTCAGATCCATCTGCAAGCCAGGGGCTCGAATAGAGCAAATGCTCCCAGAAATCAAGCAGAAGGCAGAGCTGGAGGATACGGTTATAGTGCAAGTTGGCACAAATAACCTCCGAATGGAAGAAAAAGAAGAAATTTTGAGCAGCTATGAAGCAATGATGAAAGGGTTGAAGGAGGACCGACAAGGGGAAGTTGTTGTCATGGGTATTTTGCCTAGGCAGGATATCAGTGATGCCCTAGAAGAGAAGAGAGTAGAAATCAATACAAGGCTGAAGGAGATGTGCAAGCAGGAGGAGGTTAGATATTGGGAGGTTGACTTCAACCCATGGAAAGGTGGGTACTTGGGGGGAGATGGTCTGCATCTGAATGCTCGAGGTGCAGACATGGTTGCGAGGCAAGTCTTTGGGATGATGAAGACTTTAAACTTGGTGGGAAGACAGTTAGTGCAGTAAATGGACTCGCTAACTGTCAAACAAATAAAGATAAAAAGCTACAAAAAACAGAAGCCAGCAGTAGTGAAGATAGGAGATGCAAGGAAATGGGAAGTAGTAGAATTTTAAAATGTATGTTTGCAAATGTGAGGAGTATAGTAAGTATTACAAAGAGAGCAGAATTGGAATTGTATGCAGAAAAGGAATCACCAGACATAATTGGAATAGCAGAGTCATGGACAAAACCGGAGATCATGGACAGTTAATTAGCTTTAGATGGATACCAATTATTTAGAATGGATCGTGTTAACCAGAAACCAGTTGGGCATGGGGCTGGAGGGGTTTTGCTGTATGTTAAGAGCAGCATTAATGCAGTAGAGAGAGGTGATATGAAGAACGAGACCTTCAAAGAAAGTGTCTGGTGTGAAATTCAATTTAAAAAATCTAAGATGCTTGTAGGAGTTTGCTATAGGGTACCAGATGCCAATGAAGAAGATTACCAAGGATTATGCAAACTACTAGAAATGGCCAATAAGGAAACGTCCTTGATTATGGGGGACTTCAACTACCATATTGATTGGGAAAAAATGGAAGGGGAGAGAGAAAAAGATAAGATTTTCATGGATTTTGTTAATGCCAGCTTTATGCAGCAGCATGTCATGGAGCCAACGAGGGGAGACAACATTTTGGACTTAGTGCTAACATCGTATGAAAATATGGTTGAGAATGTGAGTGTGGGGGAGCATTTTAGTACTAGTGATCATCAGGTTGTGAGATGGGAATTAGTAATGGAGCAGACCCAAGAAGTAAAAGCCTATGTGACAAGACCCAACTTCTTTAAGGCAGACTATGAATTAGTTAGGAAGATGCTGAAGGAAAGGGATTTGGCAAGTGAAATAAAGGGCATGGGAGTGAATGATGCTTGGGAGAAGTTCAGAGAACGTATGAGGGAGATTATCGAAGAAAACATACCGAAGCACAAAAGAACCAATAAGAAGAGGCCTTGGATAACACGTGAGGTTCAAAGAAAGAGAAGGGCAAAGCACAAAGCATGGAAGAATTTACAGAAGTTGAAGAAGGAAACAAAGAAGGGACTGGATTTGGATCAAGAGAGTGTTGCCAGACTTGAGAAGTTAAGAAACAAGTATGTGAATAAAAGAAACAGCTGCAATAATGCAAACAAGAAAGCAATACAAAACTTTGAACAGAAGTTATCGAGGAATGTAAAGGAGGATAGTAAGAGTTTCTACAACTATGTCAGAAGTAAGCAGAAGAGGAAAGACAGAATTGGGCCATTGAAAAAAGAAGAAGGAATGGGAGAAGTTATAGTGGATGATGTGGAAGCTGCTGAAGTACTCAATAAATATTTCAGCTCAGTGTTTACTTTAGAAGAATTAGGAAATGTACCTGAGCCCAAACAAATATTTGTAGATTGTGGCGAGAAGGGATTAACACAGGTACTGTTTACTAAGGAAAATGTGGTGGAGCAACTGAAAAGACTTAAAACCGACAAGAGTCCGGGCATAGATGAACTCCATCCAAAATTTTTACATGAAGTGAGGGAGGAAATTGGAGAGGCATTAGCCCAGATCTTCAATAAATCAATGCAGACTGGAGAGGTACCACGGGAATGGAAGGATGCACTCATAGTGCCACTGTTTAAAAAGGGAAATAGAAGTGAACCAGGTAACTACAGACCAGTCAGTTTAACCAGTGTGGTGTGCAAGGTCATGGAAAGAATTATCAAGGATAACATAGTGAAACATTTGAATGAGCATGATATTATAAAGGGCAGTCAACATGGATTTACCAAAGGCCGTTCGTGTTTGACAAAGCTGTTGGAGTTCTTTGACGAGGTCTATGAGAGGATTGACGAGGGAAAACCTGTAGATGTAATTTACTTAGATTTTGCCAAAGCATTTGACAAAGTACCTCATGTAAGGCTGGCCAAAAAGTTACAAGCAGGTGGGATTAGAGGGCAGGTACTAAGATGGATTCAAAGCTGGTTATCAGGTAGAAGACAAAAGGTGGGCATAGGTGATAAACATTCTGGCTGGACGACAGTGCTAAGTGGAGTGCCACAAGGATCAGTGCTTGGGCCACTGCTTTTCGTACTTTTTATTAATGACATAGACGATGGGATTTTATCTAAAATCTCTAAGTTTGCGGATGATACAAAACTATGTAGAACAGTGGATGATGAAGAAGAAGCAGAGATACTGCGGGAAGATCTAAGAAGAATGTTCAGATGGTCACAAGACTGGCAAATGCTCTTCAATTTGGAAAAGTGCTCAGTGATGCATATGGGGAGGAGAAACAACGAGTTTTCATATGAAATGGGGGGCACGGAGTTGAAAGTGAGTGATGAAGAAAGGGACTTGGGAGTGATTATGCACAAGAGTGCAAAACCTTCAAGGCAATGTGCTGAAGCAGCAAAAAAGGCTAATTCAACTTTAGGTATGATAAAAAGGACAATAGTCACCAGAGACAAAGATATAATAATAAGGTTGTACAAATCACTGGTTAGGCCACAGTTGGAATACTGCATCCAGGTATGGAATCCATACCTGAAACAGGACATGGAAAAACTGGAGAAAGTACAAAGAAGAGCTACGAAAATGATTTGGGGCTACAAGGATCTGAGCTATGAAGAAAGGTTGAAAAGGTGTGGACTAACAACATTGGAGAAAAGGAGGAGCAGAGGAGATCTGATTGAAGCTTATAAGATTATCACTGGAAAGGAAGCACTGCAGTGGGAGAGGTTCTTTGAATTAGCACCGAACAGGGCAACTCGGGGACACAGGTATAAATTATTTAAGAGGCCGAAGGGAACATTAGGGCAGAAATTCTTTAGTGCAAGAGTTGTAGACCTGTGGAATGGTTTGGACGATAGTACTGTCTCAGTGGACACTATAACAGCTTTTAAGAAGAAGCTAGGAAAATTGGGCTATTAAGAGTTCGAGGTAAATTTGCAGTGGTTCTAACACAGACTACACGTCTTCTGAACCACTTAAAACCCTTGTTATGTTATGTTATGTTATAGGGAGCGAAGGGAAACACAAAACAGAGAAAGAAATACCAAAAAAACTAACAGAAAGACAGATAGGCAGAGAATGAGATCGAGAGATGCAGAGACATCAAGACGAAGAAAGACAGACAGACAGACAGACAGACAGAGGCAGCTATATGGAAAACAGATATCTGGAGCGCAGACCTGCAGCGGCGTCTATTTCGTCATATCGTCGCCTGACATATGTTCCTTGTGTGCCCAGGTTTGAATTAAATGAGGCCCCACTTGGTACATATCACCCGACTCATTAGAATCAAATTTCGCCGCCGATAGGGCTTGTCGCCGGCAGGTAGCCATGACAACCGAAACTAAGGACGCCATGGATTCGAGGACTTGCCGACGGCTGGGAGCCGATCTGGAAGGGGAGAGGGCAGACAGGGAGAGAGGGCAGAGAGCACCTGGAGGGCTTCACCGATCGCTAGAGAGTGCTGGCCGAACGTCGGTCGAATGTCACCGAATGCAAACACGATCTCACAGAGCTCAACTGCTTCGGATCGCGGCAGAATAAATACCGCTGTCCCCAATCCGAATGTATTTCATACGGCAAAAATAATTACACTAATTTGTATATATATATATATATATATATATATATATATATATATATATATATATAAAATTTCAAATAGTCACACTGAAAGATATGCAAATATATTAGTGGTTCCATATATATAGTTTTATATACGAGTGCTGCAATGCAAAACATATTAATTTTGGAATTTTCAATTCAAGTTTTTTTCTTTCTCCAACTCAGAATTGAACAGCATTTAGGACTTGCACAACGTGTTTGAAGTTCAGGATAATGTTACAAATAATTGTCGTCATTTCGAGTAGGTCTATAATGTAGGCCTATATTTGATTCGCATTTTTGGACCTATGAATGCTATGATTAGTTTTAACAAAGAGACTGGATGATTTTACTAAAGCACGACTAACAAGTAACTTCTGTAATGTTGATGTTTTCATTGATTGCTATCATATATTTTTATGAGCATTTTAGTGGTATTTAACCCGTGAGTTCCTGAGGCCTATGACCACACATCTACCCAAGCAAACATACACAATGCTACGGTCTTTTCCAGTAGGTCTAATTTAAAGCTTCAATCCACTACATACTATAGTATATATACAAGTAGGGTTGCCAGACTGATGTCCGGCAAAAGGTGGACATGTCCTCCTTTTTGACCTCGTGTCCTCTGTCCGGCAGTCAAAGCTAAAAACCTGGAAAATGTCCGGCTTTTTGTATGTCTGTTGCATTGGGCTATTAGCTTTATTATTTTATGGCCGTTTTTAACGCTTCACAGGTGCATGTTGTCAGCAAATTCCCCTTACTAATCTACTTATTTATTTTTTGTTGCAGATCTATTCCCAGGTGTTTCTAGTCTATGATCTGAGTAATGTTACAATGTATCTATGGTTAAAGTGACTTCGCTTTTGTTTGGAGACCCTCCTACTCCGGAGTGAAGTATTCAATGTGTCCTCCTGTGTCAGCCTTTCCGGCTTTCTGTGTCCGCCTTTGGCTATAAATGTGTAGGGGGCAACCCTAAGTATATACAATTATACATGTGCAAAGTTTCCATATAAAAAGTTTGTGTTCTGAACTACAATCTCTTTTGAGTTCCAGTTGTGACCACATCTCGTCCTTCCTGTTGCATCAGCTTATTAGCATGTGCTTTATCTTCACCACTTGAACATGCTGTGTTGTTCATCGGTCAAATTGTAACCAACAACACCGTGCACACTACATAAAAATTACATACTTAAATGGAAAAGTTTTCAGCCTCAATGATGTTTCAAAATCTCCAAACATGGAACTTTTTCAGTCATTTTCGCGATTACTATAGCCTCGGATTAATAAAATTGCCTTCACAACGGCTACAGACGATGAGAACCTGCCAATGATTGTCGCTCCATGGAAGGAGGATGCTATAATGTTTGCCACGGTGCAACTGACAAAGTTTCAGCTAAGAGCTGACTACCTTGAACTATACTCGAACTAACCAACATTTGTGGGAGCCATTCCTCCACGCGGAATCCATTTCCGTTATCCAGGAGCACTTCACCGTGCCCGTTTGATGGCGACGGCTATGAAGATGCGACAATTTCGAGACCAGTATCCTCTACAGCAACAGTTGGAGCTATTACGTTTATCATCTTATCGCGAACGCGTGTGGGAACATCTGAAGAACGTTAGTCTGTTTGTGACATGCATATAATGTCCGCTATTAGTTTCAAACCCCATCAGCAACCATTGCTCCTATAGGAACGATCTAGCAATGAATTGTGCTCTCTCTCTCTCTCTCTCTCTCTGTCTTTGTATCCACAGAAGGCCATTTCTGATGCCGCCATGACAGCCTATGGATGCCATCTAAAGTATTTATCCGAGCAGTTGATATGTTTGTTCTTCTTTTTCAATGACGTGTCAGCGGAAGAGAGGAGGCTGATGCCTCTATTACGAGGATTGAAGAACAAACACAATTTCTACTACAAGTTGTGGAAGATCATCGCAATTCGTTCTCGGCACCAACAAAGGAGAGTGCCGTCAAGCGACCAAGGCCAAAATGACATTGACTAAGTACTGCAGTAGCAATAATAAAAACTGTAATAATTAATAATAATTTAATCACTAAATATTGTAATCACCATGGGCGTCCGGAGGGGGTAAGAGGGCATTTGCCGCCCTGGATTTTGAAAATTTTCTCTTTTTGTGTTCATGAATAGCTATGCAAAGACGTTATTTCCCCCCCCCCCCCGAAAACTTTTGCCCCCACCAGAAAATTTTTGCCCCATAGACAAATTCCTGTGGACGTCCATGGTAATCATTGTAATCAGGCATACCATATAATATCATTATGTTGTAATCTGGACCTACTACAAGTAGTTGAGTTGATTCCTGGTTTAAACATTCATGGTTGAATACAACAGTTATGCCACAGCTGTAGTCAACAGCTAATGTGTTTTATTACTAGAAAGTAGATATAGTAAATAAGCTCCATAATAGTGTTCGCTGCGTTAAGTCAATGCCTTGCAGACCTCGAAGTTTTGGACACAGTGACATGTCAGGCTTAGGTCAAACTGGCGTCATTTGGTGAATGAAAAAATCACATTAAGCACCTAGCGTCATCTGGTGAATGAACCAAAATCACACCAAGCCCCTAGCGTCATCTGGTGAATGAACCAAAATCACACCAAGCACCTAGCGTCATCTGGTGAATGAACCAAAATCACACCAAGCACCTAGCGTCATCTGGTGAATGGGAGTGTCTAGCGGAAGTCGCTCCACGAGTAGTATGAAACATTGGTTAAAGACTCGCGCCGAAACTCTCCATAAATTTCAGTAACGGGTCCACAAATCGAAGGGCCCTGGATTCGAATCGAGGTCGTACAGGTGTTAGGTGCACGAACGGATCATAACAAGCTACAAGTTCTTCCGCAAATTTTCGAATATTGTAGAACGATAAAGATAGACCGATTTATTGGTCGACCAGTGTTTGGTGAGATGTGCACTTAATGGCATGTAAGCATAAAACTTTACGGCGGTGTATTGAGTTTCTTACGACATAATAATGGCGATCGAAGTCATAAACGTCGTGCTTACTTCAACTTTTCTCAGGTTCTCTGCGATTCGGAATACGTCAGATTCAGTCCGCTACTGGCCAATCCACCCAACTTCTCTCATATTTCAGAATATAGAAATCAGTGGCCGAGTGGTTAAGGCGCTCGACTTGTAGCACGGTGAGTACGGGTTCACCCTCCACTGAGACGGTAACTGTTTGGGCACCTATAGGAAAGTCCTTCACTCACCTGCTTAGAGCCATCGATTGATGCGTGGTCGTAGATAGTGGCAGGCCCGGTTCAAGACATTTGGCGGCCCTAGGCAAAGCTACATTCAGGGCTGTAGTCGAGGGTATACGCGGGTATACAGCGTATACTCACCTCTGGAGAAATTTGAGAGCGTATACTCAGGGCTGTAAACGAGGGTATACGCGGGTATACAGCGTATACTTACCTCTGTAGATGAAATTTTGAGGAAAAAGAGAGGTTTTGACAGGTTTTAAGGGCGAATGACTAAAAAAGGTCATCAACTTTTTCAGAGACGAAATCGTAAAAAGTCAGAAAATTTTCAGAGAATTGGTGAAAAGTCAAAAATTTTTCTTAGACGAATTCCTAAAAAAAGGTCTTTTTACGGTGACACTAGCCCTACTGACGCCGCTGGTCACCGGTAGCGTATACTCACCTCAAATTTTACCACTACACTGACTACAGCCCTGGCTACATTTGAGCGGCCCGTCGACCCATAATATAATATTATACCTGCGATTAAAATGAAGTCATTAGATTAGCTCTTTTTATTACGTCATTTATTTTCAAACATTCATTAAAATAAAATAAAAAAATAATGAAAATGGTCTAACCGTCTAGACTAAAGTAAACTCAACTGCTGATTCAAAACTTCCGGAAAAACTTATGATTAAAACTTAACGGCGAATCCTACCTCAATAGAACATAATTTATTACACCAACACTATGATACTTCCATCTAGCGAATAATAATTTTAAAATTTTCCAATGTTGTTTCATTTATGAATTTCTATAAATTATTTTTTTATGTTTATTTTGTAAAAATGGAAAATTGGCGGCCCCTAAAATCGGCGGCCCTAGGCGGCTGCCTAGTTTGCCTAACAGACGAACCGGGTCTGGATAGTGGCGCTGAATAAATGCATAATAATAACGATAATGATAACGATACACATAGTGGTAACAAAAATAATGATACTACTACTACTACTACTACTACTACTAATGATAATAATTATAATAATATTGATGATGATGATGATGATGATGATGATGATGATGATGATGATGATGATGATGATGATGATGATGATGATGATGATGATGATGATGATGATGATGATGATGATGATGATGATGATGATGATGATTATAGTGATGATGATGACAACGACGACGATGATGATGTAGAAGAAATAAACTCCATGGGATCCCCATCAAGGTCAGAATGGAATTCAAGATTCTTGTAATCCTGGCCAAGGACAACTCCTTCTCTTTAGCCAGACTTCGTTAGTTGACCCCGCTGCTCTCTCAAACATAGACGAGAGTCGTTTGTGCCGGTGGTAACCGAGTCACTACTGACCTGACCAGTCGTAACTGATCAGTTGCTTCGTTCAGTTACAGTGGAGATCTTCTGGTCCCTCGCTGCCGTACGTCATCACGTGAACACTGTTCTGCTTGTCCATCCCTTTGGAATATAGTCACTGGCGTAAACTTCTACAAAATATTGGGGGGCATTTTCCCGAAAAATTTCTGAATTTACAAAATCTTTTTTTTTTAGTCATTCGCCTCTTTTCTTTGTTTCAGCAGCTCAAACACTAAACACCATCATAAACTTTTTACCGATTTGTCCTCACACTCACACCACACTGTCAGTAACTTTATTACCGATTCCTCTCGAACAAATTTCGTGAAATTAAATATACCTTCATATTTTTTTAAAATTTTCATCTCGATTATTGGGGGGGGCATTGCCCCGGCTCCTTAATTATTGGGGGGGGGGGCACGTGCCCCGGCTGCTCCCCCCACCCAGAGTCTACGCCTATGAATATAGTCTTCCTGCGAATATACCAACTGTTCCTTTCAATACTGCTCTCAGCTCAAGCAACTGTTTCACGTTATGTTAAACTCACCTTGTTTATTGGATGCCTTGGAGAGCCACGTCCACAACGCTTTTGAGGGGTTCTTAACTTACGTTTTTAAAAATTCCAGATACAGACATACATACATATACAATTATACATATACATACATACATACATACATACATACATAAATACATACATACATACATACATACATACATACATACATACATACATACATACATACATACATACATACATACATACATACATACATACATACATACATACATACATACATACATACATACATACATACATACATACATACACACATTTGCACATATATGAAGCCATAACTTCCGTTGCATCTTACTTACATCACTGCAGATATATATAGTAAGTTCGGCGCCTTGTGACCGGAGGGTTGCTGGTTCGAATCCCATTCTAGCCGCTGCGTGCAAGTCCTTCACTCGCGATTGCTCGTGGCGCTTCGGCGTGAAAACTCCGACACAGTATCAAATGCTGTAGTCTGGAGCGCCTCTGAGTAGTAGTTGACTTGAGGAGGCGCTATAGAAATATCCGAAATAAATAAATAAATATTATCATAGGGTCATGGGCGGCGATCCCGGAGGTGGAGGGGGACAAGACCCCCCGCCTTTAAGAGTGGGGGGACACGCCATACATCGGACCCCCCAAATTTTGAGGAAACACCAAAAAAGGTCATCAAATTTTTGACCTCTTTTTTCACAAGATCAGTTCAATTTTTTTACCTCTTTTTTCACAAGACCAGTTCAAAACTCTTTTTTCTCCAGATCAGTTCCAAAATGTCCCCCCCCACCTGTCAAACAAGATCGCGTCCACTGCATAGAGTTGGTTTTACAGCACATGCACATTAAAGTTGATCAGACGATTGGAGATTAGCAGTTGTATGACGTTCTTTCCGATACCTTGTGGCTGCCAGAGCCGTTGTGCATCGACCATATCTTACCTTATATTGCATTACATTATGATTTACAATTTCTACATTTAATTTAATTCAATCGATTCACGCTAATGTAAGGAATATCTTTATTGATGTAATTACAGTTTGACAAACGCAAATGAATTTGAAACGACCACGTAGTTGAAAACTATCGCCACAGCGCGTTGTCTAGTAGAGACCGCAACCTTTTAGACACATTGATAACAACTGTCAGACACGCGAACCTTGGTAGAAAAGAGTACACTTAGTAATATGAGAGACAGGTCGTAGTAGATCTGTCAAAAACAGTAAACCTGACAAAAACACTACACGTAGTAATTTCAGATACAGATCATATTAGTTGTAATCTAGTGAGGTATAATACACGACTCTAAATCATTTCAAAAACGATAGGATATGTCAGAAACGGTGACCCTGACTAAAAGCCTAGACCTATACATTCAGTGTATAATTTCAAAGAGAGTGTGCATTCCTCTCTCCTTCAACATTGCAGTTTCGACATTTGCTCTTTCGAAATTTCGGCTTTACGATCGATATACGATACCTACACGAAATTAATCAACCGCTACAGAGAACAAATTTGCCGAAAACCTACGCAGATGAGTATCCGCGTCTGCGGCGTGCCAGTCGAAACAGGAAAAGTTGGAGAGAAAGGCAGTTGTTAGAGGAAGCACTGAGAAACGAATTATTGAAGGAAATCTTCGTCAATAACAAATCGAAAAACTGCAGACGACAACAGCGAAAGCGCCGCATTGTTTTCCGGGGAATAACTATACAAAAACATGGCGGCGGCGGCGGATAAAGCTGCTCGTTGCATCGATATTTAACAGCCACGCAAACGCGAACACACGTCTCCATCGATAATTTCTTATTGTTATCGAAGAGGAGAACAGCGTATACATACCAGGTTCAAGTGTACATTGAGCAAAAGATGGTGCACTGAACATGACTACGCATGTACGCAATAATTACAGATCAAAACATTACAATATTTACATTAATAGGTGGCGCACAATCGCTCGTTCTCATCGGCTGCTTTTCGCTCTCTCTAGATCTATAGCAGAGGTTGACAATAATGTCATACATAATTATCAGCATGCTTCATACATAATATTATATCTTCATATCACATGTAGAGTAGACTAGTAGATTAGATTATGTAATGGCTAACGTGTAACAAGGACTGTTGTGTCTAAACCAAAAGCATATAGTACTCGAATAGTCTACTCCAGAAATTCATACACAGCTATGGCTACATACAGAGGTAGAATAACAGATATATATATATATATATATGTATATATGAATCGTGTAGCAGGTATGCATACAATCTTAGAACTTCTGTAGTGTAATTATGCATCAATCGTTTACACTTAGGTAGTTTGTATATATTTATACCTAATGATATAATTATTATATACATACTATACAATTTCATCCATAAATACATAGCCATAGCCATGCAGGAATATATTGAATATATTGTAGAGCGATATATATATATATGTATATATATATGTATATATATATATATGAATATATATATATTTGAAATCGTACGACAGATAAATGTGCAATTCGCAAAGTATCAGTTTCAAAGCAGAGTATCTGACGTACTGTTGTCGAAGAAACATTTATCTCTGCATCGCCTACACACTCTCAAAGTGATGTCTGTAAACCGCAGACACAAATGTAATATGAACGCCCGTTCGCATCAACTGTCTGGTAGTAAACAACAGTTACTGTGACCCACAACCGGACATTATTGCCACCTCTTAAAGTAATCAGACATAAAAGTACCTGACACCAGGAAAGAAAACATACGAGCCTTTGCACCAGACAATGCAGTGAGTAAGCATGCTAGATAGCCACACTAATGCTTGTGCAAGGATTACTGTGAAGCGTGCGCTGAAACATGGCCAGCCAGTTACAATGGGTTTGCTGCAGGACTAACTTACGGCTGCAGGACTAACTTACGGCTGCAGGACTAACTTACTGCTGCAGGACTAACTTACGGCTGCAGGACTAACTTACGGTTGCAGGACTAACTTACGGCTGCAGGACTAACTTACGGCTGCAGGACTAGCTAATTTTCTTACTCATTTTATGATGTCGAGCGGCCCATTTCCGGTGTAAACAATATGGCGAACAATGATAATGTGAAACGTTTGAGTGGAAAATTTAGCGATCATTTTGCATTTAAGGTAAATGCTGATGGAAAAGACGAAGTTGGCGACAAAATTAACTTCAAACAGTTCGCTGACTCAGTGACCACGTTTCGAAGAGTTTTCACTCTACGTATCAGAGACCAGATTAATCGAATTTTATCGATTAATCGGTTAAATTTTGGAGATTAGCCGATTATTTTATTTTTAAATCAGTACCAGCCCTTGAAAGACTTCGGTCCTGACCGGATGCAGTAGAATAGATTCTACGCAGCAACAGAACATTTCGAGGTATTAGGGCTTACAGTTTGATTTCGTTTACAACCCCTGTGCAGTTTATTTCAGGTTGCAATCTTAGGCTGACTTCACCCATTTATCTTTTGCATTTGTGTCATCTAATTTCAAACGACCGCCTTCTTTATGGCCAGGCCTATAGGGTTTACACTCTGACACTGGCGTAGAAGAGATACAAGAAGAAAAAAAATGATATCTGGATGAATGAATGAATGAATGAATGAATAATTCAGTGAATGATTTGATGATTGATTTGATGAATGAATGAATGAATAAATGACATGGCGCCTCTACACTGGATGAACAGATGAATAAATGAATGAATGAATTAATTAATTAACCAATTAAATAACTCATAGATGGATGGATGAATGGATACAGGATATATGGATGAATGAATGAATGAATGAGTTCATGAATGAATCATTACTTTGAAGACTGATTTAACTAATGGTTCGATTAATGATTTGGCGAATGAATGAATGATATTGCGCCTCTATATTGTGTTACATTTGCTGACTGTCGAGACACTTGACGAGGAAAATGAACGACGTGGTAAAGATCATCCATAAGAACTTCCCAAATAGTTTTAACTCAAAATGGCGCCATTCAAATTTCTAATTAAAATAACTATTATTACCAAAAAGAAGTAAAACATGCACGTTTAAAATATTATTATAGTCCGAAAACTGCAGACACTATAATGGCCAGTACGCTTACAGACATCGCTGTCTGGTATTGGGTCACAGTCACTGTGCTCTTCGGCCAGAAACTAATGGGCTCTTGTCATAGCTTTTACAAATGTCTGGTGCAGCTAACATTAAATATGTTTTAACATCAGAAACTTTATGTCTGTGAGTTTTTTTTAGCAACACTTATGCCTGCTGTAATCAGACAAAAACTTAAGAGTTTGGAGAGAGGGAATGCGAATTCATGTAAGTCCTCGTTATTCTCAAGATTATTCAAGATTAAGACCACAGTGTTTGAAATTGACTGAAGGTGACAATTGCGCAGATTGTTCCAGCAGTTTAGAGGTAAGAGGCCCGGGTCCGAAACTGAAAAAGAAGGGGTTCTCAGAGCAAGGTAAATTACAAACCATACTAGAGGGCGCTGTAGAGTAATCAGCAGGTCCTTCTGCCCCATATAAGCTCCTCTCTCTGGCCTCCCTGGCAACCGAACTCTCTTGCAATGACATCTCTCACGCAACGCAATGCTCGTGAATAAGCTGGTGCCCTGAGCTCAGCTTCAGAGCAGCGGTTTGGAAATTTTGAGTTTACTATCACGTTCACGATTAATCTTGGGGTGGGGAGCCGGATTATCAGTTACGTCGTTGGATGACACACGGATGACGCACGGCATGGGGGTAGGTGGGGTCGGAAAGGAAATGGCGCTGAGAACTGGCCAGTGTAAAGTCAGCATCGAAACGAATATCAGAAGGGCGGCGGAAGAGGGAGCTACCATCTCTGATCTGATAATTTCTATAGCGCCTTTATAATAATAATAATGCCCAAAGTATCAAATGATAGACGCTTCAAGTGAAATTGCAGTCAAGAATTACAATCCATTGGAAAATCCAGGTCAAAATCAGAACGCTACAGCTCTATGGACAACGGTCCATCTCGAAAATCGTATGGCCCCACTGTTGACCTTAACGAAATGTTGCGAGCCATGTTCGGGTACTGGTAAAAGTCCTGGATGCCTGTTAAGACAAAGGTAATCAACAGTGGAGGCCGGAGGGCAAAACATTTGGACGATAAAAAGTTCGTGAAAAAAGACTGTCAAAAAATGGATGTCAACATTGTCTGTGAAACAAAGTATGACCTGATTTTTTCTCTTCTTTCAAAACTCTTCGATACGCCACTTCTACCCCCACCCCCATTTATTTATGAAAACTGAGCCCACGCTGTTGATTAAGGGATTCTTTCAAATAGTGAATTTAAAATTGGAAGTGTTGGTCATTTTATTGACCGTAATTGGTCAAATGGAACGGTCGTATACGCGTGTATGATCTGGTGTAGGCTACATCAACTATCATAAGTCATGATTGAGACTGAAGGAATTGACCCCTCTGCCTGATTTAGACCCTAGTGGACCAACGTTTTAGGGGACCAACGTTTTAGGGGACCAAGGTTTGTGCTATATCTCGTGTTTTTCATCATTTACTCCATGAACGAGATGCGTGTAAAGCATATTGAGTGACTCTCGCTATTCAACCAATTCATTTATTTCTTGAGGACAGGGAGAGAAACAAAGAGAGTGTGAGTGAGTGCTTGTGTGAGAGAGAGAGAGAGAGAGAGAGAGAGAGAGAGAGAGAGAGAGAGAGAGAGAGAGAGAGAGAGAGAGAGAGAGAGAGAGAGAGAGAGAGAGAGAGAGAGAGAGAGAGAGAGAGAGAGAGAGAGAGAGAGAGAGAGAGAGAGAGACAGACAGAGCGAGAGAGAGACAGAAAGACAGACAGAGAAGAGACGCAGAGAGACAGAGACAGAGAGACTGACATAGAATATAGAAATCCCCATCGAATTCAGCATTGAATTACAATTTTATATATATATACTAATGTATTTTCCCGTCATAATTATGACGTTGGTTAAAATGCTCTGAACGCCGTCGTCAAGACGACCGTCGTCAAGACGACAGTATAGTGACGTCACAAACGGTTTCATCATAGAACAGAAAGGCTTTGTGACGTAGCGTTATACCAGGACAAATTTACATATAAGGAAACTATATGTATAGATATAATTATATATATAATTGTTATTGTTATTGTTATTGTTATTGTTATTATTTATTATTATTATTATTATTATTATTATTAGTAGTAGTAGTAGTAGTAGTAGTAGTAGTAGTAGTAGTAGTAGTAGTAGTAGTAGTAGTAGTAGCAGCAGTAGTAGTAGTAGTAGTAGTAGTAGTAGTAGTGGTGGTAGTAGTAGTAATAGTAGTAGTAGTAGTAGTAGCAGCAGTAGTAGTAATAGTACTATTATATATTAGTTGTAGTATAAGTAGTAGTAATAGTAGTAGTAGTTTTAGTATTAGTGCTAGTATTAGGATTATCATCTATATTCATTTTCCAAAGGTAGGCAGTGAAATTAATCCCTCAGGAATTACAGAGATTCAAAAACTCTGCCGTGAAAGGAGATCAGTTCTGGAGCGGATATAACTCATCACGCGGACTATTAGTATTACGTGACGCATTGGAGATTGAAAACGACCTAAAGAAAACGCCAGCACCAGCATGAAGATAATTGAATGAGCGGAGATTAAATAACGAACTCGCGATGAACGGAACTACTTATTTCGTATTCCTACGCCATCCCAAGGCATTTTGACCCTGACCGGATTACACCGCAGCGGTTCCTGTGTCTCCGCCTTCACACTGCTGCCTACCTGCCTCTCCGTCTCTCTGTCCGCCTTGTTCGCGTCCTTATCCGTCTTTCGTGTTCCTCTTCCTGCCTGTTGGTCTACCTCTAGTTCTGTGTAACTGTCTGCTTGCCTACTAGTTGGTACGTCTGTCTGTCTGCTTGTGTACCGCTAGGTCCTTTTGCATAGGATTTGCCTCAGCAGTGGAACAATGCCTTGTCATATTGATCCCGACCCGAGGGCCGGGGAGAAAGCAGACAGTCCTATTCAAGATACGGGATACATTATCCGAAGGGCCAGCATCGGGAGATCTCGGTGAAATATCGACAGAAACGGGGAATCTGGCCGCCTAAAGAAGAAACTTATTGATTAGATATGAGAAGAATATGCAGCGCACACACCGTTTTGGCCGCAGGGGTCAAGTGTATGCGTATATTGGTAGAAGATGGAGGGTTAGCCAGCCAGTTGGCTTTGGGTTCTTCACGAGTGTGTGCTTATATTGGTACAAGATGGAGGTGTTAGCCATCGAGTTGGCTTTGGGTTCTTCATGAGTGTGTGCTTGTATTGGTGGAAGATGGATGTGTTAGCCAGCCAGTTGGCTTAGAGTTCTTCACGACCATATTCGTGTATTGGCATACGATGGAGAGTTAGCCAGCCAGTTGGCTTCTCCACGAGTGTGTGTTTACTTTGGTAGAAAATGAAAGTGTTAGCCATCCAGATGGCTTTGGGTTCTTCACGAGTGTGTGCTTATATTGGTGGAAGATGGAGGTGTTAGCCATCGAGTTGGCTTTGGGTTCTTCACAAGTGTGTGCTTATATTGGTGGAACACTAAGGTGGTAGCCATCCAGATGGCTTTGGATTCTTCACGAGTGTGTTCTTATATTGGTAGAAGATGGAGGAGTTAGATAGCCTGGGTTCAGCCTGTATGAATGTACACGGATGTGGGTAAACGACGCCGGAATTAGAGTTAGAGAGCCACTATGTTTTGGTTTCTTCACGAGTACATTAGTAAAAGGGGAGAAGACGCTGGAGTTGAATATGAACGGTTTTCGTATTTCTGATTGGCAAATGACAATCGGGCCTAGTTTGCTAATCAGTGATGGTGAAGGTGTGGGCATGACATTTTAAGGGGCGAATAAGGTGGGTTGCATAATTCTAATCCAAAATTATCTGGTCATCATAAAACTTCTTCTCTACTGCAGCGAATTTCATTTAAAAAAATTTACCCGAACGAAATGCTGTACTATAAAAGGCGAAAAGGTAAAAATTACTCGCCAGAAATGTAATTATAATTGGACATTTACATAGCGCTGTGTTTGGTTCTCAGGGCTGAAGGATCCTGTGATGATAGCACAAAATTAACATATGGACTAATCAACTGAACGATTTGTCAATATTTCAAGTGTTTTGGCATTTCTACATACCCACAACGAAGGGACGGAGAGCTCAGCTGGTCAAGGGGGCCTCTTACTTAACGGATCCGAGTACTAACCGAGCTCAACATTGCTTACCTTAACAGCGCCTAGCAGCAGCGTTTTCAGAGCGTCAGGTCATCATGCAATGTAATGTACAAATCGTGAATTATGAGCGCTGCGTAAAAATTTTGTTAGAGAAATCGCGATGTGTGCTCAGTTCAACGGTGCTGGACGCAAATAAAGTCCGAAAGAATAAAGTTGGGGCAACTGTTTCAAGCCAAACCAGCGTATTCCTGCTTAAGCCCGTAGAAAGCCTTAGACAGGACAATCTGTTTGGAGTTTCACAATTTTACCATGAACTAGGCTATAATTGATTTAACAACAGCATTTTCAAGGAGCGTTTTTAGTTTTTAAATATAACGTCACCCCTTTTCCCGCCCTCTGGATTCCCTGCTTTATCACACTCCAATTTGTAGGCACTACAATTTGAATGTCCTTTTGCATGGACGATTGAGATTTTGGCTGATCATCGTGAAATTATTATGCGATTCTCATCTCCACAACTTGGATCATTGCAGGAGAGGCTAGGAGAGTCACCAACCTGGTTCACTGGAAACAGAGTGCCCCCAAAATGTAGGTAAATTTTTTCCAGGCAGAAAGGAAAGAGGTCACGACACCCAGCTGATATTGTATATGGCAAACATTCGAATATGACTAAATTTGGAGTTTGCGTGCATTGGAATAATGGCTAACATTAGAATATGGCTAACATTGGAATAATGGCTAGCATTAGAAAATGGCTAACGTTGGAATATTGACTAACGTTGAAATTCTGGCTAACTTTGAAATATTGACTAACATTGAAATTTTGGCTAACTTTGGAATATTGACTTACATTGAAATACTAGCTAACTTTGGAATATTGGCTAACATTAGAATATTGCTAACATTGGAATATTGACTAACATTAGAATATGGCTAACACTGAAATACTGACTAACTTTGAAATATTGACTAATATTGAAATTTTGGCTTACTTTGGAATATTGGCTAACATTTAAATACTGGCTAACATTAGAAGATTGCTAACATTGGAATATTGGCTAACATTAGAATATGGCTAACACTGAAATTCTGACTAACTTTGAAATATTGACTAACATTGAAATACTGGCTAACTTTGAAATATTGGCTAACATTTGAATACTGGCTAACATTAGAAAATTGCTAACATTGGAATATTGGCTAACATTGGAATAGGCCTACTGGCTAACTTTGGAATATTGGCTAACATTGAAATACTGGCTAACTTTGGAATATTGGCAAACACTGGAATATTTGCTAGCACTGGAAGATGTTAAAACAATAATGCTAAGGACCAAAAGGACTTCTCATCTTCGAAGCTTTTACCCCCCATTTTGGAAACCTAGCGTCGCACACAAGTGCCTTGCAATCAGACAAAACTCGACCTTTATCGAACAGTGAACGAATGCGATCGCAGCAATACGTTAACATATTGGTATTGTGTCACAATATGAATACATAATGCGATCACATCTTGTATAATGCGAACATAATACGATCAAGCAGTGCGTCATGTCATCACATTTGGCTATTTACTTATTAGTTGATGACGAAATGTGCACGCAATGTGATCGCACTGCGAATGATATGGGATCACATAATGTGCACATTCGAGAACACATAACATGGCGGCACAATGCACAGATCACGTGCTATCGAAATTTGAATATTCATTCACAGATTATGTAACTGCAGCGTTCAGACCACGTCACTTGACCTCTTCACGGGTACATATCACGTGATCACAGAATGAACACGTCACGTGTCTGACACAAATATTACAGAATGAAAGAAATGTATATCACCCAATCGAAACGCAGGAAACCGGGTCAAGTCGAAACCTCAGCCCGCTGATCCCGAAGTGGGCCTGAAAACCATAGCACCCAGTTGTTAAATTTAAGTCGATTGGCAGGAATGGATCAATCTTAGCTAACCAACCAAGGTCAACACTGACTAGGCGACCAAATTACCTGCTACCAACCAACAGTCAAAGCTTAGTGGGTGACCCAGTTTCCTACTACCAACCAATCCCGGTCAACGTTGACTGGGCGACCCAATTTCCTGCTACCAGCCAATCACGGTCAACGTTGACTGGGTGACACAGTTTCCTGCTACCAACCAATCCCAGTCAACGTTGACTGGGTGACCCAGATTCCTTCTAACAACCAATCACGGTCAACGTTGCAAACTGACCCAGTTTCCTGCTACTAACCAAGCACCATCAGCGCTAAGTGACCCAGTTACCTGATGACGCAGCCAAATTTGCGCTTGATCTTAATATTTTTGTAATCTTTGGTCTATGCGTCGATTCGTGGTTGTTGTTGTTGTTATTGCGTTGTTAGTTGATGGTTCGACTTGTTGTTGTTCTGGTGGCCGCCGCCACCGCCTGACTGCGTCACAACGGTGACGTCACCGGGTGACGTCGTCGTCGTCATCCCTGGTACGGTGGGGTGGTTATTAGCGGGGTTGGGTACGGCGTAGTTGTGCTTGAGCGAGTAGAGCTGACCGGCCGACCGGACACACTGTCCGTCGACGCTTATGTCATCGGCGGTCATGATGGAAGACCGGCCGTCGTCGGAGCTGATCGGACTCATCCGTCCGTCCTGGATGTAGTTGGGACAGCTCTGGACGTGGACGTACGTCTCCTTGTCCTTGCTGTCCGTCTCTCGACTGTAGAAGTAGTTGAAGTTCGACACGATAACGGGAACCGGGAGGGCGATTGTCAGCACCCCGGCGATGGCGCACAGCGACCCGACGAGGCGACCCCAGGCGCTGACCGGGGTCATGTCGCCGTAGCCGACCGTTGTCATGGTGACGACCGCCCACCAGAAGGCGTCGGGGATGCTGGAGAACTGACCGGTCTCGGCCTCGGCGAAGAAGACCGCGCTCGAGAAGAGTACGACGCAGATGAATAGGAAGAAGACGAGGAGACCGAGCTCGCGCATGCTGGCCCGAATCGTCTGACCGAGGATCTGGAGTCCCTTGGAGTGGCGCGAAAGCTTGAATATCCGGAAGACGCGAACGAGTCGGATGACCCGCAGGATGGCCAGCGACATGGCCTGGTTGTTGGCCTTCGTCTCGTCGGCGATGACGGTGCTCAGCGTGACGAAGTACGGAATAATTGCCATGATGTCGATGAGGTTCATGATGTTCTTGAAGAACGCCAGGTGGTCGGGCGACGCGGCGAAGCGTATCAGCAGTTCGAACGTGAACCAGACAATGCATCCGGTCTCGATGATGAAGAACGGTTCCGTGAACTTGGGAATGGCGTCCTCGTGAACGTAGTCCGTGCCGTTCTCGACGATGTGCCCGACCTTGTACTGCTTGAAGTCGGGCAGCGTCTCCAGACAGAATGTTATGATCGATAATAGGATGACGCTCACGGACAGGATCGCGATGATCCGCGCCGCCATCGAGCTCTCCGGGTACTCGAACAACAGCCAGACGGTCTTCTGGAACTCGTTCTTCGGCAGAACCTTCTCCTCTTCCTTGACGAAGCCCTCGTCCTCGCGGTACTTCTCGATCACGTCCTCGCCGAGCTCGTAGAACTGGATCTCGTCGGAGAAGACCTCGATCGGGACGTTGATCGGCCGGCGAAGTCTTCCGCCACTCTGGTAGTAGTAGAGAATGGCATCGAAACTCTGCCTGTTACGGTCGAAGAAATATTCGTTGCGCAGCGAGTCGTAATAGCGGCACCGCCGCGTCGGATCGCCGAGCAGGCTGTTGGGAAAAGTGTTGAGGGTTCGAAGTCTAGTTTCGACGCGCATACCGCTGACGTTGATGACTATCCGCTCCGAGTCCTCGTTGTCTCCGTCGTCTGGTCCAGCGCCGTCCGGAAGACAGGAGTCACCCATGTCATCGAGACCTTCGACGTGTTCTACGTCAAGGTCCTCCACGGCGATCTTATCCAACGACCTAAAAGGCAACAGTGGAAATGTGATTAATCACACTACCATTATAATTATTACTAGTTATTACGAATATTATTATTATTATTATTACTAGTTATTACGAATATTATTATTATTATTATTACTAGTTATTACGAATATTATTATTATTATTACTATTTTATTATTATTATTATTATTATTATTATTATTATTATTATTATTATTATTACTGCTGCTACTGTTACTGCTACTGCTGCTACTACTATTACTGCTACTGTTACTACTCTGACAAGTTTATCTGGAAATAGCGCTATATAATTATGGATATAATTACGATTACGAATACATCGCTTTTTCTGGAGTGTCATTTAAAGGCAAAGCCAGGCTCCGAACTCTCAACGCTTTAACAGGCTGCTCGATTGAGGCCAGTGCCTTTCTTCTTTGGATGTTTAGACTCATCCGTATGCAAAATGATACCCAGACACACGCTTGTGACACAGTTGTATAGGCTGTGTCCTTAGTGGAGCACAGGGGCCCCCGCAGGCTTAACAACTTGGACGCACAACAACAAAAATTTCAATTTAGAATAACACAGAAATGCTTGAACATGCCCTATTGCCGTTTAACAAAATGCTGCTTTCTGTGAGCATTTATTTCCGCTCTTGATTAAAAATAATTTAAGAATGTTCTGTTTTGCTTGTTATGTAGGTGATTCGATTGCTTTCAAAAATATCGATGCGATGCCTATTCCTTGTGTGGATTTGATTTGGTGGGTGGACGCAGTGCGTCCAGTGCGTCATGCTGCGGGCGCCCCTGGTGGAGAAAATGCTTCAGACATCGGAGGCTCTTTGTGCCTGGATGTCGTCCAACCGCCTCCAGATGAACCTCGGGAAAACCCAGTTCATCTGGCTTGACGGTAGCCGTGGGCAGAACTGTCGAATCGATCTGCCTAATTTGTAACATCGCCTCCCTGGAATTCTTTTCCTACTGCGCCTGATCTGGGTGTGATCGGGAATTGAAATTCTCAGACCACGTGGAAGCAGTATGTTGAACACGTTTGGATAATTTGCGCCAGGTTCGCACAATACCCTGTTCGCTTACAAGTGAAGCTGATACGACCTTCAGGCATCTATGGTTATATGCGATAGCGTTGATTTTGACAATGCCACGATGCAGGGTATTCCCGCGTTAACCAACTACACACTGTATGGTGTATACAGTCTATCTCAAACGCTGCGGCTGGAGGACTGGATGCATATACATGGGTGTGGGAAATATTTCCAGCTTCGAGCGAAAGGCATTGCACTGGTTGCCGATGCACAAAAGCGTTTTGAGTTTTAACATCCTAATGCTTGTAAACACATAATTGCCTTGCGGGTTGTGCTCCATCTTCTAACAGGCAGTTGTTTATCTCGGTTTCATGCATTCCTTGCTGTAGATTTCACCGCTGTGCTGCACACTGTGACCTGGTTGTTTCCCGGCCCAGACTTCCACGGTGCAGCATAGAAGCTTCGATGAGGTCGGTCTAAATTTCTTGAACAGTTTGCTCAGCACCCTACGACTTGGGCTACGTGGTCTTTCCCTATCTCCGTTCAGCAAGTGTTTGAAAGCCACTCCGTTCAATCCCTGTTTACTGTCGTTACGTCGGAAGTGCCTCTGATGAGTCCCTCTTGAAGAAGCATTATAAAGTATACGATTACTCGTAGCATGAAGGTAAGATCCCAGTTGACGTCAGTACTGTTGCTGATACTGTTGCTACTACTATTACCACCACCACCACCACCACCACCACCACCACCACCACCACCACCACCACCACCACCACCACCACCACCACCACCACCACCACCACCACCACCACCACCACCACCACCACCACCACCACCACCACCACCACCACCACCACCACCACCACCACCACCACCACCACCACCACCACCACCACTGCAGCTACCATACACTGCTACTACTACTACTACTACTACTACTACTACTACTACTACCACTACTACTACTACTACTACTACTACTACTACTACTACTACTACTACTACTACTACTACTACTATCACCACCACCACCACCACCACTGCTACTATTACTACTATTACTACTACCACTAGTCTACCAGTACTGCCACCACTACCACTGCTACTACCATTCTACTATTGCTACTACTACTACTACTACCACCACTACTACTACCACACTACTACTGCTGCTGCTGCTGCTGCTACTACTACCATAGGCGTAGCTACATGGAGGCAAGAGGAGGCATTTGCCTCCTCTTGGTTTTGCGAATTTTAAAATTGTCCATGTATTTTCTGAAGTAGACCCCAGGAGAGGTGGATTTTGCCTCCTCTTGATTTGTGTGAAAAAAAGGTCATCAATTTTTTTCGTGACGAAATTTACTTTTTTCGTGACGAAATTTTTGAAATTCTCAGAGCAAAATTCCTAAATTCTCAGAAGTTTTTTCGGACGCTGAAAAATTTCCCTCTGACCTCTGAAACAAAATCGCCGCCACTGCATAAAAGTTTAGACAAGCAGTAGTTGCCTCCTCTTGAATTGAAGTCTGGCTACGCCCCCGACTACTACTGCTACAACAACCACCATCACTATTGCTGCGGCTATTACTGCCCGAATGATTATGTTGAAAATATCAGGGCTCTTACTCATTTACCGATCCCGCAAGAAAGGAGGAAGGACTGCGTGAGCACAAAACACCAAAGCCAAGACAGCTGCCGAACAATATTATTCGTTTTACGTTTATTTTATTTACTTATACTATTTCAATCATTTGAACATCTGGAGCAATTATATAGCGCCATCATTCATCGCTCCATGCTACACTTTAGCGACACCTGACGAGAAGCTATAAATAGAAACACCTGCGTCACGACCGTAATTTATCAAGCACCTGTACCAGGCCCTACTACATAAAATGAATGAGGTGCATTAAATGTCATATAGGATGAAAGATGCTTTTTGTGACACAGACACGCATAGGGGTCCAGGCCTAAATGTATTGGCCTAGAGGCCTACATTATAACAAACAGCACACCGTAAACATGCAGATGGACATGCATCTGTATAACGGGTTCTCTTTTATATATGCAGCATACATGTATAAATATTAGATATATATGCAAATAATAACAAATAAGTACGCACGCACACACGCACATATGCACACATGCATACGTATGGATATACACAAGCACACATAGATACATATACATGCACGACATAACGCAGGGCACACACATATTATAGATAAATATATAATAAACATGTGTGCATGTTAAGTAGTGGCCATCCATAGGACACACACACACACACACACACACACACACACACACACACACACACACACACACACACACACACACACACACACACACACACACACACACACACACACACACACACACACCTATATACACACACACACACACACCTACACACACACACACACACACACACACACACACCTACACACACACACCTACTTACACACCTACCTACCTACACACACACACACACACCACACACACACACACACACACACACACACACACACACACACCAAACACACACACCAAACACACACACCACACACACACAAGCCTAAAGGCATATATATATATTCACGAGAGAAGATATATATATATATATATATGTGGATTTTCTGTGGATGGTCTCGTCGTTGAGCAGAGCCACCATCAGAGAGGCATACAGATGAAGTACTGCAGAGGTGCTCCGATATGCAGCGAGAATTCGTCGCCAGTTGCGAGAACATCTCCCACCTTTCCCTCCTCACCTCTCTCTCTCTCTCTCTCTCTCTCTCTCTCTCTCTCTCTCTCTCTCTCTCTCTCTCTCTCTCTCTCTCTCTCTCTCTCTCTCTCTCTCTCCCTCTCTCTCTCTCCCTCTCTCTCTCTCTCTCTCTCTCTCTCTCTCTCTCTCTGGCCACCCTCCACCCCACCCTTCCCTTCTCCGTCCACAGAGTAAGGCTGAGACACCGTCGACCGACGATGCAGGCGACCTAGGCTCTTCTATACCCCATCGTGTCTGCTTGTTTGCACGTGTGCGTACGTTTGTGTGTGGCTGCGCGCGCGCGTGCGTGTGTGTGTGTTTGTGTGTTGCGGTTGTTGCTGCAGCTGACTCTTGTGGACTCTGGTATTCCTACAGACAGACAGACAGACAGACATACACAGACGGACGAATGGACGGACAGACAGACAGGCAGGCAGACAGACAGACAGGCAGACAGACAGGTGCAGAAGTTTGAAATAACTTCACGTATGGAGACACACTATGTAACACACACACACACACACACACACACACACACACACACACACACACACACACACACACACACACACACACACACACACACACACACACACACACACACACACACACACACACACACACACACACACACACACATCTTATAGATTATAATAAATATAAATTTACCTGTCTATATATGTATTATATTGAAATGACCTAATAATATTATATTATGTATTGGCCTATATACATAGAAATGACTTCATTCACATCAATTGCTTTCATATAAATAATTAAATATATTATTAAAATATAGCGCTGTTTCTGTTGGTGTTACTGCTACTCTTCTCTTGCTATTATACTGATGCTGATCCTGTGCTGTGTCTTCAGCAGCCGGCTCTTGGCTGACTACTCGATGATGCTTTGACGATTCTTGCTACAACCTTAAATATTTGTCTCGTATTTTGCTGATTCTGTTGATTAATTACTCATTTGTTTCTGATTAGCCGCGGAATCTTTGCTGATTCTTGACTCATTTGTAGAAGAATCTTTGCTCATTCTTGACTTATTTGTAGAAGAATCATTGTTGATTATACGCTGAATCTCTGCTGATTCTTAATTGACTGATTTTCAGACAAATCTTTGCTGGTTATGCCCGGAACCTTTGCTGATTTTGACTGATTCTTAGAACAAATTTTTGCTAATTTTGCACTGAATCTATGATGATTCTTGATAGAGTCTTAGACGAATGTTTACTGATTATTAGCTTGTTTTCTGTTGGTCTTTCGTTTGACGATTCCGCTTTTTCCTCTCCTGTAAACGTCGTTGGCCGACATTTTACATCTACAGTGTTCCGCAATGTTCAATGTACGATGCTCTGTGAATTGTACGCGGATCCCGTCTGAATAATTTATATAGCGCTCCCGCTTTAGGTGTCTCCGAGACGGGGTCTTGTAGGATAAATTGGTAAATGGATTAAAGGGTGGAAGAGTTGGGTGAATCACCATCTCGTTGCATAGATAATCAGGGATAATGGGTGGATAATGGCGGTGGCAGCTCCATGAAGAGCCATCCTTTACCCCCTTCGCTGCTGAACTGTACATGTAGTTTCAGGTCCCGACTTAAAAAAACATAGGCTGTGTCTTCACAGTTGAGTAGGGCTCGATTTGAAAGATATACAAGGGACGTTGGAAACCAGAGAAACTCAAAACAGGTTAGAAAAATATAAGGAAAAGAAATCGCATAGTCTTTCAAATGACTGGACATACAGGTCATCGCTAAAGTGTTATATTAGTCTAAAGTTGTATAGATCTATCATGCAGTGGCACTACTAATATCATAATGCTTCAAAGCTTGACCAGTGCACACTGAATGCTGAAAAACAACACTACGGTTATCGTCTAAGACTTCACATGTCTTATCAGTCGGGATCTTTAGGACAACCTTTTAGGACAAGAGGCGAGTGTCGGCGAGTTAGCATTTGTTTAACACGATAGGAACTGTTCGGTTGACTGTTTAACATCTGTGGAACATGCTAATCATCAAACGCTCATTTAGAAAGAAATCAGCCTCGTCAGCTCTGTTTAAAAGCAGTCACCAGGATCATCTATATGCCGAATATTTAGACAATTTAATTAGATCAACTCTGCTATTTGGTCACGGTATAGGACAGCACGGTAGTCAATTGTAAGACACGGTAAGCACGTTCGTTGGACCCGGTAGCCGATTGGTATCAGAGCTCAGCATGTAACGCGGGGAGTAGGGTTCCAGCCATAGGCGTAGACTCTGGGGGGTCAGCCGGGGCACGTGCCCCACCAATAATTGAGGAGCCGGGGCAATGCCCCCCCAAAAATCGAGAGGAGAATTTCTTCAAATATTAAAATATTATGTTTCAATACAGACAAATTTCTTCAGAAACAGAAAAACAGAGACACAGCACTGAAATACTATCAGAAATTCATAATGGAAACAAAGATTTATTTTTATCTTCAACATCTTCAATATGAAACAAATTTACATGTAAGCAAACACCCAATTCATACGCATTAACGTAACACCGGAAGCCTCTGCTGACTGTCCAGACCAGAGGTGAAAAAAGCAGGAGAACGATCATTCCAGAGGCGTGGTGCTGTGTTGGATTTTTCGGATTTTGTTTTAAACAACAACAAAAAGAAAACCACAAAATTTGTTTCTGTTTAAAAAAATTTCTTATTTTTGTAGAAGTTATTTTAATAGCATTGATTAAATGATTTTTAATTTTCGGAAATCGCAACTAAATTAAATTGAGTTGGAGCTCTTGTTCATGCCATTTTTCATGATTTTTATGGTCCGAAATCAGAAAAACTTAAAAACAACAAAAACCTTAAAAAAACAACAACAATCAACTTTTCATCTTGAAAAAACTTTTTTTGTACCTCTGGTCCAGACCCCATGCCCCACCAATATTTTGCCCCACCAATATTTTGGACAAGTTTACGCCAGTGGTTCCAGCCTCCTCTCCTCCGAGACGATTACTGTGTAGAGAGGAACATCGAGAAAGTACTTCATTCACAATTATTGCTCAGCGCAATCGATTGATGCTTTGCCAATATATAATGGCGCTTAATAAATGCGTAATAATAATAATAATAACAGCAACAATAATAATAATAGGACTTGATTCCATTCAGAGCTTTAATGTCGTTGCCTTCCGTGGCACTTTTGGTCAGCGAGAACTTGATGAATTATTAGCCGTTCCAGACTTTCGTTCTATTGTCTCCGGACATTGTTTTAAGAGCCTGATGGATCACAACTACCTTGGAGCAAATAACAATAATAATAATAATAAAGGAGCGACCACCTCTATCACACTGGACCATACTAGTTTATTTCGCGAAGCATAACATGATAGATAATAATAATAATAATAATAATAATAATAATAATAATAATAATAATAATAATAATAATAATAATAATAATAATAATAATAATAATAATAATAATAATAATAATAATAATAATAATAATAATAATAATAATAATGATAATAATAACTTTTACACTTCCGGGTCTCGATGAAGATGGTCACTACAGAGATTAATTTTCACCTATTTAGTATCTCACTCCTGAGGGATTATATGTACCTCGGGCACTAAAAGAATAATAGAAAATAATTATAACAGTAGTAATAATAATAATAATAATAGTAATATTAATAAGCACTAGATAAGTACAGTACAGATTATAAATGTGGAAAGCTTTTGTTGTGTATGGCAAACGGAGAAGAGAAATAAACGTTCTGACAAGCAATTAAATGGTTTGCGTTAAATGATTTGTGTTTATTTTTTTAAAATTCCTTTCATACTTTACTCCTCCTCCTGGTGTTATGGGAAAAACGTATCTACTGGAAGTTCTTAAATTGCGTAATAAAATTTTTTATTGGCTAATTTCTTTTATGTAGCAGGCCTGAACTGTGAAACTTGCGCTTGCAAGTCAGTCATTTAGTCACAGAAATTGTTGCTTACCCAGTGATGGGCACTAAACTATTTTTAGGTTAAACTAAAACTACTTTCCAACTAAAAAAGTTTAACTAAAATTTGCATATGATTTTGGAAATTAGTTAACTAAACTAAAAATGACAATTTCACTTTCAAACTATGCAATGTGTACTGTTCTAGCATACAGTTACAGGCGTAATGTATGTAGTGTATGAATTTGAAAACACAGGCTGTTAATGCTAAGACCATGCAGTGTTAATCAATAAGTTTCGCGTTGAGTTGTTGACAGTGTTCAATGTTCATTGCGGAAAATAGTTGCGTGTTGCTGATTTTTTAAATTAAACTTTTCAGTTAGCAACTAAATTTTTTTAGTTTAACTATGGTTTTAACTAAACTATTTTTTATCCCTAACTAAAAATTTTAGTTAAACTAAAAGTTAGCAACTTCTTAGTTAACTATTGCCCATCACTGTGCTTACCAACTAAAATTTTTGCTCACACCAGGTCAGTGCTTAGAGGAACCACTGGCGCCCAGTCGACTGAGGTTCTTTATGGACACGCTTGGCTTCCCGTTCAGTCCTGGGGAAGAAATTTATCGCCGTTTCATCGTCACGCATCACTGAACGCCGTATCGATGTTGAATCGGCAAACCGATTACGACGGCTCGTCGTTCCACTGTGTTCACGGATGAGTGGAACGAGTCGTTAATTATTAATTAATTATTAACACTCTGCCGTTAGAACACCTCAGGTACACCGCGGCGCCGGTGGGGGTGGCGATTGAAGTGTCTTCGAGTGAGAACATATAGAACAGCTGATGTATAGCTGGTGATTTGATGTAATCATTCCAGTATGCATACCTGTTATGATTTAGCTAAGCCTATCGAACAACTGATCTATCAAAGCCTATTCAGTATGTGGTCCAAGTGACGCTTCTCTGTCTTACGCACTGATCTTCTGGATATTGACCTGATTACGGCTTAGTTTTGGTGTGCCATCGGTTGATGCCTTGTGCATTAGACACCGGCGCAATAGAAGATACTAATTACAATTACAATTTCCTCTGATAAAAGCCTGTAGAGTACTTGCTCCAAACTAATCGTATCCAGTTCGTGTTCTGATCTAATCATATCAGGTACTTACCCTCATATAATTCTGTCGAGTACTAATCTAATCATAACAAGTTTATAAGCCTATCAAGCAATATCAGCCTATCGAGTACTTGCTTTATTCAAATCCTATCAAGTACTTGTTCGGTTCTAAGCCTATCGTGTCCAATTATACTTAATTAGTAGGCCTATAGTAGCTAGGTTTATCTCCAAGTGACGAATTGGCTCAAATTAATTATGGGAGGTAATCGGTGGGCTTACAAGTCTTTTCAGGTTAATTAAGGTTAGTTCTAAGCTAAGCCAATTAAGTACATGCATACTAATCAGGCTCCAATCTTGTATTTGTTTATCTGTTAAATTATCCTGTAGGTCTATTTATTATGCATACTTATTATGTATGCGTTGAAATGACCACACGAGAGAATGATCACATGACAAAAATGATAAATTAATGACCACATAACAAAATGACAAATTAATTACCAGTTTAAAAAATGACCACCTGACTTAATGACCACATGGCAAAACGACCTAATGATCATGGCAACTTAAGCCTGATGCCCTAACGATGAAATGACCACACGACAGAATGACCACACGCCAGATTGACCACGTGAAAAGTGACAAAGCCTGTGACATCAAAAATTTAATAGCATAATACCCGCACATTAATTTCTGATGATTCGAACGTGCGCCATATAACTGGCTGATACATAAAAAGAAGTCACGTGTTTCCCCCTCCCCTCCCCTCCCCCACCCAAAGTTGGGAATGGAACGATACTACTGCTGTCAGGTTCGAAGTCCCTTACGATTCATTTTCTATTATATCACTATATGCTATGATACGAGTATCTCACGCGTGGAATCGTGAACCCCGCCTCAGTTCTACTCGGACGGTGCCAGTCTCAAGCGTTGATAGAGGAGGAGGGCGACGCTAATCATTGTCGCTATGACGCAGCGCAGTGAAAAATATAAACTATCATACTGCCATGGGTACGATTAACTCTGCAGCTGCTTTTTTCTGGTGATGCCAGTCCCAATCCTGGAGAAGGGAGGAGGGTGACGCTTTTCCCTGCTGTAACACAGCGCCGATTATCAGAAACTATACCACTGTTTAATCGTCAATTGAAAGATCAGATGGCTGAGTCCAGATCTAATTACTCTTATCATATTTATAATTATATATATATAATCAAATATATAATCATATATATATATATACAAGCATAATTATATGTGACGAGCCTATCCGGTATGCATGAAACGGTAACTGTGGTATGCAATGGATAGGTTGTATGGAGTATACAACTGCGAGTAGGCTGTGCTGTAGAGAATGGTGGTTAGTGTACAAGTGACCGTGTATTTATGTCCGTTTCCTAATCGATGCGATCTACAGAGCCGCCCATCGATTTCGTGTCACAGCTACGCACTGGAATTGTTGTCAAAACCATCTATTAACTTCGATCGAGCTCCGCTCCGCCTCTGTCTGCCCCGGTTCTCTCACGATCGTCCGGGGCCATGATGCTTCCTGCCCTGCCAGCCTCGACCGCCGCCGCCCAGCGCCTCCGCGCCGTGCTGCGCTAATGAATACCGGTCTCATCGGGCCTCGTCCATATCTTGACCCGGCCGGCTGGTTGTTAGGGCGGGCGGGCGGTGGAGCGAGTGCCGATGTCCCCAGTTGTATGGCAGCGGCCGTGCGGCTCAGTAATAATGAAGTCACGAGGGGACGTTGTGAAGGGACCGAAGGGTGAGGGGACCCTAACGCTGGTCCCATAAGCGCAGTTGGTCGTCCGATGTGAGCCCGTCCGAATCTAACGCTGTGCGAAACGAAGTCGTTGACTGTAGCGCGAGCGACGAAGGGATCTGTGTAGTAATTGCTATTCTTCGTCTTGCTATGGCTAGGTCCTCATCCCTATGGATCCGGGAGGTCCCAGCTGGTTGGGTTGTCCTCATCCTTAGGGATGCGGGAGGTCCTAATTGGTTGGGTCGTCCTCATCCTTAGGGATGCGGGAGGTCCTAATTGGTTGGGTCGTCCTCATCCTTGGGGATGTGGGTGGGAAGTCGTAATTGGTTGGGTCTTCCTCATCATTGGGGCTGCAGAGGGTCCTAATTGGTTGGCTTGTCCTTTTAATTGGTAATGCGCGAGGTCCTATTAGACACACATGACACATGGCATGGCACGACCTGGCGTAAGCCGAAATTACATGACACGACAAGGTGCGACGTGACATTACATATATACATGACATGACATGACGTGTCACAACCTCTCGTGACCTGAGACGTCACAGCATGAAATGTGACTTTAAGTAAAACATCTAAGTCGTGCATAGGAAGTCATACAACAATGTCTTAGAAACTATTGTATCCAGAATGCGCAATTGCACATGCATGCACACAATATAATATTATAGTCAAATAATTTAAACAATTTTATTCATTCTTCAACGCATGTGGTAAGGTTATGGCTAGGTAATATAAATTGAATGGCTTGCCTCAATAACCAGGTATGTCGACATACCTGGTTTATGGGAAAAGTATGCCAGCGTGCTTGGAATATTTTATTCTATATACCCTGCAAATTTGGTGCAAATCTGATTGTTTTTGAATTGGCTTTTGGATAAAACAGTTTGTCGACATATGATATTTAGCAGCCGGTGTCCCGAGATATTCTATCCCCCCTAAAGCGTATCCCCCCGGATGGAATAAACCGGTTTAGAGTATCCGGTGGGATGAACCATTCTATCCCACCTCGTCATACGCATCACGATAGCCTCGACGAAATTCCAGTCAAAATCACCAAAAACAAAGTAAATTGATTTCAGGTCGACGTACAAACTAAAGATACGCAATTCAAAAATTTTATGTGTGCAATAAATCCAAACAGTACGACTGAATACACTTAGAAACCGCCAAAAATGCAAACTAAACCGAATACTCCATTTCGCTAAGGGGGTACGCATGTATGGGGGATACTCTATTTCGTGACACCGGCAGCATTACTCCAATGCAATAACCCGGTATGATAACAAAAATTGTCGTTTTTTCTTGTAATCTTTGTATTAAAACCGGTGCAATAATCAGGTTATTTAACATACTCGGTTA
>OY744611.1:45451752-45454252 GCA_963556255.1 Allolobophora icterica
CAATTTAAGCCTAATATCCGAAATTGTCTGCTCAGTTTAAACACTGATAACAGTAGTGAATACATACAGTCATACAGACGTCCATAGATACAAACAAACATACATACATACGTACGTACATACATACATGCATACATACATAAATAATAAATACATACAATGTCATACATGCATACATACATATATAAATAGTTTACATACACGCATACATACATGCATGCATATATACATACATATATACATACATATATAGTATACATACATACAAATATACATTCATACACAGATACATACATACATACATACATACATACATACATACATACATACATACATACATACACACATACATAATACATAATATATACGTGTAATGTAATGTATACAACTATACATACATACACACCTACATACAGAGTTTACATACATACATGCATACATACATACATGTAATCCAGTCCACTGTAAACAAGAACCAGCGTACAGAAGCATCGGTAAAGCGGGGCCAAGTGGTCCACGAGTCCCACTGAAGAATGTCGGACAGAGGCTCCAGTTTACAGAGGCTCCAGTTTTGTGCCCTAAGGTTCTTGTCATTCGCCAATGCGTGAAATGTTAGCTCTTCAATAGAGATTGCAGGAGGGATGAAATCGTGAAACGAACAGAAGAGACGAAGAAAGTCCGGCGAAAATCTAAAGACAGAAGAGGTCCTCTCAGCCACTTACAGTCGTGCCATGGATTGGATCACATATATGTATGTATGTACGTACGTACGTATGTATGTATGTATGTATGTATGTATGTATGTATGTATGTATGTATGTACGTACGTACGTATGTATATATGTATGTATGTACGTACGTACGTACGTGCGTACGTGCGTGCGTACGTACGTATGTATGTATGTATGTATGTATGCATGTATGCATATATGTGCATATATGTGCATATATGTATGTATGTATGTATGTATGTATGTATGTATGTATGTATATACGTACGTATGTATGTATGTATGTATGTATGTATATATGTATGTATGTACGTACGTACGTACGTGCGTACGTGCGTGCGTACGTACGTATGTATGTATGTATGTATGTATGCATGTATGCATATATGTGCATATATGTGCATATATGTATGTATGTATGTATGTATGTATGTATGTATGTATGTATATACGTACGTATGTATGTATGTATGTGTGTATGCATGTATGGATGGATGGATGGATGTATGCATGCATGCATGTATGCATGTATGTATGCCGAGAAGACACGGAAACAGCCGAGAAGACACGGAAACAGCCTACGGGGAAAAGACGAGTTTTAGTCGAGATCTGAACAGACTGTATGAATCAGATTATGAATCAGATTAAGCTTAGATCAGATAAGATTCAGTGCCGTCTTTAGGTATAGGCGATATAGGCGGCTGCCTAGAGCGGCATTTTTCAAGGGGCGGCACATTCCGGCAGTTTAGAAGAATAAGTGTGCCCTTATGCATAACCTTACTCAGAAATGGCGGCAAGATTTAAGAGTAAGAGGAGGCATTTTTGTCACCTTGCCTATAGAGAAAACTGTCATAGCTTATCACAGGCCGCCACTGATTTAGATTAGAAAGTGTCTTCTGTTTTTAGATAATCATAGGCGTAACATGTGGGGGTACGAGGGGTACCCGTACCCGATACTTTTCGGACTGGGGGTACCGTACCCCCCACTCTTTGAACAATGCCAATGAATATTCTATTATTGTGCCTTCCAAGAGATCGCAGTCTCCGCCTTGCTTCGTGTATGTCAGAAATTGGTACCCCCACTTTTTAGACCAAAGTTACGCCCCTGAAGATAATCTACTTTTACCACTTCAAATGAAATTAAAAGGCGAAACAATCGGACAATTTTCTCAAGGCTTTTCCTGAATTCGTGTACGTGAGTGTGTACATCGATGCTACTACGTAAGCCCCCTGTTAAGGACCTCTCTTTGAGAACATTCGTACGGCATGCGCATGCTCCGTGACCTTACGGCGACCGAGCGGAGAGAGGGTTCGTTCGTACGGCACGCGCATGCGCCGTGACCCTACGGTGACCGAGAGGGGAGAGGGTTTCTTCACGCACGGACTGTCGCAGAGATTGGAACCTGTCCCGTCGAATTTATTCGACGAACGATGACAGGAAGCTGGAAACAGTCAGAGGCGAAATTACTAATTTACAAAACTCTTTCTTCTCCCTCTGGTCCTCCTTCTCCTGATGCTGTCTGTCCATCGGCCGTAACCATAACGACGAATGTCAGGAAGAGAGAGACAGAAGAGACACAGACAAACGGGCTGACAATGACACAAACAGATGGACAAACAGACGAAGAGAGAGACGGACACATGGACAGCTCGACGGATAAAGACACGGCGAATTGGCACATACAGGCAACCTTAGCGATAATGACAGATACAATGAACAGATGATGGGCAGACAGACAGACAGACAGACAGACAGACACACAGACAGA
>OY744611.1:45459252-45481154 GCA_963556255.1 Allolobophora icterica
TTTGTTGGGTCGTTTAATTACGATCAAATGACCTCCGTAAACATTCCTCGATACGCACCACGGTTTTTTCGTGAAAAGGTTGAAGTATATGTATGCCAGGAAGGAATATGTGACTGTATCTGTATGCATACATATATACATACATGCATACAAACATATTATTATGCATGCATGCATGCATATAGACGTACATACATACATACATACATTCATACTTACGTGCATACATGCATGCATACATACATACATACATACATACATACATACTTCCGTGCATACATGCATGCATACATACATACATACATACATACATTCATACTTACGTGCATACATGCATGCATACATACATACATACATACATACATACATACATACTTCCGTGCATACATGCATGCATACATACATACATACATACATACATACATACATACATACATACATACATACATACATACATAAACAAATAATCTATAAATAAACGCGGGCGAAAAGAATGAACTCAATTAGATATTCGACTTTTTTTTGTCATACTGTATATCTCTAGTGTTATAGAAAATTAGGTTACATCAACTTGGAAGCCTCTAAGCAGCCCTGATATCCTTTACTACCCTTCCTGGAAGATCACGCATTTGATATTATCTTATCTTGCATTGCCAAACCGTGTGCTACCTTGAACCTTACCTTGAAATGCTTAAACTTATCTTTACCCTAACTTGTTTAATCTTACCTTATACTTTAGCTTTATTTCTTTGACCAGAGTTCGTTTCGCACTACGTGCTCGTAACTTATCTTACCACACTTTACAATATCTTGTGTCGCATTGCTTTAACTTGTCTTTAAAATTTAACGAAAAGGTGATCAATTCTTTGGGGTTCTTTGGTCTACTCGCTTGCTAGTTGTTAAATTAGTTCTGTAACTTTATTGCCATTTCATGTGGAAATCGCGCTTCGCTACTCTTTATTTATGCAATCTTATTCTTCACTGAGCAATTTAAATCAAATTAGGAAGAGCGGTCAATCTGAACAAAATAGACAACAGCGAACCAACAGCAGACGATGACCATGATGATGATGGTGGTGGTGGTGGTGGTGGTGGTGGTGGTGGTGGTGGTGGTGGTGGTGGTGGTGGTGGTGGTGGTGGTGGTGGTGGTGGTGGTGGTGCGGGTGGCGGTGGTGGTGGTGGTGGGGATGATGAGAGTGATGGTGATGGTGATAGTAATGATGAATATCATAATCACTGACGATGACGTTGATTAGGCCTACGATTTAAAAGAAGCTTTTGAGGTTAACCAAGAAAACAGCACGGAGAGCACGGGTTTGAGAATCCTCCTCTGAGGCGGTTACTGTATAGGGACCTTGAACAAGTCACAATTGCTCAGCTCCATCGACTGATGCTTGGTCACTAGATAGTGACGCTTAATAAATGCAAAAGAATAAAATATAAGCAAATCGGAAAACCTTTATAGCACTGAGGTTCCTGAAACCGGAAGATGGTCGAGGGGAGGGGAAAGAAGTTCGAAAATATAATTATGAGACTTTTGTAATGACATAATCAACATCACAGAACCAGTGAAGCTGACAGAAACAGGTAGTGAGTTGGAGAGCCCTGGAGATAGACCGAGAAGTCCCAGGGCTGTTTTAGTTCCGCTTAGAGTAAGAGTCACAACGTCAAATTATAATTATTAATGAGTGCAGTTCCTTGTGTGTAGGACGAGTGAGAAATGTTGACTGGCAGATGCGCATTACTTTGTAAACTAAGAAATACAGAATGAGAGAAAAATTATGCGGATGTTGCTGCTGAAGAAAAAGGAGAAGGAGAAGATTATGATGATGATCATGATCATAGTTCGAGAATTCGTGACTTTAGGTTTTAAAATTCGTAAAAATTCGCGAATTTTTGGTCTATTTTAAAATTCGTAAAAATTCGTTGGGCCTTTTTTATATTGACAGTTGGTTTTGCAAAAGCAGCGTAAGCAACAAAAACAAATGTGATGACGTCATGATTTGTGTGTTAAGCTTCTGCTTAGAATTTAATGTAAAATTCAATATAAAAGTTTATTAAGTAACGAGTTAATTTAGTTAAAATCTAATTTTTTAAAGATGAAAGAACATGGACCGGAGTGGAAGTATATAGTAATTTTGGAGGAGAAGGAAAGGGTAATCCAAAAATACAGTGTTGTTTTTGTGACAAGGAATTTGTTGGTTGTTCTGCTGGAATTCGGGAGCATTTGCATGGCAAAAATACAGAAACCAGAGTCGAGTGGGAGCAGTGGGCTGTTCCTGACTCAGAATCAGAGGACGATGAAGTAGAAGACACAGCTCGGTGAACGTTGCCAAGTGCCAACCCTTTTTAACCATGTCTGGTTGCAAGCTGTGTTAGTGGCTGACTGATGACACTGGAGCTGCATGGGGCACTGATGGTTTTTCGTTCTGCTGACTGACACTCACAGTCAAACACCCCAGCTATGATAGAAATCGAAGTTCAAGACTCCAAGTAGAACAGTAAGCCTACGGTAACTGCATTTCAGTACTATTGTGTTGCTAGTCAGCTATCTTTTACGGCTGATTGATTGCCAATGACATTGACATTTACTTGCTTAAAAGTTCAAAGTAAACAAATAATAAAATTCGTTGCCATGGCAAAGAATTCTATTATTTTATTATTTCACGAATTTTTACGAATTTTAAAACTGCAGTTTTAAATTTCGTTAAAATTCGTGAATTTTAAAAAATCTTAAAATTCGTAAAATGCGAATTCTCGAACTATGATCATGATGACGATGAAGAGCAAAAGAACTAGGAGAACTAGGAGAACAAGAAGAACAGAAAGAATTAGAAGAAGAAGAAGAAGAAGAAGAAGAAGAAGAAGAAGAAGAAGAAAAAGAACAAGAAGAACAAGAACAAGAACAAGAACAGAACAAGAACAAGAGGAAGAAGAACAAGAACAAGAAGAACAAGAAGAAGAAGAACAAGAAGAAGAAGAAGAACAAGAACAAGAACAAGAACAAGAACAATAACAAGAACAAGAAGAACAAGAACACGAACAAGAACAATGAAAAGAACAAGAACAATGAAAAGAAGAACAGGAACAAGAACAAAGCCAAGAAGAACAGCAAGAAGAACAAGAAAAACAAGAACATGATGATGACGACGACCTCGACTGAAAATAGAACGCAGATAATCGAACAGATCGAAGTCCCCGAATCTGAATCCTAACCAGGCGATGATCTGAATCGGCCAGAAGCCATGATCATCTGACGGACGGATGGACATCTGTTGGCCTCGCCTCAAACTCAGCCCAGAGGTATAAGCCATCCGCCGAACAGCTGTCGCCCTGTGCCCTTACTTACTTATGCCACCGCTGTCAACTTTTTATGACCATCTGGCGACTCAACGCTGCTTAGCTTCCTCTATTCCTTTCGATCACTGTCTTTGCAGCTCTCTCTCTTCCTCCATGCACGTTTGTTTGTTGCCGTCTTGGTAAGTCGTTTCCAGTAGCACTCTCCGCGATGTATGTCCTGTAGCAGTTTGCTATAGCAGTTCTTGGTGCGTTATTTGCTATAGCAGTTTTTGGTACGTTATTTTATATGGCAGATCTTGATGCGTTGTTTGATACAGCAGTTCTTGATGCGTTGTTTGCCATACCAGTTCCTGGTGCGTTATTTTCTATATAAGTTCTTGGTCTGTTATTTGCTATAGCAGTTCTTGATGCGTTATTTGCTATAGCAGTTGCTAGAACAGTTCTTGCTGCGTTCTTTACCTTAACAGTTCATGGTGCATTATTTCCTGTAGCAGTTCTTGATGCATTCGATAGCTGGTCTTTCCAAGTCATTGAAATAGTTCATTTCGTATGCAGCAGTTTTTTATATGGAAGTTTTTGCATAAGCCATTTAATGCAGTAGTTCTGGCGTTACAGCTTCCATAATTTAATTTGCTATCGCAGTTTTTGCTATGTCATTACCTGTAGCCTAACGTCAAGCTGAATGTGATCTTACTCGCCCATCAGCTTTGTTTTGACATACCAGTTTTGGCATATCTGTGAATAAGTTGGTTCCAGCGACTTCAATGTTATTCTTAATCCACTTTACTAGCAGTTCGTGCTGACACACTGCTATTATTACTTCACTTCCTTACTCGCCGTTTTCTACTGCAGTTCTTTCGGTAGTTTTGCTACGTCATATCCTATAGCAGTTCTTTACTACGCCATATCTTGCTACGTCATATCTTGCTACGTCATATCTTGCTGCGTCATATATTGCTGCGTCGCTTCCAGTTCATTCTGCGTCATATCCAATAGAATCTGACGCAGGGCTATTTCTCGAAGTAGCTGTTCCTACGAAGCGCTCGCCGCAGCTGTTCTACGTTGCCAGTTCTTATATATTAGCCGGCTGCTGCTGCTATTACCTCATCAACAACGCGGCTGTTTGTTGAAGTGCACGTGTCCAAGCAGGCGCCCACTTTATAACACTCAGCTTCCGCCTTCCTGACTGACAGGCCTCGACCTGCGTATCTGCTATATGCTCGGTTTCCGTAACTATATAGGCCACAGGTGTATCTCGCCTTTCCACATCTCTCCTTCTATCGGGACTTTCCGCGGAGAAATGCACAGCCTCGTGCTTGGTAGATTGGCGAAATGACTTGCCGTGAGGCTGTGGATTGCAATGCAGTTTGACGTAATGTTAAGTAATGTGACTTTGACGAAGTGTATTTATGCGATGGAATGAATCGCAAATGTGATGCAATTTTGTGGCAAGAAGCCTTCGTTGTGATGCCACACGTTGCCGCGAATTCCCCGCCGTGCGAATGCAAATGACAAATGCGAATGTGATATAATGAAATGTGATGCTGTGCAATCTAATGTGATGTTGTGCAATATAAAGTGATACCGTGCAATCTAATGTGATGTTGTGCACTGCAGTGTGATGCTGTACAACATAATGTGATGTTGTGCAATGTAATGTCATGCTATGCATTCTAATGTGATGCTGTGTAATGCTACAGTATGGAATGTCATGTCAACATCACTTCATGTAATGCGATGTGATGATGTGATGATACGTTCTGCCACTAATTATCTCTCGTTGACGTCTGCCTTTACCTGTCTCTTCAGATGTGTATCTGTCTGTCTGTGTGTCTGTGTGTCTGTCTGTCTTTCTGTCTGTCTGATAAAGTCGCATGATCCACCAAAACAAATTTTAATTAAAGCTTCGCAATTCGACCAGGCGCTAAACTGACAGCCGGAGCATTAATAGCACTGATAAAACGAATACCAACACTGTAGCTTAGAGGACTATACATCTTCTATCGGAATTATATATGTATTGAAAGTCAGAGCCAGCGAGACGCCGGAGGGATATGACTGCCACCTGCCATCCAGCTCTTTAGCCAGAAAAGCCGGATTAAATTACAGCGCAACGGTGTTATTTTATCAGGCATCCACCGAGGTTGCTAAATATAAAGAGATAAGGTAGGACAGTCAACAAACACAAAGAAGCAGACAGATAGACAGACAGACAAACAGAGACACTGTCAGACATGTCGGTAGAAAGATAACATCCCGACAGACAGACAAAGACAGAAAAGTAGACAGACAGACAGACAGACAGACAGACAGAAAGATGGAAACAATGATAGACAGACAAATACACATCTAAAGGCAGACAGACAGACAGACAAAGACAGAAAAAAAGGGGACACACATTGGTACATGGAGAAAGACATAGAAGTACAAACGGAAATCAATAACAATAATAATAATTATAGTAATAATAGTAGTAGTAGTAGTAGTAGTAGTAGTAGTAGTAGTAGTAGTAGTAGTAGTAGTAGTAGTAGTAGTAGTAGTAGTAGTAGTAGTAGTAGTAGTAGTAGTAGTAGTAGTAGTAGTAGTAGTAGTAGTAGTAGTAGTAGTAGTAGTAGTAGTAGTAGTAGTAGTAGTAACAGTAATAACAAAAAAGAAATAATAGTAATAAAAATAGTAATAATAACAATAATAATAATAATTATTATTATTATTATAATAATAATAATAATAATAATAATGTTTTAGGAACAATGATGATTGAACCGGTAATAGCAGCATTCGTCATTATCATTATCAGCATTGTCGTTATCACCATCATCATCACCGCTATCACAGTCATAATCGCCACCAACATCATTTCATCATGATCGTCGTCGTCGTCGTCGTCATCAGCATCATCATCATCATTGGACAATTCCAGAACGACAAAAGGTGGTGAAAAGATCGAAATGACAGGGCGTGGCACTGTAAATTTAAGTGCAAGGGAAGGGGCAATCACCTGACCCATATCTACTGTCGCCTATTTGTGAGTTGGATGCCTAAATCTGCAGTATATAACTACATTACATTTCAATCAGTTTACAAAATGAGCTAAATGAAAAACATGGAGAATATTAGAGCAACGCTTTGAGAACGGACTGTTTCGACGGTGGCCTAAACATTAGGAACTCTTTCCATGATGGCCTCTATACACGATGGCCTATTTCGAAGATACTCCATTTCCAAGATGGTAGGTCTCTTTCCATTAAGGTCTGTTTTGATGATGGCCTCTTTACAGGATGACCCCATTCCATGAAGATGGTCTATCTCCATGAAGGCATATTTCCACGACGATCTTATTCCTTGAAGGTCTTATGACGATCTTATTCCATGAAGGTCTATTTCCATGCATGAAGGCATATCTCCATGATGATCTTTTTCCATGAAAGTCTATTTCTATGACGATCTTATTCCTTGAAGGTCAATTTCCATGATGTCTTACTCCATGAAGGTATATTTTCATGAAGACATGTATCCATGACAATCTTACTCCATGAAGTTCTATTTCCATGAAGGCATATTTCCATGACGAGCTTATTCCTTGAAGGTATAATTCCGTGAAGGCATATTTCCATAACGATCTTACTCCGTGAATCTATATATCCATGAAGACATATATCCATGACAATCTTACTCGATGAAGTTCTATTTCCATGAAGGCATATTTCCATGACGATCTTATTCAGTTGAAGGTCAATTTCCTTGAAGGCATATTTCCCTGACGATCTTATTCCATGAAGGTCAATTTCCATGAAGACATATATCCATGACAATCTTATTCCATGAAGGCATATATCCATGAAGGCACATTCCATGACGACCCTATTCCACGATGTTCTATTCCATACGTGATGTTCTCATTCCAGGCGAAAGCACGACAAGAAAAGAATTCACACAGCAGAAATGAGTTGATTGCTGAAAATGACAGGGTTTAAAGACTACAGAAAATGAGAAGCGATGTCATAATAAAATTATTAGGCATCCAAACAACTCTGCTAGACAATGTCATTCAACGAAGACTCCGATGGTTTGGACTTTGGACATGTAGAGAGAATGCCAGTTGACCGAATCCCACACAGTGCACTACATGGAAGATTCGAAGGAAAAAGACACAAATGCAAACCAAGACTACGATGGATAGATAACATAATTGAAAATATAACATCACTTGGACTAACACTGAGATGAGCACTGGACTTGACAAATGACAGAGGACAATGGAGATATTTTCGTACCTATCGCCGCCAAGTGGCTGGCGTCAGAAACTGATGACGATGATGATGATGACGACGATGATAATGATGATAATGAAACGCATTGTGGTCACGTGGACTATCTATCACCAGTCAGTTGGAGGGAGTTCGAGATATTTCAAGATAATACGGTTATGACGATGGGAAGAAGGCTTGGGAGTTGGAGAAGAGGGGTTAGAAGGTTAGGAGTGAAGATGATAACGACACTTTTGGCGATGATTACGAATATAATGGCTTTTCAACAGCATCATCATGGTCGTCGTCGTCATCATCATGGTCGTCGTCATTGTCTTTGTCATTATCATCATAAGCAGCATCACAACTATCACCACTGCCACCATCGTCATCATTATAATTACCAGCATCACCCTCCACATCATATCAGCGTCATCATCACTAAAGCAATAATCATCACAATGAGCTTCACCACCAACATCACCATTAGTATCATCATCATTGTCGTCATCATCAACATCATCATCATCAACAACAACAACAGCACATAGTCGCCCTAATTGTAACGGCATGTGTCGTGTTACGACGCACTAGATATTGTCGTTACAATCACCATCATCATCATCATCATCATCATCATCATCATCATCATCATCATCATCATCATCATCATCATCATCATCATTGTCATGTTTGCTTCCACCTCCTCTGCTGCACTCGAAATCGAATCCGAAGGACACTATTAAAATCGGTCATCGCCGTCAGTCAACTCAGAAGAAGACAACTGTAGGATTTCAACGACATGTAATGGCTGACCAATGCCCAGAATCATCGGCTAAATCTCAACACGATCGATTCAAAATGTCGATGACCCTGACCCACTTCAATCTCTTCTCTCTGGGTGACCGAGATTCGATATATGGGGCGAATTGGGGCGAATAATAGGAAAGGAGAAGAAGAAGAATAACATTGGTTTGTTTACTTACATGACAGCGAAGTCCCGTCTCTAACTAACGATGATGAACTCTCGTTGCGTCCCGTTCGAGCAATTAGCCAAGGGTCGAGGTCTGCGGAGGACGGGGTTCACCTGGCCTCCTTCTTCGACCGGAGGAGGCCTGCGGAGACGCAGAAGGGGACGCCTGGAAGGCCAGCTGTCCCTCGACGACGACGAGGCGAGGGACAGAAGACGAGCAAGTACGCAAGACAAGGCGGTCGCTGCTCTGACCGAGGCCCCGTGTCCGGTTTCATCGCGACCAGCGGCTACTTGTTACCCATTGGTCGGCACGCACTCCTCAGTATCCAGTACAGACCCTGGCCGGGAAAAATACGAATGTCCTCACACACACGCGCGCGGGGCCGACGACGAGCAAAGGACAGGGCGTCAAGGGTCACAAACTACAAGCTGATCTCTACCTCTCTCTGTCTCTCTCTGTCTCTCTGTTTGTGTGTGTCTGTCTCTGTCGTTATCTCTTGCCTCAGATTCACCGACTGAGCTGCTCTCTGCCTCCGTCCTTTCATCCGTCCGTGCGTCCGTCCCCCACGGAAGGCCCTGGCTGCTGCTGCCTCCTACTCCTCCTCCTCCTCCTTGGAAATAAAGGCTCGCTCTGTAGTAATAATAATTATCAATAGCCACGCCGCCACCGCTGCCACAGAACCGACATCAGCAGCAGCCTCAGCAGCCTCAGCATCTATTCCCGGCCGGTCGATGGGTGTGCCGGTGCGTGTGTGCGCCGTCCGTTGCCTTTGGTCTTCCGTTCGTTGGTGAGTGCGTGCGTGCGTGCTGCGTTCATGTCTTCAGCAGCAGCAGCAGCAGCAGCAGCAGCAGCAGCAGCAGCAGCAGCAGCAGCAGCAGCAGCAGACCACGGTGCTTTGCCTATCACAGCTGAGGATCGAGTGGCTTGTCCACCACAACGACCATCACTACCACTACCACCACCAACACCACTGTCGCATTTGCATATATACCTACAGATGCCTGCCTGCATGTGTAAACGTATATGTGTGTGTGTTTGTGTGAGTGTGTGTGTGTGAAATGTTTGTGCACATCTATGTGTATAATGTACATGCAGCTGTGCTATCTACTATATGTGCAAATGTATGTCAATATATATATATATATATTATATGTATATACATACATATATATACATGTACTTCTATAAATATATATTGGTATAAATGTATGTGCACATGTATGTGTATAATGTACATTCAGCTGTGCTATCTACTGTATGTGCAAATGTATGACCATACATGCATACAGATATGTGCCTATATCTGTGTGCGTGTATGTATAGCCTATGTATTTATATTTATGCGTATGGGTATATATCAGTGTAAATGTATGTGCGCATATAAGTGAATATATGTATTTGTATATGCATGTGCAAATTTATGCCCATACATTTCTGGGCATATATGTATATGCATCTGTATGTTCATATGTATGTGAATATGTACAAACATTTACAGTGCAAGGACCGTGGACAAGTCCTTTGCTCACAAACTGCTCAGCGCCATAGATGCTCGGTCACATGATCGTGTTGAGCGATCCCGTGACATGCTAGTGAGTAGGGGCCGTGAGAATAACATGCCCATACAAAATATAATAAATCAAAATATATGGACATGTATAAGTGTATATATATATATATATATATATATAATGTGTACATAGGCAATGTAGGTGTACATATATATATATATATATATATATATATATATATATATACATATATATATATACATATATATATATATATATATATACATGTATTACATTGAGCAAATTTAGACAACTACAGGTATGTTTAAACCCGTAATCGTAATCTCCAAACTTCTAAAGCGCCACTCGACGGCAAAGCGGAGGGCACCACCCTATTCAGGAGCGCTGCGTCAAATCAGAGGGGGCTTTCAAAAGAGTAGACCAAGGAGGTCCGAGTCCGGTTACCACAGGAGCCAGATCAAGAGAGGAGGCAGAGCAGCTGTTAAGGCGGATGTCGTAACGTAATGACGAATATTAGGTAGGCCTATTTATTTACAACCCAATACTAAAGTATAACAGTCTGAATCATAATTGGATGCTTGTCCTTAGGTATTCGACACTGAGGGACAGAAGGACAGGAACTGAGAGACGGACATACAAAGACAGAGACTCATTTAAAGGGCAAAGGAGTTCTGTTGTGTACACACGCAGCCCATCTGGAAACTGGATATTTTCTTACTGGACTAGCATGGCCTAAGTTTGAAATGTTCGCTCAAGGACTCCATTGACCCGCGATTACCAGGAAGTTTTAAAAATCTTCATGAGACTATGTATAGTATGTATGTATGTATGTATGTATGTATGTATGTATGTATGTATGTATGTATGTATGTATGTATGTATGTATGTATGTATGTATGTATGTATGTATGTATGTATGTATGTATGTATGTATGTATGTATGTATGTATGTATGTATGTATGTATGTATGTATGTATGTATGTATGTATGCATGTATGCATGTATGTATGTATGTGGTATGTATGTGGTATTTATGTATATATGCATGTATATAGTTATTAGTTATGCATGTGGGTATGCATGTGTGCACGTACATACATACATATTACATACATATACATACATATCTGGTAGCGCCCCATCCTACCTGTCTGAACTCTGCTGCCCGATTTCTGACTTAGCTTCTCGCAGAGCTTTGCGCTCTGCGACTAATGGGGAGCTATTGGTCCCTCGGACCCGCTCCGCAGTCAGGCAACGCCGAGCTTTCTCGGTTGTTGGCCCGTCTACCTGGAATGGTCTTCCGATATCCTTACGCTGCTTCCCCCGAAATAATTCACCTGTTTTCTTACGACAACTCAAGACCTATCTGTTTAGCCGTGGCTGGGCTGGGAGCGCCTCTGAGTAGGTCTCTTGAAGAAGCGCTATATAAATGTCCAGAATGAATGAATGAATGAATGAATTACACACATATCTATGCATGCATACATGCGTACATGCATGTGTGAATTCGTGTAAGCAGAAGTGTATTGTATTCATAGATACCTATCAGAGGCACTTCATGTATGAATGCATGTATGAATGAATGAATGTATGTATGTATGTAACATGTATGTGGTATGTATGTATTTGTATTTATGTATGTATGCAATTATGTAGGATTGCATAAATGTATGCATGTATCAAATTAAGGAATGTATGCCTGAACACATGTGCTCCCGCGGTCGCTACAGAAAAACGTGTCCATACAAATGTACATGTAAGGTCGCTAGAGAAAATAGTGTAAACACTTGACTTGGATACACAAACGCCCAGCTGCTACTGCAGCGCACGTCTTGGAATCAAGTGCTGACGCTGAGCTGGAGAGCCAAGCAGCAGCAGAAAAGCCGTTGCCCCACAGAACCGCTTCAGCTGCGTGAGAATACCATTCTCCCGTTCTGCGTTTATTGAGTGTCGCTGCAAGACGAGGAAGACTGAGCATACATACATGCATGCTTACTAGCGCACGCCTTCTTATAACACACGACCGGTTACGAGGAGAGTACAGGTCCAAGCCTGTCCTTATGCGGTTACCGTGTAAGGACCTTGGGCAAGTCCTTCGCTCACAAACTACATACATGCATGCATGTATAGATTCATATATATACGCGCAAGCATACACAAATAACATATATTTGCATAAACTAATACTAACATACATGTTCACATATAAATACAGACATACATATTTACATACAAACATGTACATACATAACATACATACATACAAACAAACATACCTAGAAACATACATGCATAGAAACATACATACAAACAAACATACATGCACACATAAATACATATATACATACATAAAAACATGCGTACTTACATACATATATACATACATACATACAAACAAACATACTTAGAAACATACATACATAGAAACATACATACATACATACATACATACATACATACATACATACATACATACATACATATATACATACATACATACATACATACATACATACATACATACATACACACATACATTCATACATACATTCATACATACATACATACATACATAAACATATATAAACACATACTAGATATGTACACACAAATACATACATACATGCAAATATACATGTATGCATACACTCAAAATCACACATACATGTGTGCACAGCACTCCTAGAGGCGCTGAAAGGCTCCTATACAAATGGTCCAAGAGAAAGACTCTAAGCATGACACTGCAGTGCAAGCAATACGACACCGTATTTATAGATCAACAATGATACCTACAACGATCCAGAAGCCGCACATTAGGCTGACATGATATTGTTAGAGAGCAAGACTAAAAGGTCCATTTAGCTGCTATAGTAATACTACAGCCTCAGCGTCTCGCTTTAAGCGGTGTCAACGTCCAGAAAGAAATATCGACTGCTGCGCATGGATGAAATTCGCAGCGGTCACGGCCAAATAGGTCAAGGTCACAAAGGTGTAGGACGTAGAGGCAGTGGGGTAAAGGTCGACGCCGCAGAGTTCAAGGTCGCGAATATAATGATCGCAAAAGTCACGGTCACAATATCAAGGACGCAGAGCGGCAGAGGCCATATAGTCTGAGAGGCCCAAGTCGCAGATGTGAAGGTCGCATCAGAAAAGGTCACGGAGGTCAAGGTCAAATTTTTCTGACTGGTTGAGCGTTCTTGCAGTTACTCGTTTGTAAGTTCGAGCTTCCCTGCATCTGGTCCCAGTGCATATTATGAAATGTTTTGGTTGCTATAGCCTACTCGTTTTGCAAAAGAATCAGTTGGGATGCAGATGGAACTAAAGATTCCCATCTGTACCCATATGTCTACCTGTCGACCTGCCTATCTGTCTACCTCTCGATCTGCCTACCTTCCTGCTTGTTTAGCTGTCTACCTGCCTGTCTGCTATCTATCTATTTTTCTACCTGTCTAGCTGCCTGACCTTTTGGATTTCGATGCAAAACAGATTCATCTCACTGCTTTGATAGAGCGAATGGTTGCAGATGCTTCCTGGGCGCTGAAAAAGGCAACATGCACAGTCAAAGGCGTCGTCATAGAAGGACATAGAAGGGCATAGGCGTCCCCAGAAGGTCATCAGGAAGTCATCGGAAATTTGGTGGACTTGAAAACAGTTGTCTTAGTCCAGAAGAGGCTGTCTAAAACTGTTTCGTCATCTGCCAGTGGTTGGTTCAGCTAGCTTTGCGCATCAATTCCCAGCGCCCTCTCTCGTCGTTGTCTCTCCTCCTGGAACGAGGTATACTCACTACACGCCGCACCACTTCCGTTGGTTCGAATTATGTTTTCCTGGATGGATGTTGCAGACGAAGTCGTTCAGCGGACCACAGAGACGGAGACCTTGAAGAGAAGGCAAAGTGTGGCAGAAACTCACATATTCTGCAGCCCACCGACGGACCGACTCTTTTAGATCGTGCAGCTACATAAGAAAGTCATTCGCTCATGAATAGTAAACAGGACGCAGGGACAATGTAAGGCAGGCGGAATGATGGGAAGACAGACGGAAGGACGGAATGATGGGAAGACAGACGGAAGGACGGAATGATGGGAAGACCGACGGAAGGACGGAGGGACGGGAAGACAGACGGAAGGACGGGTAGACAGACAGAGACGGAAAGATGGAGGGACGGGAAGACAGACGGAAGGACGGGTAGACAGACAGAGACGGAAAGATGGAGGGACGGGAAGACAGACGGAAGGACGGGTAGACAGACAGAGACGGAAAGATGGAGGGACGGGAAGACAGACGGAATGATGGGCAGACAGACAGAGACGGAAAGATGGAGGGACGGGAAGACAGACGGAAGGACGGGTAGACAGACAGAGACGGAAAGATGGAGGGACGGGAAGACAGACGGAAGGACGGGTAGACAGACAGAGACGGAAAGATGGAGGGACGGGAAGACAGACGGAAGGACGGGTAGACAGACAGAGACGGAAAGATGGAGGGACGGGAAGACAGACGGAATGATGGGCAGACAGACAGAGACGGAAAGATGGAGGGACGGGAAGACAGACGGAAGGACGGGTAGACAGACAGAGACGGAAAGATGGAGGGACGGGAAGACAGACGGAAGGACGGGTAGACAGACAGAGACGGAAAGATGGAGGGACGGGAAGACAGACGGAATGATGGGCAGACAGACAGAGACGGAAAGATGGAGGGACGGGAAGACAGACGGAAGGACGGGTAGACAGACAGAGACGGAAAGATGGAGGGACGGGAAGACAGACGGAAGGACGGGTAGACAGACAGAGACGGAAAGATGGAGGGACGGGAAGACAGACGGAAGGACGGGTAGACAGACAGAGACGGAAAGATGGAGGGACGGGAAGACAGACGGAAGGACGGGTAGACAGACAGAGACGGAAAGATGGAGGGACGGGAAGACAGACGGAAGGACGGGTAGACAGACAGAGACGGAAAGATGGAGGGACGGGAAGACAGACGGAAGGACGGGTAGACAGACAGAGACGGAAAGATGGAGGGACGGGAAGACAGACGGAAGGACGGGTAGACAGACAGAGACGGAAAGATGGAGGGACGGGAAGACAGACGGAAGGACGGGTAGACAGACAGAGACGGAAAGATGGAGGGACGGGAAGACAGACGGAATGATGGGCAGACAGACAGAGACGGAAAGATGGAGGGACGGGAAGACAGACGGAAGGACGGGTAGACAGACAGAGACGGAAAGATGGAGGGACGGGAAGACAGACGGAAGGACGGGTAGACAGACAGAGACGGAAAGATGGAGGGACGGGAAGACAGACGGAATGATGGGCAGACAGACAGAGACGGAAAGATGGAGGGACGGGAAGACAGACGGAAGGACGGGTAGACAGACAGAGACGGAAAGATGGAGGGACGGGAAGACAGACGGAAGGACGGGTAGACAGACAGAGACGGAAAGATGGAGGGACGGGAAGACAGACGGAAGGACGGGTAGACAGACAGAGACGGAAAGATGGAGGGACGGGAAGACAGACGGAAGGACGGGTAGACAGACAGAGACGGAAAGATGGAGGGACGGGAAGACAGACGGAAGGACGGGTAGACAGACAGAGACGGAAAGATGGAGGGACGGGAAGACAGACGGAAGGACGGGTATACAGACAGAGACGGAAAGATGGAGGGACGGGAAGACAGACGGAAGGACGGGTAGACAGACAGAGACGGAAAGATGGAGGGACGGGAAGACAGACGGAAGGACGGGTAGACAGACAGAGACGGAAAGATGGAGGGACGGGAAGACAGACGGAAGGACGGGTATACAGACAGAGACGGAAGGATGGAGGGACGGGAAGACAGACGGAAGGACGGGTAGACAGACAGAGACGGAAAGATGGAGGGACGGGAAGACAGACGGAATGATGGGCAGACAGACAGAGACGGAAAGATGGAGGGACGGGAAGACAGACGGAAGGACGAGTATACAGACAGAGACGGAAAGATGGAGGGACGGGAAGACAGACGGAAGGACGGGTAGACAGACAGAGACGGAAAGATGGAGGGACGGGAAGACAGACGGAAGGACGGGTATACAGACAGAGACGGAAAGATGGAGGGACGGGAAGACAGACGGAAGGACGGGTAGACAGACAGAGACGGAAAGATGGAGGGACGGGAAGACAGACGGAATGATGGGCAGACAGACAGAGACGGAAAGATGGAGGGACGGGAAGACAGACGGAAGGACGGGTATACAGACAGAGACGGAAAGATGGAGGGACGGGAAGACAGACGGAAGGACGGGTAGACAGACAGAGACGGAAAGATGGAGGGACGGGAAGACAGACGGAAGGACGGGTATACAGACAGAGACGGAAGGATGGAGGGACGGGAAGACAGACGGAAGGACGGGTAGACAGACAGAGACGGAAAGATGGAGGGACGGGAAGACAGACGGAAGGACGGGTATACAGACAGAGACGGAAAGATGGAGGGACGGGAAGACAGACGGAAGGACGGGTAGACAGACAGAGACGGAAAAATGGAGGGACGGGAAGACAGACGGAAGGACGGGTAGACAGACAGAGACGGAAAGATGGAGGGACGGGAAGACAGACGGAAGGACGGGTAGACAGACAGAGACGGAAAGATGGAGGGACGGGAAGACAGACGGAAGGACGGGTATACAGACAGAGACGGAAGGATGGAGGGACGGGAAGACAGACGGAAGGACGGGTAGACAGACAGAGACGGAAAGATGGAGGGACGGGAAGACAGACGGAAGGACGGGTAGACAGACAGAGACGGAAAGATGGAGGGACGGGTAGACAGACGGAAGGACGGGTAGACAGACAGAGACGGAAAGATGGAGGGACGGGAAGACAGACGGAAGGACGGGTAGACAGACAGAGACGGAAAGATGGAGGGACGGGAAGACAGACGGAAGGACGGGTAGACAGACAGAGACGGAAAGATGGAGGGACGGGAAGACAGACGGAAGGACGGGTAGACAGACAGAGACGGAAAGATGGAGGGACGGGAAGACAGACGGAAGGACGGGTAGACAGACAGAGACGGAAAGATGGAGGGACGGGAAGACAGACGGAAGGACGGGTAGACAGACAGAGACGGAAAGATGGAGGGACGGGAAGACAGACGGAAGGACGGGTAGACAGACAGAGACGGAAAGATGGAGGGACGGGAAGACAGACGGAAGGACGGGTAGACAGACAGAGACGGAAAGATGGAGGGACGGGAAGACAGACGGAAGGACGGGTATACAGACAGAGACGGAAGGATGGAGGGACGGGAAGACAGACGGAAGGACGGGTATACAGACAGAGACGGAAAGATGGAGGGACGGGAAGACAGACGGAAGGACGGGTAGACAGACAGAGACGGAAAGATGGAGGGACGGGAAGACAGACGGAAGGACGGGTAGACAGACAGAGACGGAAAGATGGAGGGACGGGAAGACAGACGGAAGGACGGGTAGACAGACAGAGACGGAAAGATGGAGGGACGGGAAGACAGACGGAAGGGAAAATGAACAGAGAGAGAGACGAATGGAAGGAAGGATCGACTGAATGAACGTTCTTTGGAGAAGATGAGAGCAGAGCAAAGTGGATGAGAGGAGAAAAGAGAGGAGAGGAAACTAGAAGACAAGGCAATGATAGAGGAGAGCAGACGAGAGAGAACACAAAACAGAAGAGGGTTAGGTAGGATCATAGGACGGCATCGAAGAAGAAGAGGCGAGGAAAGGTTAGGACCGAAGAGGAAACGGGAGATAAGATCGATAATATTCACGCACACATTCAGTCAGACGAACACACGCACAGACCGACTGATGTACGTCGACAGGATCAATCGATGACGTCATCCCCAACCCCGCCGAGGCATTTCAACATATTCCTCTATGCTACACGACCGATAAACCAACCGAATCGTCCGCGTATAAAACCGAACGATTGACGCCCCATCCATCCATCCATCTATCGGTAGGGCGCCCTCGACCGGCGCTGGGGACCCGAAGGCAGCGGCGGGCCAGCAGCAAGGCATCGGCCTCCAAGGTATCCGAATGACGCGGCCTGCCGGTCCTGGGGGGCCCTCAACGATAGCCGAGGGACTGGGCTCCACTTGTCCGTGGCGCAGCGCAAATATTGGTTTAGACCATATTATGGGGTATAATGGGACGATTGAGCGCCATGCCCGCTAGTCAGACGTCTGTACAGGCAGACAGAGAGGGTAATGGGGACGGAGGGAGAGGTAGAAGGGCAGGGATCAACGCAAAACAGACAACTACGAGGGCGGCGCTTAGCATGAGAGGTTGTTGACCCAGCGTAATCGTAATCTCGAGATTTCTACGACGCCGCGACACCGTTGCGTTGCGCAGAGCAGCGTACTCGCAAGCGCTTAGTCAAAACATCGATAGGCGGGTGTGGGGTCAGATTCGGTTTCGGGTTAAGATCCAAAGGTTAGAGACGGCTACGGTGGATGGCGTTTAGAGTTAGCAGTGAGAGAGTTAAGGGGAAGAGGAGGAAGCAGGATAGGAATAAATCATTCTTAGGAGTCAGGACTCTAATACGCAACTGCCTCACTGGGTCTGCTCCATCTTACCCAATGGATTTTTGCACCCTGGTTTCTTCCATGCCTGCCAACTTCGGCCCGTGGCTTTATGGATGTCCCTCGTGTGCCCTCTTCCACGGCCCAATCCAGGAGCTTCGCCTATGTGAATCCCTCCGCTTGGAACTGCCTATGTCTCTCGGCCAAGAGCTTCTTGCCCTCTCTCCTCTTCAGTTCCGCGGACGACTGAAAACCTTCTTTTTTGCCTTTTTTGCCGGTGCTGGCATTGATGCGGATTGTGAACGTCGCTGATCTGAGTGGCGCTATATAAGTGTTCGGTTACAATTACTCTAGACATTAAGTGACTGAATCAATGGATCGACCCTTTCACCCATCCTACGATTAACCAACTGATTAACTTGACTGGCTGGCTGAATGGCTGATTTACTGACTGGGTGGCTTAATTGCTGACTGATTGGATGACTGACTGACTGACTGATCGGATGGCTCAATACATGACTGACTGATTGAGTGGCTTAATGGCTCTCTGACTGACTGGCTGATTTACTGATTGGCTGTAGGGTTGATGGCTGAGTTCCTGGCTGTCTGATCGGATGGCTTAGTGACTGACTGAATGACTGACTGAATTGATGGCTTAATGGCTGACTGGCTGACTGACTGACTGACTGACTGACTGGCTTGATGGCTGGTTGACTGGATGGCTTAATGACTGACCGACTGACTCCCCCTCGTGCCAGACGAGATAAGATCCAAAGAAATGGCCAAGTCAGAAGATGACGAGATGAAGCTCCCAAACGGGATCCCAGTGCATGGAAGCGGAGGTTTAGAGAAGAAGGGGGAAGCGGGCAGGAAAGCATAGATCGAGCCAACGGAAGTGGTTTGGCGGGTAGTGAGTGCCTCGTGCCAGGGAGGAGAAACAGCGATGGGAGAGAGGGGCTGGGAACTGAGGCGCAAAGCTGCACCGACCACGGGCAGATAACGTTATCTTTGCCGACAGATATCGACACGTAGGAAGAACGATAGACACAGTGACGGTCAAGGATACGATTACGCAGACCAATGGAAGTGCACCGCAAGATCACTGCTTTAACTATGCAAAGTTCTTACACGTAATAATGGCTCACGCCAATAGACCAGTGCATGGTACTGCTATAGACAAATATCCGTAGCTGCATAGATATATGCATAATACATATACTAGGGAGTCCCCAAAAACTCAAGAAAATTTTATAATGGCCAAACTCTAAAAAGTTTCATTTACAACTACTCAGTGCTTTTTTTCTGGAAAAAAGGTTCTGGAACAGAACAATAGGTTCCGCAACGGAATATATAATGGGCGGGCTAAAATCCCGAGGAAAACGGGATTGGGGGTTGGGAGGGATCTATACCCCTAAGCCGTAATTTTTCTGGTTAACGGCTGGCTTGAGAAAATTTTTACGGCTAGCCGAAAAAGGTAGTTTACGCTCTTTAAGCGCGTAACTGACCTTTTTCGACTATAAGTGCATCAATCATTAATACAGTAACACAACATACACTAGGGACTAAGGCCTACTTTTAAATCGAAAGGTGGGCAATATCCACTCAATCTGAAAATAATTTTAGAAATAAATTCAAATAATTATGTTAAGAAATAAACGGACATTTCATGTTTCCAGTTCACATACGTACATTGCATCGAATTCACATTCAATTGCGTTTTACGAGTATGTAATACTGATTGGAAGTTAGAACCACGAAATAATAGGGCTACCAGACATGCATTAATAGGTGTAGGCCTAGGCCGCCTAGCCGCAGAGCGAGAGAAATAAGAAACAGATACACAGAAACAAAAAAGTGAAAATTCTGGTAATAGACTGCAGCCGCTTTTGAAGCACAGTAGTAATTCGCATGAAAGATAACTAGAAATATTTAACTTTGAATATAAAATCGGAAGTAGAACTCGAAATATATGCAACATAGGACAGCCTGGACAGGGCCCTTACAATAGACGATGAGACTGCCATATGTGTCTGACGTCAACACTTACCGCTCATTGAACACTAAGTACAAATTAGCAAGCCAGCGTGGAAACTTTATAATTATAATCACAACTGTGTGCATGTTCTAGCGTCTAGCCGAACTTTTTTCCGGCGGCTAGCCGTGAAATAACTCTCGGCGGTTTTTCGGCTAAGCCGCAAAATTTCCGGCGGTTAATCGGCTTGCAGAAATTTTTTCGGCTCGGCGGCTAACGGCGGCGGCTTAGGGGTATGGAGGGATCTCAATAAACACTGAAAACAGTTCAAAACACTTAAATTCAATTAAGATAACTAAATTATTGATTTTATTATTAAAATTTAAAAAAAATTAGTACCTGAAAAAAGGTGCCGGAACGCCGTTCCGGCTGAAACAGGCACTGCCCTACTGATAAAGCCTGCCTAGTTAAGGCTAGATTCCAAACGATTAAGAGGTCCCGAAACTTTTCCAAGTTCGTTTTATTCGTTAAGAATCTACGTATAACATTGAATGTATAGGATTTATTTGCTAAGTTAGAAACTGACCTATATAAATAAAAGATTTAAAAGACACGTCAAATATATAAAAACAGATGTATTACACTTGCAGGGCTTAGAATCTGTTGTTTAATTTTTACTTAATTTATTAATTTATTCAAATTTTCAAAAACTCGTCTTGTTATACTTGGCAGCAAAGCATTTTCTGTGCTTGAATTATTTCCAGGTCAAAATTCTACTGGAACTTCTCAAAAACTGTCGGTCATGCCAATTGCAGAGACGTCTACAAATAAGCAATTAATTAATCGGAAGCAAGTCGAGGAAGCTATTCTGAATTTCAGATCTCAGATGCTTATCCTTTATGTTCTGTGTTATAGATAGGAACGGGCAAATTCATTCAATCTTTATCGCTTAACCCTTGCTATCGTCCAAAACTAGAAATTCTAAGTGCTCATTTGTATAGGGCTTCTTCAGGAAATCTCACCAGAGGTGGTCCCGATTTGTCGTAACAGCCTCAGTAACAGGCAACGAATCAGTGCGATGCGAGTGAAAATAATCCCCTTATTAGTCCGCAAGTTTTAAACATACGTGTATAACGGAATTTTCCATGACGAAATGTCCATGAGTCATCGGGTTGCTGACTGTTTGGGCACGTGCGATTGGTCAGCGCAGCGCTGACGGTTGGTGTGACGTAGGCTACCCGTTCGTAAATTTAACAGATTGAAATCTTAACAAAGCTACAACCTATCCCGTGTTACAAAGCATCTGCACGCTTTCAGAACGTCTCC
>OY744611.1:45486354-45601354 GCA_963556255.1 Allolobophora icterica
GCACTCTGAGTTTATCACATGAAACTGACAATAAGAGAAGAAAGTCAGTCCCTTAAGCCAGAGTTTCCCAAACTGTGGGTCGCGACCCAAAAGTGGGTCGCGAAGCTCTGGCAAGTGTGTCACCAAATTTTTTCGAGAAACATTTATTTTTTGCAGCAACAACATTTGGCTATGATTGGGCTATAATTAGCTGGATTGCAATAAATTGTGGACTGTTTTTACCGAAGTTTCCTGTTAATGCTTTAAATTTCTCAGCGCTCTAAATCCGCATATTTAGATACCAATATACGAAGCAAATTTTAGTACACAGAGCTTAATTTTACACAGTGGGTACCGAGACTGCCAAGATATTCATAAGTGGGTCGCGACCCAGAGAAGTTTGGGAACCGCTGCCTTAAGCTATAGCCCAGAGAGGCATCCATGGGGATGAAGTGTTAGCGACTTCATTTTTCTTAGTCTCGGCATATGATGGCAGATGGCCAGTATTCTCCCTTGCCATCTGCTCTTACCACCAACAGTTTACAGTCAGTGTACTCGTTATAGCTGAGCTGGTTACGGGGTGCACGTAGAGCAGAAATTTTGAGAGAAATTTCTGCCCGGGCGGGGATACATTGCAATACATTGTTAGCATGTAATACATAAGGATTGCTGTTGCTGTGTTGGTCTTCAGCCCAAATATCCTTCAACCTCAGGAACATGCCTGGTGGGGAAAGAGGAAATGTTGACACAGGCAATTACACAATGAGTGACTACACCATCAGTCACGGGCTTCAAATTGACAGTGTAGCACTGAACCATTCCATGGAAATAGTCTTTCATTCAAAACTAGAACTTTGAAACATTTTTGCTTATCTTATGATGCACATGCACCTTTTTGAATCAGTTAGATAGCCACATTTCAGCAGTTTTTGAGTCTCTAACACAGTGGTTTTCAACCAGAGTTCCATGCAACCCTTAAATTCCTTGAGCGTCGGTCAGAGGTTCTGCCACGGTTCAAAATTAAAAACGCCAACTGAATTCACAATAGGATGAGCAATACGCTGAATTCTTCACAGCTTTGTGTAATTCATGCTAGACACAGTTCTATTTTGAAATAATTAACATATATTGTGTGAATATATTGTTGCACTTTATTTCGCGAAAAATTGTATGGGTGAAACGTGCTGAGTACCGTGAGCAAATGAGTGCTTTATGTAAGGTTCTGTTATTACAAAAAGGTTGAAAACCACTGCTCTAAAATCAGATACATATATCCTTGAATTTTAATGACTATTTTAATGACTCTCTATGAATTTTCTGCTTTACACTACATTCCTTTACATTTAAAAGAAAGAAAGAGATGCGTCCAACTCACCACTCCATCGCTTCATCCAGTCCTTCTCCTTTGATGGCAGATGTCTTGAATATCTGATACCGTCTGTTTTTGATGGCAGAAAGGCCGAGAGCATTTGCGACTTCTGTCACTGTCATAGCACCTTCAATGTCTTGTTTGTTGGCAAAAATGCAAAGGACTGACTTCTTCAGCTCTTCCTCCTACAGAACAATACATGCAAAATAGTGCTATATAAATACAATGAAACTTCCATTACAATGCTACCATTGGAGCATTAAATGTTATCAAGTACCTCTATTATGAACTGTTCTGAGTTAAATACCAGCAGCTCAATTGCAATCCTGAATTTACCTGCATGATCCTTTAATACTTTAATGACGAGGGTGAACTAAAAGTGACTGGGAAACCAATGCAGCTCATCATTAAGTGTTAACAAAGGGTAAATAAATCAATGAGTGATTTATGTGCTGGAGCTTGGAATATCAAACCAGAGGTCAGAAGTGCAAATACCCAAAAGGCCACAATGATATTTTGAGATTTCTACTCCACTTGCCCCTCAGCCAATGAGTACACCAACTTCACACTGTTGGCGAGATCAGATAATGAGAGAAAGAACTGGCCATCACCTGCCTGCATGCCCTAAGACTATGAGCACAATATCACAAATGTTTCACAGCAACAGCTAACCCTCAGAGTTAGCTTAATGGCCTACCCTTCTCTTCAGGATTAAAAAACCTTCAGAAGATTAATTTTCAAATTTCAAACAAATTCTAAACGTGAAAACATATGTTCAGAAAATCAAAGATTTCATAACAAAGCCTATTATTATTATGTGTTTATTAAGTGCCACTATTTAATGACCAAGCATCAATCAACAGCACTAAGCAATTGTGTGAGGGAGACTTGCTCTAGGTAGGAACCACACAGGGTTCTACACAGGAACTATTTCAAAGTAGACACAAACCCATACTCTCCGCATTGCAAAGCAAGCGCTCAACAAATCGGCTACAGTGTCCCACAATCGGCAACCATGTCCGCACAGGTACTAACTTCTAACATGGACACAAGCTCTTGCTTGGAAATTCCGATCCTGTCACGGTCCATACTGTCGACAACGTAGATGATGGCATCCGTGTTGGAATAGTAGCATCTCCAGTATGGCCGAATACTCGTCTGTCCACCAAGATCCCAAACCTGGAACTTTAGGTTCTTGTACTGAACTGTCTCAACGTTGAACCCGATTGCTGAAATAATTTCAAACACAAAACAAACTGAAGCTTTGATTGACCATAAAATATAAACAAATGGTCAGAAAACCCTGTATGCATTTACCTATCTCAAATCTATTTATTTATTAATGAAATTTATATAGCACCATTCCAAAAATCTAATAATATAATAATAATTATATTCTTTATTATATCAAACCGACAGACGCAGTAAGATTACATTGAAACATGAAAGTACAATCAATATCTTAATTAAACACATGGTTTGGCAGCCATGCAAGGCGCCGCCCTAGAGGGGGTTACAGGAGTCGATCCGCGTACCTTATGCTCTCCTGGCCATAAGTGTTACCACTACTCTATCCCCCTCCCCACAGCTCAACCCTGTAACAGCGAGCATGTACCAAAATGCATAGAAAACTAATCCCTCCGTCGTTAAAGGATGAAAGATGTTAAATGTCGTTAAGAAGAGAACATTTATCAATATTTTAGTAAACATGGCTCAGACAACTAGAAGTCACAAGTGGTAGGCCTGCACACACACAGAGCCTAACCATGAGATTTGCAACTAAAGTAATTTATATAGCACCTGGTGAATTTTTGCAAAAGTGTCGTATCAATGCCAGAGAACTAAATATATAAGTATAAATATATGTGTATATATGCATGTCTCCAGATGTGCATGACATAATTTATTCTAAACAGACCAGTCATTTGAAACTATTTCTTTAAACAGGTAGCTCACTGTTTATTATTATGCAATGCATTATTTACAAAATCCCAATTAATGTACATAATAAAACCTTCTCAAGTAACTTAACCAATAGAAAATAAATGATTTTACTTGGTATCGTAGTTACAACTTCGCCAACTTGCAGTCTGTATAGGATTGTTGTTTTGCCAGCACCATCAAGGCCAAGGATAAGAATTCTGCGTTCTTTCGAACCAAAAAGACCACTGAAGTAACTCAACAGGCCTCCTACAAGAACAGACAAGTTTTAAAGAGAAAATCAAAATTTTATTAAGACATCACTTAGCGCTGAGATTACCTAACAATATCTGGAGTCATCATGACCAGTGTTTAATCTAGTCCCCCTCTTCTGGGAGGGGAAACAAGGTTTCTGGGGGGACCAACGAATTTACACAAGATTTCTGTCTGTAATTTCATCCATCTTGAAAAAGTTTCAGACTTTTCCCAATTTCATCTTCAAAAAAGTTGATGACCTTTTTACTGTCCTTTGTCCGATTTTTTTACTTTTTCTACAGTAATTACTCTGTCAAAAAAGTTGATGACCTTTTTTTAGGAAATCATCTCTCTGGGGGCGGGGGGAACCATATCCACATGTATCCTGGGGGGGGGGGAATTTTCCTCCCCTAAAGGTCTCTACATTGTAATATTGCTGGCCTCTGGGGGGAAACATAAATCCTGGGGGGACATTTCCCCCACAAAGACATCTAGATTAAACACTGCATCATGACACTACTGTCAAGTTTGATCTTTGTGGTCTTTTAAATCTTCTGACCAAAACGAACATGTTTATTGTGGCCAACACTCTCCGAGTGTATTGTGAATACTTGACACCCACCCACGAAACTGAATTCCACCGCATTTCAGAAATCTGTTTTCTAACTGAAAATAAATGTGTCCATGTTAGAAGTTAGTATTGGACACGGTAGCTGATTATGGGATGCTGTAGCTGATTTGTTGAGCGTCTGCCTTGTAAAGTAAGTAAGTAAGTATATTCTTTATTTCAAACCCACTTTTCAAAACTTTATTTTAATAGTGCAAGTGTAATTTGTTGGGACATTTTCTGAATATTCTTTCAGGAGGCTGACTGATTAGTGATACTAGTCCATACTAGCTTTCTGGATTTCAAAGGCTTGATAGAAAAACTGTTTTTGAGATATTGGTCTAACTGGCATTTTCATCACTCTTGGGTAACTGGGTTTTGGAGATTCCCCATTCTCCTGTACCAAACAAATATGAACCTGAAAAGTTATTTAATATCAAGTTAGCAATATTCAAAGGTATATGCAAAACAATTGACCTCAGGTCATAAATCAATCTGAAACAGAATTGACAATCTATCATTTTAGCATCCCTGATTATTTCATCATTGTAGCGGATCATTTCATTGTCCTAAATGAAAAATACAGATGTACCTAAAGTTACAAAATGGGTGTACCAGCAGTTTATAATGCATTAAAAATGACAACATTGTAAGAGAAATTGTTATTTAGAGTGGGTTTATCATATCAAAGACCATTCAAAATGCTATTCAATTCAAGAAGAAAACCAACCAAAGACCTGGAATACCAGATTTTTATTTATCGATGTTTCTTCCTAATAAATGTTGTTTCTGGTTGTTTCACGCTTCTTTTACAAAGTTATATTCTGGTGTGTGCAAACTATACATGATCACGTTGAAATTAATAAATATTTGATGTTGAAACGACAGGCTAGAATGGTGGAATCAGAGACGTCAAAACGATATTGTGGGGCATGGTGGCTCAGTGGCAAGTTCGGCGCCTTGTGACCGGAGGGTTGCAGGTTCGAATCCCACTCTAGCCGCTGCGTAGGGACCTTGGGCAAGTCCTTCACTCGCAATTGCTCGTGGCGCTTCGGCGTGAAAATTCCGTCACAGTATCAAATGCTGTAGTCGGGAGCACCTCTGAGTAGTAGTAGACTTCGAGAGGCGCAATAGAAATATCCGGAATAAATAAATAAAAGATATAATACCACAGAATTCCTATTCTGTTGAATCGTTATTTATTGACCTGGTGACACTGGTGTACGAAAGTTTTAGTCTAGCCATTTCAGTAGAAGCATGCCTGTCGCCGGTCATTTTGGAAAATCAACAATCACAGCAATTAAGTACATTAGACGACAAATGACTTTTTATCAGATAATAGCGCTACGGAAGTTTGTCGAACACAGACTAGATAATAAACCGGTAAGCCGACTCCCTTTAAACGCAAACAGATTCCCGGAGCATGATTCAGCCCATGTACGGCGCCGATTCACAAGAACAAAATAAATCTAATCTGAGATAACTTGCATTTTGTAGCTTGTAGTACTCTTAACTCACCCATTTTAGACTTTAAAAATAAATTACAGCTACGCGTATAATAACATCAAACGTGTACAACGCAACAACGCATGCGCAGATGTCTATTTCCGTTTTATATTTTACAAAGTAAAGGTCTCAACAATTGCGGGCGATTAAAAATCGGCTTAACTCGATGGCGGAATTTTTATAAGGCCCCACAGGTCACGTCTTGCTGAGAAACTTCTGAGCGAATTGGTTTTTATAAAATACAAAAGGCATTTGGAGTAACATTTTGCATGAAGAACTTTTGTAAATACGAATTCGGAATTCTCTGCAGTCTGCATTTAAAGTTAATTTGCTTGAAGAAAATAAAAGACTCACGTTTTCATTAAAATAGAGAATAGTCCGACTTGACAATTTTTTTGTATAGAAAAGAAGTCTTGGGCTGAATATGATTTTTTGGATCTTGGTCTCGCTCTTGAGGTTCAAAGTCTTGGTCTTGGTCTCGAGGTTCAAAGTCTTGGTCTTGGTCTTGAGGTTTAAGGTCTTGACAACAAGATTGGTCTATATTGGTATCCGTGCTGGACTGTAAACCGATATGTCAGCGCTTCAAATCCCCATTAGACAAGAATTTTGAATCGCGGTCTGTTTTCACCTCTGCCTCCTGGCGAACTCAGGTATAATGAGTACACTGACTGTATATAGTGTAAGTGGGAATTGAGCTCAGCCGGGCGTGGGAGAGGTCAGGCCACCATCCCTCATGTGCTGCGGCTAAGAAAATGAAGTCGCTAATACTTCATACCCATGATTGCCACGAGGGGCTAGTTTAATTAAAGCGCTGTTCTTCTTTGATAATAAAAATTTTACCACATAGTATAGTCTGTGGTACGCCTATAATATTTATTGTACCTTTTCAGATGCATGTATGACAAAACATTCGTTTGAACAGTTTCGCTAAGATGACTTTTTTAAGTGTAGGCCTACGTTTATAAAAAAAAAGTAGGCCTACGCGCTTTAATCGCTGTTAACTGAATTCCGGATATTAGTCAATCGTACGGTCGTACCTAAGCTATGGTTATAGGCTTGCTATTTCGGAAGATGAGTAATACTTTGTAATGACGTGGACACGGCAGCTGATTGGTTCGAGCATTCGGTCTGTAACGCGGAGAGTATGGGTTCGAGCTTCACAGAAACGGTTACTACATGTAGACCTACAGGGTAGAGCAAGTCTTTCATTGCAAATTGCTCAGCGCCATCGATGTTCTCTCACATGGTGGTGGAAGCAGGGCCGGATTTACCACTAGGCTCTATAAGTCCGAGCCTAGAGTGGCAATATCTTGGGGGCGGCCCTTCAAATTTTTAAAATAAAAAATATGTTTAAACATTAAAATTATACATCTATTGAGGGAAACAAAATGTCGATTTTCATTAAATATGTTTTGCATTTACACTAAATTTCCTTTTTCTGTAATTTCATTTTTGTGTTGAGTTTGGGCAAGGGGCGGGATTCAATGTGGGCTGTATTGTATTGTATTGTATTGCATTGTATTGTATATTCGTTTATTCAGTCAGACAGCTGTCAAAACGAGGCTGTTAAGGCGGAAGACTACTAAATCCGGCCCCGGGTGGAAGGAGGGTTATATCAAAGCAATTGTAGGCCTATTCTATTGTATTGTAGGCCTACTGTACTGACGGATTCGTCAGACGATGATTTCAGAAGAGGAAGTGGCTCCCATTTGCTTAGGCTATATTTTTTATATAAACGACTTGCTGAAAAGGCTATAACCACTAAAGTCTCATTATGGACCTAAATAGAACCTAGGCTTGTGGCGGAAAACACGCCAATCCTTTGCTTACGTTAGCCGGGTAGCCGAGACGAGTTCCTCCCTTCGCTCCTTACTCATTGTGGTGAAATCGGGAGGACATCATGCAGGGGCGTCAGAGGGACATCAGGGAGATTAGGGGGACATTAAGGGGACAGGGGGAGCACATATTAGTCCGAATTAAAAGTAGGTTTCGCCACAGGCCTATAATGCGAAAATTTACGAATATGCCTAGGCCTAATTAGGCTATCTTTGCTATTATTCGCTGTCATTATTGTGTCACCAACAAAGTGATAATGAAAGCGATTATTAGTTTATATGTTTGTTTCATTTATTTATTTATTTAGTTCATTTATATGGCGCCAATCAAAATAATCGCAGGCTCTCTCTGCGCTAGCTTATATGATATATGTAAAATGTAATTAACAGCTGGAATTTAATCATTTATCAAAACAATACACAGCAAACTATACAAGTCACCAGGGTCGAGCCCTCGCAGACACGTAGACCCCAACCGACGGATAACCCCAAAGATGGTATCCCCAAAGATGGTATCCCCAAAGATGGTATCCTCAAAGATGGTATCCTCAAAGATGGTATCCCAAAGATAACCATAACCATAGCCATAAATTTTATTACTTCTCGTAATATATGTAGTTACAGACAATCAGGTCATTTAGTACCTGAGTTAACAGAAAATAAAATCATTAAGTATCCATAATTAACGGAACGCAAAGGAAACAACCCCTAAGGGACCTAGGTCCCGCTGGCAGGGTTACCCACGTACGTGAACATAATGGCGACTGTCTAATTAGTTTAATTTAGTTAAACTATAGGAACTTAACTAGTTAACTAAGATTCAAAGTTAAATCTCACCAGGTTACAGTTTTCGAAGCTAGATGACAGCATAAAGGTTGATCCAAAATGATTATATGGCTTATGGTCACTTTCATCAGGGAATTGCTGTACATAATCATTAGGCCTACTCGTAATTTGTTAAAATTACCGCTGTGATAAAATGAAATATTTTCGATAAAATCATGTTCTGGCCGGTCGGTATGAAAGAATCTTCAAATTATGTTACGCATCTACCCAATCTTAATCTGTTTAAGAAAACCTTTAAAGACTGTTTGATCTTTGTATATTGAGACTTAAACTATGGGTTATGCTTGTAGTTCGTTTCCGTTGTGTATAATGCGTTCATACGGTAGGGGCCTACACCTCATTTTGTTCAGAGTCTCTGAACAGTGCGGGAATTGTAGAAAAAAGACTGGGGTGGTGGGTTGAACATTTTTTCAATATTTTACTAAATGATGTCAACGAAATTTAAAAGCAGCTGATTTCAACGTTAGCAGTTTTACAAGCCAGACCCGAATCAAAATCAATTCCTTTGTTGGAAAAAATTCAAAATTGGATACATGATACATGCACTATGGAAATGTCTTCTCTTTGTCAGAGACTCAGAGTCAATTAATGCTAAATCACACTAGCACAACTGAGGAGGCTGGAAACGACCACACACACCCCGTGGTGTGCAATGAAGGCTTAACTGGGGGTCCTAAGAAAGACTGGGGGGTTGAACCCGCAACCAACCTCCCGACAATTCCCACCCTGGTCTCTGGGCCAAGCTACGTGTGGAGTGTGGAGCGACGACGCATGGGGCGTGGTGGCTCAGTGGTAAGTTCGGCGCCTTGTGACCGGAGGGTTGCAGGTTCGAATCCCACTCTAGCCGCTGCGTACGGACCTTGGGCAAGTCCTTCACTCGCGATTGCTCGTGGCGCTTCGGCGTGAAAATTCCGGCACAGTATCTAATGCTGTAGTCGGGAGCGCCTCTGAGTAGTAGAAGACTTGAGGAGGCGGTATAGAAATATCCGAAATAAATTAATAGCACCCGCGTCACACGACAACGTTACCGTCAAGCAGTTCCTCAATGCCGGGCATCGTAATAGTAATCTTATACTATAAATCTCTAAGCACTAATCTAAACCCAAGCGCAGGTCACACCAGCTTAAAGCAGTCTCTCATTCGTGAACTCAGCCGCTGCCAGTATTCTTGTAGCGCCTTACAAAGCCTGGATAAAGGAGGTGGTCGACTCTATATATCATCTTTGCCATGACAGCGCGTCGTTAAAACAACAACTAACCAACGAACCCTGAACGGTAGACGATGCATGTCCGTCTCTCCAGCAGCGAGCCATCAGGTGCATTATGGTGAGCAGGCATTCATCGCCAGTGGGTCTGCAGATCGAAGCGATATGCCTAATCAGTGAGTGTTGTGCTCCGACGTCAAACGGCCATTGATCGATTCCTGGTCTGGAAGCAGCGACTGCCGGCGACAGGTAGGACCTGCATTCCTCAGGATTACTGCATGGAACACAATTACGTTAGGTCTTTTCATGCTTTAATTGAACAGTAATTCTGAATTTGATTCTTGTGTTCTACACTCGGGCCAATGGCTGGCCCACCGGGTGCTGGAGGTGACGCCGTGACTCCGATTCAAATGTTGACGTTTGGCATGTAAATATCATATTATTATTTTTTTACTCGAGAGGTGCGGTGACTGGATGTCAAAGTGAGAGAACCATAACATTTATGCACCTTTTTCTGTAAAAATGTGAAAAAACTACTGATTACCACTATAGTGACATAGCCCTATAGTTATGTTTTCAACTTAAAGTACGCAATGTAGAAATATTCGCGAGTGGTCATTGGCGACATATATTGCTCGTATATTTTCCTTTTGCTGGTACGTTCAGGGTTCGATCCTCGTTGTACTGGTTCTCTGGTTTGCCATATAGTGACATAACCAGTAAGGCAAAAGATCGGCCAGGATTTCAATTGGATGTAATGTAGTGTCCAATATATAATGTTAAAAGTATAATGTTATGCCCAATATATATGCCCAAAGTAATGTAAAGCCGAAAATAATGCAATGCCCAGTGTGCGACCGTACGTACGGAACGTATACGCTATTTCTGTCTATAACGTACGTACGGTACGCGTACCTTATTAGGCCTATGCCGTACGTTAGCGTAGGTTGACATCATGGCGAAAATAAAGTAGGCCTATACATAACATTTTGCACAGCAAGTCAACAAAACTAGTCGTTAAAGTGGTTTGGGTGAGCAGTGCAGTGCATATTTTAAGGAATTTTGACTACTGGGACAAAATCTAAAGTAATCTTCACAAACTTAAAACTTTTAGACTTTTACTAAAAAAATTTTAAAATTCATCTCCGAAAACAGTTGATGACCTTTTTTTTTTTTTTTTTTTTAGTCATCACCTTCTTTTACAATTTTTCTCGGGTCTCCCAACCAATAACAAGGGGTCATTCAACAATAATGTCATACCTTTCTCATCATACTACTGGGACAAATCTTTAAATTCTTGCAACATTTGTCCCACTAGTTGTACTTTATACATACATTGCCTGGGACAAATCGCTCTGACTACTGGGACAAATCCTAAGACTACTGGGACATTTGTCCCACTAGTTATACAGTTAAAATATGCCATGGAGCAGTGGGAACGCCAAATAAGAGTTTCATTGGAACGCATGCGTGAGCACTGGGAACGCAAGCAAAGAATTTCGACAGCAGTGGGAACGCCGTTCCCACAGTTCCCACTCCACTTTAACCTCTGACTAGTACATAGCTCTAGTTCTACGCTCTAGCTATTATAGCTAGCCTGTCATCGTCAGCCAGTCACATAGTCAAGCAAATAAGCAATAATGAATTTAATCACTCGTTCAGTATCGGACTCTGTGCCACTGCATTTACAATTACATTTTAAACATACGCGTACGGTACGCGTACGTTATTCTTTTCGATAACGTACGTACGCTACGCGTACGTTATTCCGGTAACGTATACACGGTCGCACTTTGGCAATGCCCAATATCAGTGACTCCCACAGTCACACAGCTGCATAATGAGATCTGTAATCACTTAGCGATTACTTTTCCTTATCTTACCTTACTTTAACCAACCTTACATTATCTAGTCCTATCTTACCTGCCTTCACCTAGACTTATCTTGCATTACCTTTTTGCCCATTATCTTACCTTACCTAGTCACATATTACCTAATCTGACGTTTTCTTACCTCATTGCACGTTACCTTATCAGAGCCTAACATAACCTTTCCTCCCCTCGGATTCCTCCCTCTTACCTTACCATACCCTATCTTACCTAACTTTATCTTACCTGAACTTACCTCATCTCACATTATCATATCTCACCTAGCCATACATCACCTAATCTCACTTTATTTAGCTTATCGCACGTTACCTTTCCCCACCTGACCTGACTTACCTTACCCTACCTTATCCTACATAACTTTCCCTAACCTTAACTCAACTTATCTTACCTCTATTACCTTTCTTTACCTTAGCTTACTCGACTTCATCATCGTACGATTTTTATCATTATTTTTTCCAACCTCGCTGAAGCGCCCCCTATTAACAAAGCGAAGACTACACGTATACCAGTCGATTATAGATTTAATTTTTTACGAGTAAGTGCGTGCTCCTTGATTTGTTTCATGCTGAAATTGGCCTCTCCTTCAATGGCAGACCACACCACAAAATCATGATTGCTATCATAGCAGATATATATTGCGCCAGTCACAAACAATCAATACACCTCCCGGGAAGGAGCAACTCTAAAACGCCGCGTGTGAGGCGCACGTGGTAACCGTCGATACACGCTTGAGTGAAGCCGTCAAAATGGCTTTTGCATAAATACATATTCAATACGTAGTCCTATGTGACTGTATCATGCAAAATATGAACTGTATGACTATATCGGTGAATCTACAACGTCAACCTTTAATAGCACAGTTCATACTTTTAAGCTGTTTATAGCTATTGGCTATATATACATATATATGTGAGCACAGCTTGATACAGTCACATATAATAGCATAGTTCATACTTGAAATCTATTTATAATTACATACATGTATATATATATATATATGTACATAGATGAGCCACGTTATTAGAGATGGGTGGTTTTAATTTGACTATATATATATATATATATATATATAATATATCTTATTATTAATATGAACTGTGAAACTAAGGGATTGACGTTTTGACTTCTGGAAAGACGCGGCTTCACTGGAGCTGCAGTGTGTTGTTGATGTGATTGTGTATAGACCTACTGTATATGGGATGCGTCACCGGATGAACTGAGTCACGACATCTGCCGGGCCAGCTATTTTTAGCACCAAGAGACACGATGACGACCAATGCCTCTGCAGGGTAGGCCAAGACCAACGATTCCCCAACATCTATGTACAAATATATGTATATATATGTGTGTGTTATTATATATTATATTATGTTATTATATATATAATATAATATATGTATAATATATTATAATCATACTTCTATATATATAAGTATGATTGTTGTATCAGTAGGCCCTAATGTCTGTTAAGAAGAGAGACCTTTGCGGTTTGATGGTTCGTGAGATTCACTGTGAATTTCTGTCGCTTGCGATTTATTGTCTTATTTTGAAGAACAGGGCAGAATTCTCACAGCAGAACTAATCTAATCTAATTCAAACTAAAGACTTCTATAGCGCCGTCATCATAGAATTTCTTAAGAAATGGCGCTATATCATTCTCCTCTCCTTAAACTGGTTACCACAGCCTTCTCCAATACACCTGTAACAATTGCGATCTGTGTTGTTCGAAGAGTAGGCGTAACGATTACTTCATGCGGACACAGTAGCTGATTGTCCGCCACGCTATCTGTTTACCCTAATTCTCGTCTCTTTACATTTACATATCCGTACAAATATACATACACATACCCACATGCCTAAATACATGAAAACATAGGCTACATAAGTACATACATACATATTACATACACACATACATATGTACACATACATATATACACCCATATATGCAAACATACATATACATACACACATACATACATACTTGTCTACAGCCCTACATACGTGAAAACATAGAATACATACATGCAATGTCATACATCCATACATACATACATACATACATACATACATACATACATACATACATACATACATACATACATACATACATACATACATACATACATACATACATACATACAAACATGCATATATGCATACATTGATCGACAATGATCGTGAGCCGTAGCTCGCCTAATCATGCCTTCTATAGCCACAGTATATCAGACACTGTATGCTAAGTTAGGCCTGGAGCAGGCCTACGTAAGCGCTGATCTAAGAAAACAGACCGAGGCCTTTGCTTTTAAGGCGTTATGCTCAACTGAACATCTATAGATACGTTAGTAAGCGTCTTGTCCGTCTATCGTTGATTACAATTGCCAAATCCCATCCCATTCATCGCTCGGTTAGTTTTATATTTATACATACCCCCTCTTTCTCTACTGCGTATTAACTTTAGCCCAGACCCGAATGGTTTTTAGACATAGTCCTAGGGCTGGATTCCGTAGATTAAAGGCGACATCTATGGGGTTTCACACGAAAAGCACACAGCAAACGATGCGAGATTACTAACTAGATCCTGGATCGATTGTATGAACAGGTAATTTTTTAACTCGCCTACGCATGTAGATCTCTGTAGAAGCGCTTATATGCAGGTAACTTCCCAGCCAACCTACACAGTGACTACTAAACTCGACAGGTGACTTCTTAGTTCGCCTTCTCAGAGATTTACACAGCGCATATATTTTAGGGATCTCTATAAGGTTTAGTTCACTTTCATTTTATGCAACTTACTTCCTAAACCGCGTGAACAGGTAGCACGTTCAGATCTTAATTCACTGAAACAGATAATTAAATTTTCTTAAGTGGTACAAACGACAATTTCTTAGCGTACCTGAACAGGTATATTCTCAACTATAATTTATTTCATTTATCGGGGTTTCTTCTGTTAACTCTCCTCGAAGCAGCACTGGCTTTCAAATTCAACAGCAAGGCGTTAATTCGATTTGACGGCGATTTCAACCTGTTTTTTATCGAGTTGTTAGCGGTTTTGTATTGCGGTTTCAATTAAGATACAAGCATCTACTGACGCCAGTCATGGATAGCATGATTACGGCGACATAGAAGTCATAAGATTAGAATAAAGATTAGGGAAAAGCGCTCGGGAATAAACTGGTGCCCTGCGCTTGGCTTTAGAGTGGCACTTTCGACACTTGGAGTTTACAATTACGATTACGATTAGATTAGACTGTTTGTGTAATGAAGTAGGGCAGGTTACAACCTATCATCAAATTCAAGCACATAAAGCTTCTGTCGTTGGTAACCTTGTATGTATGTATGCAGTACTTTTTTCAGCCAGAAAGCGCCGAAACAGCGTTCCGGCACTTTTTTGCAGCTACTAAAGAATAATTTATTTATTTTAATATAAAAAACACTAATTTAGTTATTTTAATTTAATTTCAATCTTGTGAACCGTTTTCAGTGTTTATTGAGACCTCTCCCAACCCCCAATCCCGTTTTTCTCGGGATTTTAGCCTTCCATAATTGTTCAGTTCCGGAACCAATTTTTCAGTTCCGGAACCTTGTTTTCTAGAAAAAAAAAGCACATTGTGTATGTATGCATGCATGCATGCATGTATGCTTGAATGTATGCATGTATGTATGAATGAATGTATGTATGTATTCATGTATGTATGTATGTGTTTATGTATGTATGTATGTATATATGTATGTATGTATGTATGTATGTATGCATGCATGCATATCAAAACACTGAATATATGGCATTTAGCAACGTCGCACGAGTGCTGTTTGTGTGTACACGTAGGCTCCATTGCTCAACTGAACGAGAATTCTGAATGAAAATGTCATCAATTTCAGATCATTGAGAAGAAGAGAACAGACGGTTCTTCGTATTCGTTCTAAAGAGCAGGAGACGATCTAGCTGGTTCTATCGTCTCCCCCTCACGAACATCCGTTCTGTTCTAACATCGTCCAATTAAAAGCAGAACTCGAGTGGAATGCTTCTCAACGCTCCTTTCACGATTCTCGCCTTAACAGTCTACATAACGAATGGCATTTCTGGTAGGATTTTTGACAGTTTTTGTTCTCTACTCTATGTCACGTAATGTCTGTGTTTATCATTTATTATGTTCGTGAGTGGCGCCGTATAAATGTTCAAATAGGTACATTCCACTTCATGTATTATGTACGTCTGCATGTGTTTCTTTATGTCTATTTGTCTGCCTCTGTGTGTGTGTATGTTTGTGTGTGTGTGTATGTTTGTGTGTGTATGTTTGTGTGTGTGTCAGTGCGCCTGGCTGTTCCTCCGTATAGTCCGTTCCGTCCAATACCTATGCTTGTGTGTGTGTGTGTGTGTGTGTGTGTGTGTGTGTGTGTGTGTGTGTGTGTGTGTGTGTGTGTGTAGGTGCGTGTGTGTGTAGGTGCGTGTGTGTGTGTGTGTGTGTGTGTGTGTGTGTGTGTGTGTGTGTGTGTGTGTGTGTGTGTGTGTGTGTGTGTGTGTGTGTGTGTGTGTGTGTGTCTATATGTGTCTTCCTCCGTCCGTTCGTTCCACTTCTTCTATTCTCTCAGGTAACGTCTCTTCCTGTTTTACCTTCCTTAAAACTTGTTTTTTCTCTCGGGGTCTCTCGCATGCACTGGGAGCGCTTCTGAATGGCTCTCACGCTAGAAGGATATTGCATTATATTTTTTGGAATTATTATTATTACCAAGATTGTTATTTCATACCTTCCGCTCAGTCTTGCTCTTTCGCTGTCGTGGACCCATCCCTATAGAACGTCCTTCTCTTGGAACTCCGTGGGACCCTACTTACTAGGTTCTCTCTCTCTATTGTTCATCGTTTAAAGTCTTTTCTGTTTCTGCGATGCTCACACGCTACCTCTGAATAGTTCGCACTGTGAGAGGCGCTTTATAAATTCCCAGATACCAACCCAAACCATACCATGAAGCGCTTTATAAATGCCCGAATACAATACAATACAATACAATACAATACAATACAATATGAGCCTCTACTTGTTCATGCGCCTGCGTGTTGAACCATGTAGGCCTAAATAGAACTCTGCCTGTCTATCTGTATCTTGATCTGTCTGTCTGTCTGACTGTCTATCTGTCTGTCTGTCTATCTGCTGTCCATCTGTCTGTCCATATGTTTTTCTATCTGTCTGTCTGTCTATCTGTCTGTCTATATGTCTGTCTATCTGTCTGTCCATCTGACTGTCTATGTCTTTCTATCTGTCTGTCTTTCTGTCTGTCTTTCTGTCTGTCTGTCTGTCTGTCTGTCTGTCTATATGTTTGTCAGTCCACAGAATTTAGTTCATTATAGTTGTGAGGTTCCATAAATCATGCTAATAAAACTTGTCGCTTGGTGTCCATGCAGTAAACAAAATGCTCTGTTGTTGATCCGAACGCATTTATAAGCAGACAGAAAAGAGTCCAGCGCCATTTTGTAATCAGCGCCATTTGTAAGGTCGTTTGAGAATGAAGCAACGGTGGGGATGGGTGAGAATGTATGCGGGGGGTCTGGAGGGTGGCAGGGGTGGTAGGGGCACTCGTTCATACGCTCACTCGTTCATTCGTTCGTTCGTTCATTCATTCGTTCGTTCGTTAATTAATTAATTAATTAATTAATTCGTTCGTTAGTTCATCCATTCGCTCATTCTGTTCTTTCGTTCTTTAATTCGTCCATCCGGCCATCGATTCATCCGTTTGTTCGTTTATTCACTCACTCGTTCATTGTGCTTATATTTATCATCTCTTAAAGACATCTGTTCACAAGGGTTCACAGAGAAACGGCGGCAAAATCAGCCTAGCAACATAGAACCCGGAAAACCTCACAACTCGTCCTTAGAGTTCAGTGCCAGCTAACATGAATGGTAAATGTTAATGGCGCCGATAATCCAAAGGGGTTTATCGTCGATTTGTTCGGCTGGTGAAAGCAGTTCAGACCCTAGTGACAGTCAGTCAGTTGGTCGATCGGCCAGCCAGTCAGGCTGGCAGTCAGCCATACAGCCATACAGCCAGTCAGTCAGTCACCCAGCCAGTCAGTAAGTAAGTCAGACTGGCAGACAGGGAGTCAGCCAGCGAGTCAGTCAGGCAATCAGTCAGTCAGTCAGTCAGTCAGTCATGCGGCGTGTGGTGAGTAGGTGAGGAGGACTACGGCTACGATGATAATCGTACAAATGATTCCGGTGATGGAGAAGCAGAGAGACGCTTCTCCCAGTTGCATCGACGTGCTGTGCTCCACATTGTCGCCCATCGCCAAGACTAGAATCACAACAGTAAAACAAACAATGCACGGGTATAGGCTATACGTGCATACGTGTATCTGGACTTTTTATGAAGCGCATTTTACGAATCCCTCAAATATACAGATACAAACAATGTCAACATAACCATACCCTATCTGAGAAATCTGTCCTGCTAGCATGCACACATGCAGCCCGTATAGGACCCATGAATGATGTACTGATGTGCACTCGGTCGGGTGTTGCCTCAATACTACAGGGAAGTTGGCCAAGGTCTGCCCTGCACCCTGTCAATAGGCAACCTGAGTTTCTTCCCCTTACTATGATTCTATTTAAATCTCTATGGCTATAAAGCCATAACTAATAGATCCAAATTTGAACATGATTATAACCTCTCTGCTGAAATATTTGCATTGGCTTTTTGTTCAGCAAAGAATTAGTTTCAAATTGTGGCTCATGGTTAATGAAACTGTTAACTCTGGCCAGCCAAAATAGTTCTTATTCCTCAGACTTATCATTATTCAACAAGGTCATCTGATTATCTTTGTCTGGTCATACCTAAATCGAGAACTGCTCTTGGTTAACGAGCTTTTCGGTTGCTGGACCTACTTTTTGGAACTCTCTTCCTGTGTCTGTTCGCTCTGCTCAGTCGCTTGCGTCATTTCGTTCTCAACTTAACTAACTCCATCAAATTGCTTATCCACCATAGGCTGCCTCTCTGTCTTACGGACTGATCTTCTGAATATTGATGTGATTATGGCTTGGTTTTGGTGTGCCATCGGCTGATACTTTGTGCATTAGACACCAGAGTAATATAATAGTAACTGTAATCTAGAACTTATATAGAACCACTTAAAGTCAAAGGGAGTGAGGAGGTTATCCCTAAGAGCCTAGAAGCTGGCTATATATGCACCATCGGTTGATGCCTTGTGTATTAGACTCCTGCGTCACAGAAGTTGCTCATTAATAAAAAATACTTTATTTGACCTTTATTCATTCACCAAGGCAGCCAATTTAAGGCCCTTTTCCCCTCATGCGTAACTGTCTTGTTGGCTCAGCTCCGCTGTATCACAGGGATTACTGCACTCCGGTTTCCAGTTTGCCTGGTCGGACCTCTCTCTGATCATCTGCCCGTGGCCACTTGGTAGTACCTTGGATGAGCACAGCTACTGCCCAGTCTCTTAGCTTTGCGGCCGTGGGCCCTTCCAGCTGGAACAGCCTCACTCAGGCCTTTAGGCTTGACCTCCTCACCCTCCCTCCTGTCCAGTTCCGTAAGCGCCTGAGAACATTTCCCTTTGTCAGTGAAGACACTGACCCGGGTCGTGAGCGCCTCCGATTTGAGTGGCGCTATATAAATTCTCGACTACAACTACAACTACAATGTGTTAAGTGTGAAACTATGTTGAACGAAGAAGAAGGAAGTCGCAATACTTACTGGCGAATATGACGGCAATGAGACCGAAGCAGACGTTGAAGCAGATCATAACGAAGATGGCGAGAATCAGATATCCGGACAGATTCCTACCCGGGCGATCGACGAGCATCACCGTCCGGGTACCCGGCTCCAGTCGGGTGCACACGCCGTCGACACAGACGTACGACGCCTCCGCCGGCGAAGGGGAGCGTCGACCCCGACGGGGGGTCGAGGGAGGGGACGGGATGAGATAGGTGGACGATTCTGTACGATAGTAGGGAAGTCGTGTGTCGGACTCTGGGGAAGGAGAGCGATACTGAGGAGCTGTAGAAGTACGACGAGGAGCAGGGGGAGGAGAAGGAGAAGGAGGAGAAGGAGGAGGTGGAGGAGGAGGACGTGATGGAGGAGGTGAATAGACGGCTGAAGACTGGGTGGGGTAGTTGGGAGCGATCGTCGAGCCGGGGTATGGTCCGTATTTGGGAGGAGATTCCGAACGGCTGTCTTGCTGCATCTTCCGTGATTATCTCTGAAAAAGCAAAGGTAATGGGAAGATGGTTACCGTTAGTCCTCCTAAGCATGGTCTCGAGGTCTTTCGACTAAAGCACAGGGACGACTTAAGAAACACAACGTGCCCCTCCTCACTGGTTCAGTTGCCTTTCGTTTGTGCATCGGCGGCCAGTTCAATTCCTCACGCATGGAGCTGGATATATATGCCAAAACATTGGTTTACCTCCATTGAGGAGGCACGCATGCCTGTGTTTTGGCATATGTCCAGTTTCCATGATGTCCAGTATATATACTACACGTAGGCCCTATATACATATGAGTTTTCCAAACACATATGCATATATATGAGTTTTTAATAATGCACATGATGCAAAACTCACATATATTATGTGTGTGGTTTTTACCTGATGTGTTGCGTATATTTATAATATCCAGCAGTCACTGAGCAGCGTATATGTATATGTATATGTATATATATAGTCTATATATATTGCATATGACTGTGTGCATATATGTTTCATGAGAAGCTTTTTTTCGTGCGTGTGACGCCTCTGAATTTATTGGCAACTCTCCCACAGTCAAGATCCGATACAAGGACGACCTATAGATTCTAAGTCCGTGAAAACGCCATCCACAAAGAAGGGCGCCTCCTAATTACACATGGGATCCACAGTTGAACAACATACCTTCTTCGCAGGCTAACCTTCCTAAGCTGGCGACCTAGCAAGCTCAAATGAGCAATAAACAAGCTTTTGAATTATTAACAAAGACCGACAAAAAGCGGATTTCCAATGCGTTTGCCAATACATAGCTTAACGCTTTTCAAAACGTTACGTCATCGCTTAAAATGTTACAATTAGCTTAACGCTCAATAACCCCTACGTCATCGCTAAACTATTACAATCAGCCTATCTTAACGCGCCTTAAAATTACGTCATCGCTTAAAATGTTACAATTAGCTTAACGCTCTTTAGCATTACGTCATTGCTTAAAACATTACATTTAGTTTAACCAAATAGAGTTAATAATTTAATATCTGTGGTTTAACGCTCGTTAACCTTACGTCATCACTTAAAAATTATAATAAACGCTGTTTAAAATGTTACGTCATCGCTTAAAATAAGCTTATTACCATGAATAGCTTAAAGCTCTTTATACTGCGTCATCGCTTAAAATATTACAACTAGCCAGGCAGGCTATTGTGACACCACTTAAAATTCTACTTGGTACTTTGTTTACGACACAAATTGTAGCGCTACGGTACATTACTATGCTCGTCTAAGACCCAGTCACCTTATCGCTCGTCACGAAGTGTGGAAAAAGACGCACCAAGATCTAAGGCTGTAAGAAAAGCCAAGTGTAATGTTTGGCAAAGACACACAGGGCATTGCATGTTGCCAAAACGCCCTAGGGTACACGATTGTTTGTGGCCACCGTGTATATATGTGTATGCCTATATGTATTGTATGTATACGTTTTTCATATTATATCGAGCGTATTATGTATGTATGTAAATGCATGACTGTGTATGTATGTGCAATTGTGTATGTATGTAAGTGTGTATGTATGTATGTGTGTATGTATGTATGTATGTATGGGTAATTGTGTATGTATGTATGTGTATGTATGTATGTATGGGTAATTGTGTATGTATGTATGTGTATGTATGTAATGTATGTATGGGTAATTGTGTATGTCTATATGTGTATGTATGTATGGGTAATTGTGTATGTCTGTATGTGTATGTATGTAGGTTTGTATGTATGTGTATGTTTGTTTGTGTGTGTATGTATGTATGTATGCGTGTGTATGTATGTATGTGTGTGTTTGTTTTTGTATGTGTATGTGCGTACGTATGTGTGTATGTGTATGTTTATTTGTGTGTGTGTGTGTGTTTGTATGAGCGTGTAGGCCTATGTGCACGCGTGAGTATGTTTACGCGGGAGCGCCTCTGAGTAGGTATGTTGAAGGGGCGCTATATCATGTTTAGATTGATTGATTGATTGATTGATTGATTGATTGATTAATGTGTACATGCATGTACGTATGCATGTATCCCTGCATTTGTTTAATCCATATCGACCCTGTCTGGCCTCGACCCTGCTTATAGTTCATTGAATCGATCTTTCGGGACCGTTGCATGTTTTCCGAATAACAGTTCAGATTCGATAATTACCACGTCAGCGTGTCATTACTCAAAAACCATGATCTCTTCTTCTACACTTGATAGATGAATAGAGGAACAGAAAGGGGCTTGGTCTTAGACTTTTTGGCCCGCAGTGGGGTAGGCCATATATGGCAAGATATTAACAAAGAACTCAACAATACATCATCCAAGGCATTATAGGGCCCTACAAAAGTTTTAGTCACGATGATTTAACCTTAGTCTTAGGCTACAATAAACATGCGCAGAGTAAGTCAGAATGAGTAAGCCTATTGTACCCTTTGGCAGCTCTGCCTTTTATATGGCTTGTTCGTGCCTTTCCGCAGGTTAAAAGCTAAAATAAGTTGCACTGTTGCCCCTAAAGCCGGTCCCCGTTACCTGGACTCTATTTCTTTGAAGTCGTTTGAAAGTAGGTCATAAGCTGTAGGGATTCTTTTGAAATCACCCTATAGCCGTTCGCCCCATTCTTCCGGCAATTAGTCATCAATAGAGTTTTCTGCCTTTAAGCTTTTTGGGTTCTTCACAAACGGATGTTCCTTGTTATATATGATTTATTGAGCGCCGCTACCTAATGCTACAAGCATCAATATCGGTCGACTACGCTGAGAAATTGCGCGTGATTGACTTGCTCAAGGTCCACACGCACTCTGCCAGCATTTCCGTGGACATTAGAAGGGACCCTTATGGTCTCTATACGGGTTTCGTTTGGGAATATGGGTCCTATATGGGCTCCTTGCGGGCATTTTGTTAAATGAGTTATAGCATTGTCTGCTAGCTAATAACACATATTAGTGTGGTTAAATGTTCACGGATATGAACTGTCTGATGTCAGTGATAGTTAATACAGGTGCGCTATCTAAAACAGGCATGCTACCTAATACAGGCATGCTATTTAATACAGGTGTGCTATCAAAACAGGTGCGCTATCTAACACAGGCGTGCTACCTAATACAGGTATGCTGTCTAATACAGGTGTGTTATCTGATACAGGTGAATCGGTAGACCTCAGTGAATCTCAGAAGAACAATGGAAACTCAATGAATCCGCCGCAGCTGAAGCTGAACATGAAGATGAGCTCTGATCAGATCGAACTGAACCTCACGAAGAATTCCAACTCTGACAGTTTGACCCTCGTCATTCTTGGCAAGGACGGAACTCTGTCCCCATGGAGTGAACAGCGCTTCGGGGTATCGATACAAATTCAGAATTCATTAGCAATTATTATATCTCCAATATATCTACAATAATTCAGTTAAATCCAAATCATTAGCAATATCTATTTAAAAATAGCCAAATAATTAGCAAGTTCCATGTAATGATAGCCAGATAATTAGGAATAGGCCTATCTACTTAAAAATAGCCAAATAATTATCAATATTTATCTGAAAATAGCCAGATCATTAGCAATATCTATCTGAAAATAGCCAAATCATTAGCAACATCTATCTTATATATAATAATAATAACAGCTAAATCATTGAGTGTATCTATCTCAAAATAGCAAAATCATTAACAATATCTATCTAGTAAAAGCCAAATTATTATATATTGTATTTTGTGTAGGATTACGCTGTCTACCAAGATCCAAGTCGTCTGGCTTCTATTCTTGTCCTTCCAGAAAGATCGGCCAACGGAGACATCGTCCGAGAATACGTAAGCGACCGAAGCACAATCAAACATTTATGTAGCGCCCATATTAAAACCGACTGCCGGAAGACCAGCATACTAATCTAATTCAATAATTTCTATAGCGCCGTGATCACAATGCCAAATGCATCATGGGAACAATAAATAAACTGCATGGATGAAACTCGGATCTTCACTTGACCATCTCTGGACAACCCCTCTGACGCGACGCAGCGCTCGGTAATAAGCCAGTGCCTTGTGCTCAGCTCTATGGTAGCGCTTTAGAAATTGGGAGTTTACTATTACGATACTATTACGATTACGATACTATTACGATTACGATACTATTACGATTAGGATACTATTACGACTAGGATACTATTACGATAAGGATACTATTACGATAAGGATACTATTACGATTACGAGACTATTACGATTACGATACTATTACGATTTCGCTACTACTATGCTTACGATACTGTTACGATTACGATACTATTACGATTATGATACTATTACGATTACGATACTATTACGATTACGATTACGATAATATTACGATACTATTACGACTAGGATACTATTACGATTAGGATACTATTACGATTAGGATACTATTACGATTACATACTATTACGATCACGATACTATTATGCTTACGATACTATTACGATTACGAAACCATTACGATTACGGTTGTTTTGACGACAGCAAGGGACTTTTAAGTACAAAGACGAGTACTACCAACTTCAACGAGATAAGTCGAAGAGACGAAAGCGTTCAGGGTCTGACCAATACGTGGCGACGAAAATTCCACAACCGAAGATGAGCTACGGACCCCGTGAGTAGAAATCTTAGAATTTGAGTATGAAAGGCTTTTATATAGCGCTGCTATTCAGAAGCCCAAGAAGGAAGTGGCGAGGTACGAGGGACTTCCAACTGCCTGCTTTAAGTTTAACCGAAAAACTTTGTTCAGTTGCAAGTGTTTTGCTTTACCGTAACTTTATATTAACCACGTGTTTAGTTTACCTTTACCGCGTGTATATGCAAATGTATGTTTATTATACATCATATATTGCATATTGTATAATATATGTACATTACATATTTTGTATTATATATTATACATTTAGTATATATTTATAAAATTATGTATTTATGTATGTATATATGTATGTATGTATGTATGTATGATTGTATGACATTGTATGTATATATGTATGTATGTGTGTATGTATATATGTATGTATGTATGTATGTATGTATGTATGTATGTATGTATGTATGTATGTATGTATGTATGTATGTATGTATGTATGTATGTATGTATGTATGTATGTAGACACTTACACTATCGCCTTTTAAATATACATGCATGCATGCATGTATGCATGTGTGTATATTTATGTATGTATGTAAGTGTACATATTTATTTTATTTATTTATTTATTTCGGATATTTCTATAGCGCCTCCTCAAGTCAACTACTACTCAGAGGCGCTCCCGACTACAGCATTTGATACTGTGCCGGAATTTTCACGCCGAAGCACCACGAGCAATTGCGAGTGAAGGACTTGCCCAAGGTCCGTACGCAGCGGCTAGAGTGGGATTCGAACCTGCAACCCTCCGGTCACAAGGCGCCGAACTTACCACTGAGCCACCACGCCCCACATGTGTATGTCTGCATATATGTATGCATGCATGCATATATGTATGTCTGTATGTATTTATGCATGTAAGTAATTATGATCATATATATGTATTTATGTGCGTATGTATGTTTGTATGTATTCATCAATGCACTTCATATAGCGCCTTTTAGATGACTCTCAAACGTTACTCTGTACGTTACAGAACGATTACCGAATGTGACGTTGCCATACGCCGGAGAACTCCTGTCCTATGCAGGCGGAGATAAGTCCGACTACATCGTTGAAGTCCTTATGGTCATCGATTACTCCGTTTACAAAACGTAAGACTATCGTTTGACCATTGTAATTCTATTACAGAACGAAAGACTATTGTAATCATATGAATTACACCGTCGAAATCATATATAGTAGTCATTGACTAATCTATTTACAAAATGTAAGACCATCGTTTGACCATTGTAACTCTAGTAAAGAATTACACTGTAGCAATCATGGTCGTCACTGAATACTTCGTTTACAAAGCGTAAGGCTCCAGTAAGACCATTGTAATTCTAGTAAAAAATTACATTGCCGAAATTCTAGTCGTCACTGATTACTCTATTTACAAACTAAGACTATCGTTGACCATTGTAATTCTAGTAAAGAGTTACACCGTAGAAATCCTATTCGTCGTCGATTACTTCGTTTAGAAATCGTAAGGCTCCTGTAAGACCATTGTAATTCTAGTAAAAAGTTATATCGCAGAAGCCCTAGACGGCACTGATTACTCTTCAAAAAACTTAACATCACTGTCACGTTATAGCAAAAATTGTACCGTTGAATTTGATCCCTACATGACGTAAGACTTCTGTAATACAAATGTAATACACGTAAATATTATAAGGTCGATTGTCCGATCAACATGCGCAGGGTTTATCCCGAAGCACCATCGGCTGATGGGTTTATACTTTAGAAGCGGGCGTCATAGAAGTTACTATATATATACCTGACACGTTCCTGTTTCTATCATCTATCATCTTAGGCGTTTGAGGGCTGTAAGAAGATCAGTTTCTCCTTCAGTGTTCACTACTATGGTCCATGCCTTCATTTGCTGCCGCATTGACTATTGCAATTCATTGTTTGCTGGGCTCCCTAAAGCGCGCCTTTCATCTCTGCAGTCTGTTCTGAATGCGGCTGCCAGGCTCATTGCTCGTTTTCCTCGCTTCTCTCACATAACTACCTTTATGACTGATGTACTTCACTGGCTTCCTGTTGCTTCCCGCATCCAATACAAGGTTCTTCTCCTGGTCTCTAGGACTCAACTGGGAAAAGCTCCTAAATACCTCTGTGACCTAATGCGCAAACCTCTATCTGCTCTGTCTTCCCGCCCTCTTCGGTCTGCTGACCGCTTTGATCTGCTTGTCCCTCGCGCAAGGACTTTGATGGCTCAGCATCGTGCTTTTGCCATCCTTGGCCCTTCCCTTTGGAATGACCTGCCCCCCTCTCTCCGTAGCAAGATATTGCTTGGGATCTCGCCTTCTTCTCTCCGCTGCCTAAAGACCTTTCTTTTCCCTCGGGGCTGACACGCTGGGAGCGCTTCTGAATAGTCTATGCTGTGAGAGGCGCTTTATAAATAATTATATAAGATAAGATAAGATAAGATTTGGAAATGAGGATGATTGACCTGCCTGTGGATTGTTTCAGATGGTATGATCTGAGTAAGAAGAAGACCGAGACAGAGAAAAGAGATGACGCCATCAACGGAATTCGTTACTACTACGCCCAAATCGTCAATGGGGTAGGAAGAACTACCCTCTCTATCAATCAGATACTTCTCTGTGACTGACCCAACGTCGTTAATTTTGTCACCCTTCTGTTATTATCACCCCACTCTTTACTTTATCACACTCTGTATTTTGTACAACACTCTACACACATTCTGTAATTACCCCCACCTTACTGATCGTATGGATTTGACCTGATCACGGCCTCGTTTTGGTGCGCCATCGGCATATTCCTTGTGCATTAGACACGGACGCGATAGAAGTTACTACAAAGAATTATAATAGACTTTAATTTATCCCACCTTTTTAATTTACCCCATCCTGTAGTTTACCCCATGCACTCTGCCATTTATCCATTCTATAATAAACCCACATTCAGAACACACAATTGTTTGTTAAATATCTGTTCCACTTGCGCCCTCAGCTGTAAAAATGAGTACACTGACCGTACACTCTCAGTGGTGCGATCATAGGCGATCCACCTTCATATTCCGAGGCTAAGTCTCAGCTAAGGCAGTGCCGGCCTTAGGGGTGGCGAACCGTGCGGTCGCATAGAGCCCGCAACTTAGGGGGGGCCCGAAAATGTTACAGAAAGTTAACATGAAGAGAAAGCAAGGATAGTTCCATTCCTGTGAACAAGAAGCATTTTATTACGGGTGCCCCACATAAATTTCTACTTTACCTTACGTTGCAGGTGGATTTGCGTTACTCTACGATAGTCGAAAGTGACTATAGTATTCGAGTTCGGTTGGCTGGCTACTATATCGCAACGGTTAGTACGTTTACTTCTATGATATAATAATAAATGATATAATAATAATAATAATACTACTACTACTACTACTACTACTACTACTACTACTACTACTACTACTACTACTACTACTACTATTACTACTACTACTACTACTACTACTACTACTACTACTAATAATAATAATAATAATAATAATAATAATAATAATAATAATAATAATAATGATAATGATAATGATAATGATAATGATAATGATAATGATAATGATAATGATAATGATAATAATAATAATAATAATAATAATAATAATAATAATAATAATAATAATAATAATAATAATAATAATAATAATAATAATAATAATAATAATAATAATAATAATAATAATAATAATAATAATAATAATAATAATAATAATGCCTTGTCCTTTCGTAGCGCTTTTTCCCTGTCGGAACTTGACGAGGCTTAGCCAACCCAGAAATTAATTAATTAATTAATTAATATCTAAGTCCCCGAGGGATCATAATTATGTACCTTGGGGCAAAAAACAACTAATAATTTGCATTCGTATATCTACATTAGGGCCTACTAACCTATACAATCAGAGTATGAAATAGGTTTCTTAAAAAAAATGCATTATTAATTAGACCTATTAATTGTTTGTTGAGAACAGACAGCTAAAGATTCCGTCTGGACGGAATCCTATGGAATCCGCCAAGTCGTTGATGATACCGTCTATTCTGACGCCTATAAAGCACTCGATAATTTAGAGAATTGGATGAATATCACTGCTCGAAATCTGCCAACTTTCGACCAAGCCACCCTCTTCACCAGGTGAGGGTTAGGGTCAGGGTTAGGGTTAGGGTCAGGGTTAAGGTTAGGGTTGAGGTTGGGTTCAACTGACCGTCTTTTCTGATACTTACAAAGCACTCTATACTCTAGGCACTTGGATGAACATCAAAACGACGCAAGATCTGTTAACTTTCGACCAAGCCAATCTCATCACCCTGTGAGGATTAGAGTTGCGACAGGGCTAAAGTTCAGGATAATATCGCCTCTTGTTTCGGTAACAAACGCATTCAGTTTATTATATCTGTTAGGTTCAGGGTTAGGGTTAGGGTTAGAGGTAGTTTAGAAACATAAGGCTAGGCCCTATAACCCTAAGAGTTAGTTAGGGTTAGGGCTATGTTTAGGGATAATAATATAATAATATCTAATGCTAATGCCACTCGGTTTATTAAAACTATTATATAATAATAATAATAATCTTTTTCTTTATTAATTCAAACCGACAAACGCAGTAAGATTACAATGAGACATGACAGTACAATTATCAATATCTTAACTAAACACACGTTATGGCAGCCATGCAAGGCGCCCGTTCAAGGGGTGTTCCGGGAATTGAACCGCGTACTGCTGCTCTCCTACTGCTCTCCTGGCCAGGTCATGAGTGTTACCATTACTCTATCCCCTCCCGTACATATCTACAATTGCAGATACATGTACAATCTCCACAAAGGGTTATGGTTAGGAATAGGATTAGAGTAAGGGTTAAGAATTTCTCCTAGCTTGTTATACTTTGATTATGGGAATTAGTTGAGGATTTACGTAGCGTCTGTTTTCGGTTCTCAATCAAGACCATTGATGACCTGCGTTATTACTTTACAGTAATGTACTGATGGCGGGAACTTACAACGATGGCAGTCCGCGCTCTATTTCCGGTAGGATTCCGCTCTTCATTTAGTTTCAGTTAGACGATTAGGAGATCTCATCTGTGTCTGTCTGTCTGTCTGTTTTTGTCTGTCTCTGTCTGTCTTTGTTCGCCACTCTGTATCTGTCTATTCCATGTTTCTGTCTGTTCTTCTGTCTGGCTCTGCCCGTCTGTTTGTCTCGCTGTCTGTCTCCTCTGTCTGTGTGTCTCTGTTCCCGTCTCTCCGTTTCTCTCTAAGGGAAAACTCGGACCATAGATGTTGGCGCTATAAAACGCAGTTTTTACCGGTGATCAGCCACGGGAAAATTGTGATAGCAGATCTACATTATAATTTTCTTCTGGTGGGTAATTCGTGGTATTTGCTGGAATCGTTCTAAACTGTCCTCATGCCTTTGTCAGATTCAAATGAGGGCTACTCACTCACTCACTCACTCACTCACTCACTCACTCACTCACTCACTCACTCACTCACTCACTCACTCACTCACTCACTCACTCACTCACCCACCCACCCACCCACCCACCCACCCACTCACTCACTCACTCACTCACTCACTCACTCACTCACCAACTTACTCACTCGCCCGCCCGCCCGCTCACTCACTAGCTCATTCACTCATTCGCTCGCTCACTCGCTCACTCTCTCACTCACTCATTTCCTTGTTTCTGTAGGTCTTGCCAACATCGAGGGGATCTGTGGCCGAGGAAAGGCGAGCGTCAACAAGGAAGCAGGCGAATATTCATCGACGGAAACAGCCGCCCACGAAATGGGTCACAAGTAAGAGCATCTCGGTCCAAATCAAAAGAATAGGTTACGAGCGAATGATTGAGTTATCAAGTGAAATAGTGAGTGAACGAGTGGGGTTATGAGTGAGCTAGTGAGCGAGTGAAGCAGTGAGTGAACGAGTGGAGGAATGAGTGAGCGAGTGAAACAGTGAGTGAATGAGTGGAGGAACGAGTGAGCGAGTGAGCGAGTGGAACAGTGAGTGACTGAGTGGGGTAATGAGTGAGCGAGTGAGCGAGTGAAACATTGAGTGAACGAGTGAGCGAGTGAGCGAGTGAAACAGTGAGTGAATGAGTGGGAAAATGAGTGAGCGAGTGAAACAGTGAGTGAATGAGTGGGAAAATGATTGAGCGAGTGAAACAGTAAGTGAAAGAGTGGGAAAATGAGTGAGCGAGTGATCGAGTGAAATAGTTACCGCATGAATGAATGACTAAATGATTGAAGGATTGAGTGAATTAGACGGATCCCAATGTATGTCTTTGGTGATCAATTGCAGTCTTGGTGCCCTACACGACGGGACATCGAATACCTGCGATGGCAAGAAGCAATACATCATGTCGAGCGCACCTGGTCAGCTGACCGCAGAGACCTTCCTCAATCCCTACAAGTTCTCGCAGTGTTCCATCGACTACTTCCGAAGGTTTCTCAGCACCCTGAAATTGTAAGTCGGCTTTGTATTTCCCACTAACGTTATTACTACTTCGTTGTTCTATTTTCTTTCCCCTCTGCGTAATACTGTTTGTAAAGCGCTGTGCGTTTGCTAGCGTTCATTAAAGAATATACTTACTTACTTTCTTACTATTGACTTGGTTCTTCAGAAACAACAATAGTATCAATCTAACGTCTACAACAATAGAACTACTTACCTTTCTTTACCTCTGTTCCGTAAGAGCTTGAAAACCATTTTGATCGATCCTGGTTTGCCGCCGTTAGGTCCTCTGATGAGTCACTCTTGAATAGGAGCTATATAAAGTTGTGATTACACTTACATTTAGGGCCTACAATATTGCTGATATATACATTATATGCAACTACTCTGAGGACTATTTTAAGACAGGTCTTGTATATCTTACCTGCGCGGACCTCTACGATAGATTGATACCTCTCGCCTCAGTTGATTATCTTTAGAGGAAATTGATTTGGGAATTAGACGTTGCTTTACTGTTTTAATGGCGCTATAAAAGTTTTGAGGCTAGCTCGGATCAGATCAGGTAGAAGATTAGATCATTTAAGAACAGATCAAAGATTAGATTAGGTTCTATATGATAACAGAACAGATCAGATCCAGTAATGTTAGATCTTATTAGAGGATACTGGACCATATACCTTATCTTGATAGACCTTACCTGATATTAGCCGAAGGTGACAGACAGTACCTTAGGGTGGTAGATCTTACCCAGGGCATCGTACCGTATTTTTTAGGACGGTAGGCTTTCCTTTAGAGTGGTGGTCCAAATTCTAGGGCGGTGAACCTTTCTTGAGGTGGTAGACCTTACTTGAGGCGGCAGACATTGTTTGTGGTTGTGGACTTTACTTGAGGTGATCGACCTTACTGCAGGTGGTAGACTTAACTTGAGATGGTAGACCTTACTTGAGGTGATAGACCTTACTTGAGGTGGTAGATCTTGTTTGAGGTTGTGAAACTTACTTGATTTGATAGACCTTACTTCCAGGGACGTAACTAGCGTTGGGCTTGGGGGGGGGGCTTAAGCCCCCCCAAACGAAGTTGAAGCCCCCCCAAACAAGTCAAGCCGTTGTATGCTTACGGCTAAAATTCGTATGAACACTGTATAAATGTTGCCATGTTCAAGGTTTAAGCCCCCCCAAACGAAAAATCCTAGTTACGTGCCTGCTTACTTCAGGTGGTAGACGGTGGTAGACTTAACTTAAGGTGGTAGACTGTGGTTGTACGTGGTTGTAATGGCACAGGATGAACGCCAACTGCTTACTGCAGACGAGCACAACCATGGATCCTGGACAAGTGGATAAGAATAGTAAGATTCCACCGGGACAGTTCATCAACATCGACCAACAATGTCAGCATCTTTACGGCATCGACTCCTACTACTGTGGGGTAAGCGAGCAAAGAGTAGATACTACTGTATCTACTCTTACTAGTACATCTACTACTACTGCTACTGCTACTGCTATTGCTACTACTACTCTTCCTCTTCCTACTCCTCCTACTCCTCCTCCTCTTCTTTCTCTTCTTCCTGTACATCTACTACTACTGCTACTGCTACTGCTATTGCTACTACTACTCTTCCTCTTCCTACTCCTCCTACTCCTCCTCCTCTTCTTTCTCTTCTTCCTCTTCCTACCTCTCCTCTTCCTTCTCCCCCTCTTCTTCTTGTACTTCGTCCACATCTTCCTCCTCTTCCTCTTCTTTCTCGTCTTCTCCCTCCTCCAGCTCCTAATCGTCATCAACTGCCAAAAACAAGACACCGCAAATGCAATTCACGACAAAGAAAGGCTTAGAAAGAAAATATGTTATGGTAAGCAGGATGGGCAATAAAAATCAAAGGTAAGTCAAGGAAATGTAGGCCTACCACATTTGGTATATGGTCAAATGGGCAAAACAATGCAGCTCGTTAATAAATCGGATGCCCTGCACCTAGCTCTAAGTAGCGCTTAAAATGTTTTTGAGATTACGCTTAGTCTACTCCATCCTCTGTGACATTACACTACATAAGCGCAAAGTTACCAAGGTATCCAGTTACCAAGCAGGTGAGCCTCAGGTGTTATGCTATGTTCTAGTGGAGCGGGTACTGTAACGAAAACTGTCTCTGCTTTGCGTTACAGGGTGATGATAATGACAAGAAGATGTGCTATGAGCTGTGGTGCTATGTCCCATCGGACAAAAGATGCGTCACGCGAACCGAACAAAGGGCAGCGAATGGAACGACTTGTGGAAACAGGAAGGTACGTGGATATTGTGACACGACGAATGTTATGCTAAGTTTACTGGGATGGAATCCTGGGCGTAAAATAATCCATTGTGTGAGAAATATTGTTTTGCTATTCTTTGCATATGTTTAATTTAATAATAATAATAATAATAATAATAATATAATAGTAATCTTTTCTTTATTTAAGCGCCAGCTAACCGCACTGCGCTGTACAGTGAACATACATAATATTACATATAGTAGAAACGGCAGCCACGCAGGGCGCCTTACATACATGTATAGAAGCACATGATAACAGTTTTACAGGAGTCGAATATAACTGTTTTATACGGCAGTCAACAGGGCGCCAATCACGGTCTACTATTCATTTAACCACCGCCGCCACCTAGCGAGTGGAAGGCTGAATAAAGATATCACAGATAATTGCTTTGCATTGATGCAGATTATTTTAAATGACGAGGTAATTGTTTTGCCCTTGTAGTGGTGTAGCTTGGGCAAATGTGTCGACAGCGCCTCAGCTCCCGTTGCTTCAGGTATCATTACTACACGTATCATGTATCATTACTACATTACTACATGTATCATGTATCATTACTACATGTATCATGTATCATTACTACATTACTACATGTATCATGTATCATTACTACATTACTACATGTTTCATGTATCATTACTACATGTATCATGTATCATTACTACATGTATCATGTATCATTACTACATTACTACATGTATCATGTATCATTACTACATTACTACATTTATCATGTATCATTACTACATGTACTACATGTACTACATGTACTACATGTATCATGTATCATTACTACATGTATCATGTATCATTACTACATTACTACATGTATCATGTATCATTACTACATTACTACATTTATCATGTATCATTACTACATGTACTACATGTATCATTACTACATGTACTACATGTATCCTGTATCATTACTACACTGAAATCTATCAGTTCAAAGCAACCTCACAATATTAATATTTACTAAGGCGTTTGTAGACCATCTCAGAGAAGCCAGTCATATCCCATTCCATTCTATCTCATCTTATTCTATTCTGTCCTATCCAACCGTATCATATCATATCATATCATATCATATCATATCATATCATATCATATCATATCATATCATATCATATCCTATCACATATTATATCATATCCAATCCAAACCCATTCTATCCATTGCGATTTAACCAAAGTAGCTAACTGGGCAAGAAAGATAAACAGACGTATAATTAATCTAAGCCAGATCTAGACTTAACTGCATAAGCAACTACTGGCCCGAACTTTCACGGTATACTATCGAAGCTTCTCTGTGTTCGATCCATCTTTCGCGAATAGGTTACCCATAGCAACCTACGACATAATCTCCGTGACAATTTTCGCCTCTCTTCCTGTGTGCTCCCGACCCGACAACGCGAGACGACGATCGAAGAGATTGGTCATCAAACGCATACGAATAAGTAAGCGTTTTATGACCAATGTCTTCGATCGTTGACTCGTGTTGTCGGGTCGGGAGCGCCTCAGAGGATTTCTCTTGAAATTGCGCTATACAAACATACGATTACAACTGCGGTTACAACTGGATGTATTATGATTTCTCGCAGATACCTGTCTGTCTGGGGACTACAGAGGAGATGTAATCGATTGCAGGGTCGAAGTCTCTAAGAGTCCTGGTCGATGCTACGAAACCTGGTTCAACCGAACATGCTGCGGCAGTTGTCAGACCATCCGAGACAGAAACTCAGGTATCAAAACGAATTCATTCATTCGTAGATTTATATAGCGCCTCTTCAGGAGAACTACTCTGTGAACTTCTATAGCGCCTTTAGATGGATGTGAATGACATCGCAACCCGTGGTCATAACTCTTAGTCATAATCTGCAGCCATTTCGCTAGCAGTTTTAAATTAAATTTCTTTTTAATGCTAATTTTTTTAATTTGAAGTTTTTCCGCTTTGTTAAACGTGGCGCCCTTGTGCTTACACACACACACACACACACAATTTTGTTTTGGATTCCGCATGTACCATTTAATTAAGTTCTAATTTAGATTTATATTGTTCACTTCTTTCTCTTGATCGTATTGATTAGAGAATTTATTGCAAGACTTTTCTAATGACATTTATTGTGATGGTAATAATTCTTAGGTGGCCCTATATATATATATATATATATATATATATATATATATATATATATATATATATATATATATATATATATATATATATATATATATATATATATATATATATATATATATATATATATATATATATATATATATAGCGGGATTATTACCCCTTCTGGGTCTCCTTTTGTTGCAAATGCTGATACTGCTATGTTGATACTGCTTTGCTTTCAAACGGCTTCAATAAAAAGATTTGATTGATTGATTGATTGATTGATTGATTGATTGATTGATTGATTGATTGATTGATTGATTGATTGATCGATCGATTGATTGATTGATTGATGTTTGCAAATACAACTATGCATGACACATGCGAATGTTATTCGCCTCTTTTCCGCAAACGATTGAAGACCATTTTGTTCGATCATGGTTTCGTTGCGTTAGGTTAGGAGCGCCTCTGATGAGTCTCCTAGCAGTGTCGCTATATAAATTTGCAATTTTACCATTGCCATACGATTACCATAAAGCTCTTGTTCTAAGCGAGGCTGATTTTGAACTGTTTAAGATTCCTGTCCTTACGGAGACACGGATGAACAGTACTGCAGGAATTCGGTGAAAGCTACCCACTGTTACGATGCCCGCATACGGCAGCAGTGTTGCAGTACCTGTAAACTGTACGAAACAAATATACCTGGTAGGTCAACGATTTCTATTGTCACTCTGGTCAGTTTTCCTCCCGAGTGACTCCCATCCCATTATCAGTTCAAAGTCAATATATACACAACTGCCTACTGTAACTGTATTGCTACTTACATTTTCAATCTCACAGAAGACAATTATACACCCAGTGAGCTATTAGGGTAAGCTATTGTGAGGTAAATATAGGTGTCACGACGAAATTTAAGGCGAATTAAAGTACAATCACATAGTCAGGTAAGATAAGATAATATATGTGAGAAATTTTAAAGGTTTGTTGTGTTTATAAGTGCCAATTTTTATCTCGAAAGAAAGTAACACTGGCATTTTAAATGTTCTATAGTACTCTTGAAACAGTGTTACGTGCCAATTTCTACGTACCTATGTGATTACCTGCGTAATTACTTCTGCAACTACCTATGTGATTAGCTGCGTAATTACTTCTGCAACTACCTATGTGATTACCTGTGTACTTACCTCTGTAAATTTATTTGTGTACGTACCTATATATACATATATATATTTGTGTACTTACCTATTTATATATATGTATATATGTATATATACATATATATTTGTGTACGTACCTGTGTACTTCCACGCATGCCTATCTGTGCACTTAGGTGCGTACTTACTTGTGTTTTAATCTATCTCCCTACCGGCGTAATTGCCTCTGTAATTACCTCATACTTACCTGTATATTCAACCTGTGTCCTTACCTGTTAGCTAACCTGTGCGTCTACCTATGTCATATTTAACAGACTGCACATACGGTGACAAAGCAGATTGGTGTGCTACAAGTGACAATTCGATATGCTACTCATCCGCGGATACTTGCTGTGCTACCTGTTACTACAAGTACATCGGCTACACAGGTAAGCACATTTAATGCCTGTTCTAAAGGTACATCGGCTATATAGGTATGCATTCCCTTGAACACTTCTAACATCGATTACCGCAGAGACATTGGGTATGCTGGTAGGTGTTACCGTGTTTGCATATGATATACTGGTAGATGTTACCATGTGTGCATTTGATATACTGGTAGGTGTTACCGTGTGTGCATATGATATACTGGTAGATGTTACCGTGTTTGCATATGATATACTGGTAGATGTTACCATGTGTGCATTTGATATACTGGTAGTTGTTACCATGTGTGCATATGATATAGGAGTAGATTTTACTGCACATTTTGATATTGAAGCGTATGCTATTTACCTTTTACCTGCATCTTTTACCTTTTACCTCTGAATTTGTTTCTTAATTTTACATTTATCTTTTTACCGTTTCGGTTACCTCTACCTTCAACTTTACACTCTACCTTCGTTTCTTCACTTGCTATCTTTTCCTGTTTCCTTTATTTTGGCTTTACCTTTGCTTCGTCGTTATCTTTATCTCAGTCTTTTACTTTGCCTTTCACCTTTACGTATTTCTTTTACCTTTGCCTTTACTTATGACCTTTTATGCGTTCTGTACCTTTCTAAAGACTGTCCGTATGGAAATCAAGCTCCGTGGTGCCAGGGCCTACCAAAGAGTCAGTGTGCCGACAGTTCAACGGCTAAGCTCTGTTGCGTTACCTGTGATCCGAAGAAGACCTCAGTGACCACCCGACCGAGACCGACGACGGTGTCGCCACCTGCCGGCGGAGGAACCGGGTCACGACCCGATGACCCGAGTAAGACACATGCTGTATTCCTTTGGCCTCTCTCACTTGTGGCGACTTAGGATGTTCTCGCTGCGACATGAACTACCCGTTTACAGCAACAGTTCGTCGTTTAACCAAAGACTCATACTAATCCAAGATAATTACTTCTATAGCGCCGTCATAATAAAGAATAAAGCATCAATCGATACATCAAGTGAAATCGTTGTCAAAGTCATAGTCCAGGTCTTAAACCGATAAGCCGGAGAAACCCAGAAGATATTTAAGAAATTTCCACTGCTGTGGATATTTTGAAAAAGGATTTCAACTACTAGCCTCAGGGACCAGGGTCATAATAAAATCAAATCATTTAATCATTTCATTATTGGTGGCGACTGGTGTGACTAAAAAGGGCAAATTTCACTGGTGGGGAAAGGGCAAGGACTGGTGGGGAATTTGAGAGGGCTGGTGGGTATTTCCCCATCATTTAACATGTTAAAAAATGCCATGGAGAAACAAGAAGTCAAGTTATGGAGAGTAGGAACCCAAACAAGCTGAAACAGATGATTTTAAGTTTGGTTCTGAATGACAATAGATAACTGGCAGAATGAACAAAACTCCGCAATGAATTCCAAGGCATCGGGTCAACCACCGTGAACGCCCTTAAAGCCCAACACTGGTATAAGAGATGAACAATGAACGGAGCTCAGCCGATATGGTTCTGTGACGTATAGGCCCTGCAACAGAGTTTAAAGTGAATTTTAAACTGAGCGCAGACACCCCGAAGAAGCGTTATATTAGTTATTTCAATAAATAAATGGGTGTATGGATGGAAGGATGGATGGATGGATGTATGTATGGATGGATGGGTGGGTGGGTGGATGGATGGATGGATGGATGGATGGATGGATGGATGGATGGATGGATGGATGGATGGATGGATGGATGGATGGATGGATGGATGGATGGATGGATGGATGGATGGATGGATGGATGGATGGATGGATGGATGGATGGATGGATGGATGGATGGATGGATGGATGGATGGATGGATGGATGGATGGATGGATGGATGGATGGATGAATGGATGGATGAGTGTGAGTGTGTGGGTGGATGGATGGATGGATGGATGGATGGATGGATGGATGGATGGATGGATGGATGGATGGATGGATGGATGGATGGATGGATGGATGGATGGATGGATGGATGGATGGATGGATGGATGGACGAATGAATAGAAGAATGATATGATAATTTTATAAGCCATTACTAACATGTTCGATTTTTATCAGGCGGGGTGTTATTCGACATGACTCAGATATAATATAACAAGGTTTTTAAGGAAGGGGATGGAGTAATGGTAACACTCATGGCCAGGAGAGCATTAGGTTGACGGATCGATTCCCGTAACCCCCCTCTAGGGCGGCGCCTTGCATGGCTCATGATGGCTGCCAAACCGTGTGTTTAATTAAGATCTTGACTGTACTTTCAAGTTTCAATGTAATCTTACTGCGTCTGTCAGTTTGAAATAATAAAGAATATTATTAAGTGATTCAGAAGACGTGTGATCTTTGTTAGAGGTTACACGTCTTCTGATCCACTTAAAACTCTTGTTATTTTATCAGCCTTTGTTCTATTACAGAATCCAATCTGGCAATATTCATTTGAAAAACCCAGGAGGTTCGTAAAGTGATTGATACTTTATGCTATAGACTGTCGAGATACGGCCACCTGGTGTTCAACGATGCCTGCTTCATACTGCTACTCCGCTCAGAAACTCTGCTGCAGAACTTGCAAAACCTACTTCACTGGACGATCAGGTATGGAAATCTTGGACGTACGCCTCTTATAGGATTTACATGCCACATAGGACACTTACTGGTGTAATAATTTATTTATTAATTTACGTTTTGTTTATGTATTTATTTCGGGCATTTGTTATGCGGACAGTCAGTAAATTTGGATCTGAGTGGCAAATGAACAAACGGAAAGATAACTGCTTAGTGAGGAAGGTTGTAACTAAGATATAGATAATTATGTGGCATGTGAGATAAGGTAAACACAAGTTAATGGAATTAAAGAAAAGGTAAGGTAAGGTTAGGGAACAAGGTAAGGTAATCGATTGTTTACGACATATTTGTGTGGCGCCGTTATTAAAACCACGGTACGCGGTAGCCGATTGGTTGAGGCTGGCCTTGTAATGCGGAGAGAACGGGTTCGAACTTCCTTTGAGACGGTAATTGTGTAGAGTGCTTTAGCAAGTCTGTCACTCATGAGACAATTACTGTGTAGAAACCTTCACTCACAGTTGCTCAGCGCCATCGATTGATGCTTGATCATTAGGTAGTGGCGCTTAATAACCGCATAATTAAAATAATAATAATAATAATAATAATAATAATAATAATAATAATAATAATAATAATAATAATAATAATAATAATAATAATAATAATAATAAAAATTGATGTTGTGGAGGACGAGATCTGAGTATCCAGACACCTGATGCAGCTCCTTAGGAGTTTTAAAATTAACTCGGATTAAATAATAATAATGATAGTTTCGTAAAAAATACGTTATATTAATGTCAAATGCACACAAATACACAAATGCACGCATATATACATACATACACTCTTAAATAGGCCCACGTTTATACAGACACAAATAGCATTCTTTTACCATGCAAATATTCTCTGTGCAGGCTGCGAGTATGGAAATCGTTTTGCCTGGTGTAAAACGATTTCAAAGCCCAACTGCAAGTACTTGGAGGATCAGAACGATTGCTGCGATCGATGTGCGGCAGGTAAGAAATTTCTTCGTTAAGTACAGGCCTTTCTTGGACAGTTTTTCACATCCTAATCTCCCTCTAGTCTTTTCTTCTGTACGTCTAACTGTCTTGTTGCGTTTCGCCAGTCGTAATAATAGTTAAACGACTATAATGACATGTTAAATAATGTCAAGCCTCTGTTGAAGTAAGTTAAGCTGCGTCATGTAGTTTTAACATTATGCTATGTGATGCTGTATTATTATAAGGGGAATGCGATAGTCTAACGTGCTGGACTGTCGACTGGGAGGTCGGGGTTTTAATCACCGCAAGGACAGACGTTCTTTTTTTCTAGATTTCTGCTCCACCTGCGCCCCCTAGCTAACTCAGTTATAATGAGTACGCTGATCGTACACTGACGTTGGGAAGATGAGACGGAGAGGGAGAGGACTGGCCACCTGTCCTCATATGCCGAGAGTAAGAAAATGAAGTTGCTGATACTTCATGCCCATGGTTGCCTCTCCGGCTAATATAAGGAGCTGCTCTTCTTCTTCTATATTTTGTTATGTTACGTTATGTTATTTTATGTTAAGTTATGTTACGTTGACCTTTTGTATTTGCTTTGTTTCCACTTTAGGTTCGGGTTCTGTTCTCGGAGCATTTTCTCCCATCCTACTTCTCCAGATTGGTTTCTTTACCTACGGTTTCTTGAGTTCCATCTTTACGTTGGTTTAATTTTGATTTTCATTTCGATTGTTTTAATTTTCGTTGCCTTTTTGTTCTTCTTGCGGTTAAAAGGGTTGTGTTCCAAATCTTGTTTTGGGTAGTATTTCGAAGACCTGAAAGATTTAAATATTTGGAAGAGCGAACAAACAAAAAGGAAAAATGATGGGTTGGGAAAAGTTTATTTTGAAAGTTACATTCAAATTCAAATGCATCCAACTTGTCGGTAAATAAGTCAACAAAATAAACTACTACAGAAGTTGAATCTGGGGCATTTTTATGCAATATTGTAATAATTATTGAGCACGAGACGGGCTTTCTCGGAGAAATCCGATATTTCCGAACTGGTTTGAAATGCGATCAATGCTACACACCTAGAAAGAAATGCATGTTTGCAACGCATCAGTGAACATATTTGGGGAATATGTTTGGGGAACATATTTGGGAAGGTCTAACATTCAGACAAAGAGCCTATTGGTTCTGTTCTAATTATGGAAATGTGCTTCACGCGCTTGAAATTTTGGGTTGATTTTGCTCCTTGTTGTATTTTAAAGTACTTTTGTCATCGTTAAATCATAAATGCATACCCGTATGCGAAAACTCCTGGAAAGCTTGTCATTCTTTAAATTATTTGGTACATTGGCATCTATGTTCAGAAACCTTATGGTAAGTAAAGGTGAGGTGAGGTAAAAGTAAGATGATTGCTCATTTAGCAACTATCATTACTGCTAACATTATCAATCAGAGGCGCTATCTTGGGGTTGAACTCTATAGGGTTCTTCAAACAACTAGAATTTTTCAAACAACTACCCTAAGACGAGGATACATAGCCACTCAGCTATTATGTAGGGACCTTGATCAAGTCCCCTCACTCACCGTTGCTCAGCGCCTCCGATGTTCTGTCGGATGGTCGTGGATGCACTTTTTCGAAAGGAGGGCAATCTCAAATAAAGTTGTAGGCCTCTGTATATTGTATTATCAAGCGGGTTTAATTATCTTTCCGGTTTTGTCCTTCAGACGCCTCAACAGTAGCATTTAGGCTTCAATTGTGCAAATTACGATTTCCGTAATCCTCTGCTTTTTGTTGATTACATAAACGGCTCAATCAATCAATCAATCAATCAATCAATCAATTGAATAAAGTGATTGGTCGTTTCCGCAATGCGCTCGATAATTCTGGTACTTCTGACTTTTACTGAGTCCAAGTCTGCGTTGTGGGAGTGATTTCTAACGTCTTTAAATCTCGACCTTAAACAGGCTTTCTTAAATACCCTTCGAAGCATACGAGGAAACATGTCTACTAGCCAGTAGTTACTATGACTTAACTTCTTTTGTATCTTGACGGTCGGCTGCAGTCTGGAGAGTTCTTTTAATTTTATTGCAGACTTTTTCAGGTTTCTAATCAAAACGTTGAGTATTTTTGGTGTCGCATTATGTTACTCAGAATTTGGTCACTAACAATTTTTCACATATATATGTACATGCAATGATTGTCAGGCGTTACAGAGCAAAACAAGACGAGATATCAGAACATACACTTAATTCTTTGTTGCTTTGCTTTGATAAAGATGTTTCGCATCCTTGTGCACTTCTTGAATGACGTTTATACAGGGATTAAATTTAAGTAGGAAACCTTACTTAGGCCTATGTTTCCATATCCTTTGCCATTTATATAGCACCATCATTTTGGAGCAGCCAAAAACGCAACACAAAAAGGTCTGTGTCCGGGTATTTACATAGGGTCTAGCTCATTTCTTTAACTTAACAAAGGCGCAAATACAAATATCTGCTTAATGAACATTCCGTAAATTCGAAATTTAGGAAATTGACAATGATCACATTCAATTCATTATTCTGGAATGCTTTAAAAGGCGCTACATAAATATTTTGGTACAATTACAATTTAGATTTCACTTTATATGTCGCGTTTATATAAAACCCCACAAGGGGTGCCAAAAAACCAAGTTTTTTAAACATGAATAGTTGTTTTTTGTTTTTTTATGTTTTTGGTTTTGATGGTTTTTGTTGTTTCGTTTTTGTTTTAAGATTTTCGGATTTTGGATCATGAAAATCATAAAAAAAATGGCACGAATAAGAGCTCCAACTGAGTTTAATTTAGTTGTGATTTCCTAAATTAAAATCATTAAATCAATGTTATTAAAATAACTTCTACAAGCATAAGAAATTTTAAAAAAAATGTTTCACTTCTGGCAAGACTATTGTCATAAAGAAGACAACTTGATATACGAAGACAACTTGATATACGAACATACATGAATTGACGCTATATCTTATATTTTGGTTGATCTTTTGCAACGGTGTTGTATTTATCTTCGTATCCTCATTATTAATTGCCAAATGTTTAAGCTTACTTGCGCTGACTTTATATAGGCCTAATTATATATATAGCTTGCTGCAGGTCAGGAAGCGCTTTAATGATTGCTATTATGGATTAAACTGTTTAAGTGTATGGGTCTCTGTGTTCCTTCAGATGTAATCGTGACTCAAAAGACGTTTATTTGATATGTTCTCTTTCAAGTTTTAGAGTTTTTTCTTTTGCACTTTGTTTTTGTAATTCTTGATTAAAATATGATGAACTGAACTGGATTTGGTTTTTGTTCAGTTAATTCAAACACATGACTCTGTACTTAAGCAGACGTTCCCTAACTCTATTGTCAACTCTGTTGTCAACTCTATTGTCAGCTCTATTGTTTACTTTATTGTCAAATATATTGGCAACTTTATTGTCATGCTCTGTTGTCAACTCTGTTGTCAACTGCAATTTCTTCTGGAGCCTTGGTATCTCTTGCACGTGTAGTCTCGGCTCTCTGCTTAATCTATAACTTACTATTACCGCATCGTATTTTCAAAATTCTGCGTATAAGTGACTTTAATATGGTAGTAGGCCCTACGTGGCAAATAATTATTAGTTCACACACCGATAAATTTTCGCTAAAGTCTTCCATTTAGTCCAGCACATCAACTGCCTTTTACGCTTAACTAAATACAGGCTGCTCTGTCAGCAGAAATTCAAAATGTCAGAGTACGGGTCGTGGCGCAGCTCTGAACCATTGGGGGAAAGACCCATTGGCAGGAGTAAGTTCAGTGAGGTATACTAAGAAAATGCAACTTTAGTGGATTAATGACCAATATGCAAAAGCGAAATGTATAGGGAAGGAATAGGCCTATATCTTCAGTGGGAATAAGTCTGAATTTTTGGAGAAAGACCTATATAAGTATAAAGAGTGAACTGCATGACGAAACTCAGCGTTCAAAGACACTTAGATGACGCTCCTTTCATCGACAGTTCCCACGAAGATTCGAAATTTCAGTTTCATCTAATTCTATTGTATTTAAACACTTATAAAGCGCTTCTAGTAGGGTGAACCGTTCAGAGGCGCTCCCAGTGCGCACGGTCAAGAGAAAAGAAATAAGTCTTGAGGAAAGCAAAAGAAGACGAGGGGTTACCTATTAAACTTTTAGAGCGAGTAGAAGGAGCATACATATTCTGTACATACAGTGGCGTAGCTAGGATATTTTGCGCCCGGGGACGAACTATGAATTTGGCGCCCCTCCCTCCCCCCCCCCGTTTTACTATTTCACATTTTCCACATAATCGAATGGAAATTTTAATTTTTTTAATGAAATAAAATATGAAAAATACAGACAGTACATGCATGTTTCCCCTTAGTGCTCAATGGGGCGCCAAAATCATACCTAAGAACTTATTTGTAAGTAATGAGGATATAATTGGATATATTTGGGGCGCTAAAATTAAATCTTATGCATTCATTTGTGATAAATTAGTTAAAACTGCATCAAAATTAAGAGTACAATTATTTATCTTAACCCTCATTTTGGCGCCCCCTTCCCTTGGCGCCCGGGGACACATGTCCCCCCCCCCTGCCCCCCCTAGCTACGCCACTGTGTACATAGTACTGTACATTTTGATCTCAGGTACAGCAACTGTGCTCTTTAAATAAATAAAAAAAACAATGAAGAACCTTATGAAAACACTTTCTTTTCCAAGACCCGTTTATATCCTGGATAAATTCGATAATAGGAACTACACAGAAAGCAACAGTTTACTAAAATATACAGAAAACATGCAGATTAGAGACAGACAATTCATACAAGTGTATAAACCTACGGGCTAGACTCCGGATCCGGAGACTGAAGGCACTTTCTGATGAAAAATTGTCTAAAAAAACTCAAGTATGTTACAAAAATGAAAGAATCCTAATCGAATTGTGAGAAGAAAGATTTCTGCTATGACAATCGTACACTGTGCAAGTTTCGCTTTGCATCGATGGACAACCCACTCTAACATGACGCAGCGCTCATGGCTACGATTACAATTACAAGCGTAAGACTCTATCTACAGTTACAACTGTGTGGCGCCTACACTGCTGGCGCTACGTAAATTGCGCGTCACGTGCATTACTTTTGCTTTACGTTACACTGGTATAAACATACATTGCTATGCAGTAACATTATCTGTAACAAGTATATGTAATGGATGTTAGCACTGAGTGAAGCACTCCAATGTGAAGTACAGTAACATTACCTCTAATAATTATGTACATTTAAGAATAGCATTCTCTGTTAAATGTAGGCTACACACAAGTACGGTAGTCAAGCATTTATTGTGCCCCTCAAGAAAGTACAGGAGCAATGATCCTGGGGTGATTTAAATACCTTTTCGCTTAAGCACATAAACTTTTGTCTCTTGACAACAAACCACAAATTGGACAACGTGTTGCATGGCGCGACAACGGGTTGCTAACTGAACCCAAAATCAATAGACAACACATAACCACTTTACTAAGTAATGCCACAATGTGAAAAGAAAGTTCTATAAACCAATGATAAACCTAGGTATTATGCAGCGTATGTGACAATCTTTTATACCCTCAATAAACGTAGGTATTATTGTATTGTATTGTATTGTATTCGGATATTTATAAAGCGCTTCTAGCGGGAGGGCCATTCAGAAGCGCTCCCAGTGCGATAGACCCCGAGAGAAAAAGCAAGTTTTAAGAAAGGTAAAAGAGGAAGAGACGCTACCTGAGAGAATAGAAGAACGAACAAACGGAGGAAGCCCATTCCAAAGAGCAGGGCCAATGGAAGCAAACGACCTAGATTGAGCCAGTGAAGTCCTGACACGGGGAACGAGGAGGTCCAAACGGTCAGATGAACGAAGAGGACGAAGAGAAGCCGCAGAGTGAGGGCGATGAAATAAGTCACATAAATATTTTGGAGCGAAACCAAGCTGAGCCTTAGAGACAAGGATGAGGACCTTAAATTGGATGCGGGCAGAAAGCGGGAGCCAGTGGAGTTCTTCTGCCATAAAGGTGGTGATATGAGAGAATCGAGGAAGACGGGCAATTAATTAGGTATTATGCTTGGATATCATATATATATCCTTAATACCCTAGACATTCTGCTGTATAGGTAAAGGTACCATTTTGAACAGGTACCCAGTCTTACATAGCCATAGCAAACCGATACAGCATTTTTTACCAATGCAAAACAATCTCTTTTAATCTAATTGCAAAAGTTCTCTGTCAACATTTCTTGGGTTCTACGTGTATATGGATGCCCACCACTGGTGACTCCTCCAGTTTTCCGTGCATTGTTTTCCTAACTGATGAAGTTCCAGTTCCTAATGACATTTAACTTCAAATAGGCTAGCACAGATCAATTCCTTCTTGAAGGGGCGCTATATAAATTTTCAATTACAACTACAAAATCGTAGAAGACCACTTAATTCACGAGGCGAAGAGTAGTTAAATTCATTAAGACAATCGCAAACAATTTAAATTGTATAACAGAATAGATTTGCTGTAACAAGAGCCGTTTGATTGGTGTAAAAACAAACTCGGTGTTTACAAGTATAATATACTAATTTACCATATTATTGTAAATACAGTCGGAAATGTGATATCCCGAAATATAAGTGTATTGTAAACATAATTTTAGAGGATACCATGTGGGGTAATGTAATGGGTTGTTGTGTAATACGGTATGCCACTTGTGTATCGGATGACGTGACTGTGTTGTTGGATCTGGTGACAAATGGTAATTGTGAAGCATCTGATAGCTTCCTGGTACATGCATTGTGCTCTAGAAAGATGTGTATTTCCGTGTCATCTAGTGAATTGCCATAAACATGTGTACATGTACGTATGCATGTATGTATGCATATATATATATGTATATATATATATGTATATATATATGCATGCGTTTATATATGTGTATGTATGTGTGCATATATGTATGTATGTATATTTGTCTGTATGTATGTATTCATGTATGTATGTATGTATGTATGTATGTATGTATGTACGTACGTATGTATGTATGTATGTATGTATGTATGTATGTATGTATGTATGTATGTATGTATGTGTGTGTATGTATATATGTATGTATGTAAGAGGTGTTGCAAAGAGTAGAAGAAAAAAGATCACTGATGACAATATTAAGAGAAAGACAAAAGAACTGGATTGGACACATATTAAGAGGAGACTCCCTCTTGAGAGAAATCATAGAGGGAGATTGAGGAGGAAGGAGAGGGAGAGGAAGACCGCAACAGAGAACTTAAAAGAAGAAGAAGTATGTATGTATGTATAAATGTGTGTATGTATGTGAGTGTGTATATGGATGTATGTATATTTGTATGTATGTATGCATGTATGAAGTACCAATAAAGATTATTGATTGATTGATTGATTGATTGATTGATTGATTGATTGATTGATTGATTGATTGATTGATTGATTGATTGATTGATTGATTGATTGATTGATTGATTGATTGATTGATGAATGTATGTACTTTGTATATACATATATGTATGCATGCACGCATGTATATCTATATATGTGTGTGTTCATGTATGTATGTATGTATGTATGTATGTATGTATGTATGTATGTATGTATGTATGTATGTATGTATGTAAGTGTGCAACTTCACAACCGTCTTCGTAATCCAATATGGCGCCTTATTGTTGTCCCGAACCAAACTGTTCGCTTATTACACGTTGCACAGCTCTTGCTTACAAATGTTGTTGTACACATTAAGTGATAGAACTACAGTCAAACTGTATTGCTGAGTTGGGTAATACAGCCGAAAATAACCTTGCTCTCAAGGTTGGTGAAAATCATAAAATGCGGGTTGTGAGGTGAAGTTTCGATTGCAATAATTGTATTCGGGCTAATTGCCGACAACAATGTTGCTTTTAAGCAAACAAATTACAAATATGATTTATTTTAAATTGCTTAAGCAAATTGCTCGTAAATTTTAAGCGCCTATCAGCGCTTTCGAGAGATACTTGAAAGCGCTATATTGAGGGTCCTGGTACACGCATACAAATTTCTTAATTTACTAAATCCAGGACATTGTAAAACCTGCATTTAAGTCAATGGGTATGTATATGCACGTGCATGTATGCAGCTGTGGAATACTTACATAGTGCATTTTGTAACATCTATTCTATAAGCAAAAAGCTGCACATTGAAAAACTGCAAAACATTCGTATGCGATACATAGAAGTGCGAGTTAATCTTTGAAGTTTAATCCTATAAAGTCGGTCATTTTTCTGCATATACCTAATAAGGCGCCTGTAAACATAAATGCATATTGAAAAACTGCAAAACACCGGTATGTAAATACACAAAAGTGTAGACTACTCTTTGAAGTTTCATTCTAAAGAGCTTGGTCAATTTTCTACATAGTATGACGCCTTTAGATAGAAATGCACACTGAACACTGCTAAAAACCGGTACGCTGATACGCAGAAGTAGGCCCTGTAGGTTATTTTTTCTCTTCTACAGTGCTGGTCTCTGGTATGCAAGAAGGGAACAACTCCACTAACAGTTCGATGCTGACTCCCCAGATTCTGATCGTCCGGTTCGACCAGAAGAATAGCGCAATTATTCACCAGTCGACTTCACTTACGAGGTGTTCGTACATTCTTCTTATCTTGTGTCTCCAATATGTACTCAGCGACTACTTTCGACTCCACTCAACAAAGAGTTGTTAACAGCAAAGATATGACACTGCAAACTAATGTCTAAGGGCATTAACTGAGAAAATTCCAACATCATGTCGGCGCTGCAATCGACATATTTGTGGGTCCAGTCAGCAGATCGTATTGCGCAAAAGAGGACCAATAAACGTGGCTGTATTATGTGAGCATGATCGGTGTCATCACTTCCGTTGTGGGCGACTAAGGGAGCGGCTGTATTGCTTTGTTGACCAGCACCCACGCAAGTTACGTAGTGTCATATCCTGGGTGTGCTTTGACTGCTTTCGGATCTTAGGGTAAACAGTTCATGATGCAAAATACACAGGGAAGCGTATGAGAGAAAAAATATCACAAACTAAACGTTAGACTACATTTGATACGCTATCTGTTGTATTGTTACGACTTCCTGAGTAATGTCAATAGGCCTATATATCTTTAAAGCCGTAATTGCTATTCTGAATATATATTAATGATTATATTTGAGAAAATGCTGCTACGAAAGATAGGATTTCGTGTTCGCTACCCGCATTAATTTTAATAATCTAATTCTGAATAGTCATCTTAATCTGAATAGTCGTCTGAAATTGAATATTCTTCTAGTCTTAATGCATTGATTTGGAAAGCGAGTGAAGAAGCTCAAAGTTCAACAGCTGTTGATTTTTTTACCCTTATCTGTGAAGACAAAATTATCTCCATGTCTTTGAAATAGAACTACCAAAGGTTAACAACTCTTAAACAGTCTTTGAACACCGTTATAACAGAACTTACGCCCTGCACGAGCAAATGCTAATTGATCTTACAAACTGTTTCTTGGGGCTTAAATCGTCCAGAGCCGTGCAGTTAAAGAATAATTTTACCTAAACCTCTTAGTCCAGAGAAACCGCATTTATTTTTAATTGCAATCAATGCAGTGACCTGGATTCATCGTAAGCCTAAGACCTGCAAAGATTTCAACTGAGTTGCTTGTTCAGTTCCACTTTTAAGCCTTCTCACACGAGTTCTACTTTAAGGCCATTTCACATTATAACAGAAACCTTATCAAAAGTGTTGTCAAGATACACTGCATTGGTATTTTGTTTTGTGAATAGAAAACAAAGCGAATATAATAATATAAAATTTTGCCCCAATATTTGTCATAAAATTTTTAAATTTGCAGTCAAAATTTAAGAACTTATATAGCAGTATTTAGGCTATTCGTCTTAAATATTCATTGAGGAATGACTTACAACATTATTAGGCCTAATAAATGCATTAAAAGGCTTCACTCATGACGGTATTTGTCTCGCACTATTTCTCGACATACTTACACTCCCCTCACCTCCACCAAGCACGTTTTAAAGTTTTTTAAAGAATCTTTCATGCATTCTCTGTCTGTCTTATTTATGTTAGCTCAATAGCTCTGCACTGCTCCCCTCTTTCCTCCTACTTGTAAATGTTCCAACTGTAACTCTACTCTGCCCCTCTCTATGTCTCTCTGTCTCTCTCCCTCTCCCTCTCCCTCGTGTTTTGTCTGTCTCACACACTCGTAACTTTTTACGACTCTCCGAGTCTGCCTCTGTGTACAAGTATAAAGAGACTTCACTATAACAACGGTAAATGTACACACAAAGGTTCATAGACGTTTCCATTACTCCATTAGTTGTTGCTATTGCTGCTGACAATGTATTTTCGTTTGATTCTGGTTGGCAACTGTCTTTGACAAAGGAACGCCGGTTCTGCGCTTGTGAGGTACGCCTGGTTTCGCTCCCCGTTTGCCTTTCTTGATGAACTGCGGAGATGTTATGAATCTGCCAGAAGAAAAAGGAAAATCCCAAACTCAGCAGCTGGTGTCGAAAGTATTGCTGTTCATTTAATTATTAAATTGTCTTCTATTTACGGCGTACACTAATGTTTAAGAAGAATAGCAATCACTGAGCTGACCGCGAAAGGCAGTTATGGATATGGGATATGCAGCGCTGGCAAAGTCGACTACGCATAGCGAAAACGTATTCTAAACTAGTCTATATAATAATCACTTAAATTACAATGTTTAATTAATTGTCTTGGTGTTCTAACCATTGCGATGACTTGTCGCATACGAAAACTGTTATATAACATTGCTAGGATTCTTCAGTGACTGATTGTTACCTGAGAATAAATTCTCATATACAATTTATTGATTTTATTTATTTATTTATTTAAGATATTTCTATAGCGCCTCCTCAAGTCTACTACTACTTAGTGGCGCCCCGACTACAGCATTTGATACTGTGTCGAAGTTTTCACGCCGATGCGCCACGAGCAATTGCGAGTGAAGGACTTGCCCAAGGTCCGTACGCAGCGGCTAGAGTGGAATTCGAACCTGCAACCCTCCGGTCACAAGGCGCCGAACTTACCACTGAACCACCACGCCCCCCACTGAGCCACCACGCCCCACAAATATGCTAAGTGTCGATGCAATTTTAATTACTTGTGAAGTAATTAAGTTGTTCTGTTAATTACTTAATTACTTAATTGCCGTGAAAGACGAACACTGCGAGCTTTGTTCATGGTGCTCATTGTTTCTCTGTTAATTAGATTGTTGGGTTGTGATAGATTTCAGTTAGAAACCAGTTTGTTATTGTTGACGGTTGATATCAGATATCAATAGTTTGTCTCTCATAACCAGGATTGTTGCGTAGGCCTACTGCGTAGACTTATTGTTTATGCCTATTTCCTTTTGCACAGGCCTATTGTGTAGGTCTATTCTGAGATAGCTTGGCAGTTTTGTTGTGTGTAGGTTTCTTACGACGTCATTAGCCAAAACAAACTGCTACTTTTATCTTAATCTGATAGCTTATCTTATGCCGAAATGTGTTTGACAGTTATAACAGTTATAAACAAGCGACCCCACAAATTATCTACTGTCATAAAATACTCAACACGTGACGGGAAATAATTAATTAAAGCTGAGCTCAATTTGCATACATACTAACATAGGTGTATGTTGACATCATCAGTGTTAATTTTTAGTCCCTGTTAGGCTGTTTTAATTCGAATTGCATGTGACTCAAGGAATCTATATATACATACACAGGAATGGAAGCTTAGCAAAAATAACAGTGGTATACCTTGCATACTGCAGCTACCCTCACTTGTCGCCTACACACTCCCATAAGTACTGGGACAGAGTATAGTGAATTGGATACCTGTATGTGAGTCGTTTGCCAGGCACTTTAGCGATGATATTCATTTTGTAGTAGTATCGTAGCGCGCGAGACAGTTTTTCGTAGGTCATCCCAGGTTTGCACTTCTCGACGCCCCAGAGTTCAGCCAGTTCTTCCGGATCAACGATCTGGAAGGTCAGCCGCTGTCTGTCCTCCCAACTGACACATTTCGCTTTCTTGCAGTTCAACAGCTCAGCCAGGAACTTCCAGAGCAAGCGATCTGTAGGAAATTTACCAATGAAATGTTAGTCAAAGTATTGTAAAATAATAATTTGAAATAATTAAATATAATTCGTAATGTATTTGTAATGCACTTGTAGGGAATTTGTGAATCAAGTTCCTATCAAAACCATTGCCTATTCTGGCTTGAGGGGTATTAAATTTAATTAAAAACAAGTTTAGCAATAAGCAAATAATGCGAAATGAACCGTGAAATCCTCACTTGTAAAACCCTATAGCAATGTAATGTGATAAGAGTGAACTTCAGTGTTGCACGAGGATCGTAGTGGTGGCCCTCAGTCCCTTCACTCGGGCCTCGAGCTAGAAATGGACGAATTCCAAGGTCCTGGACACGGAATCAGGGCATTGCAGGACTGTGTGTACCTCCCAGGTTATACAGGTACAAAATTCTACTGCGTGGTGACAGAGACACGGTGTGCGCAAACAACTAGCCCAGGGTAGTTACACGGAGTTGAACCAGTAACCGCATGATCACCGACAAAGCTTCTAACTAGAGAGTGACACGGTAACGGTTACCGCGGTAATTCCGCGGTAACCGCGGGAATACCGCGGGAATGGGGTAAATTTAAAAAAAAATTGCGGTAAGAGCACGGTAATGGGGAACCACTGGACGGTAATACCGCGGGGATGGGTATGGAAGCTGCGGTAATACCGCGGTAATGGTTACAGAGTTCATAAATTTCATTTATTCATTTATTTTCAACTGAGTTATAGCACTATAAATGATCTTCTATTCATTCACGGATTACACAACAAACAAGCTGAGGTGCAGAATATTTAGTGTTTGCCAATTTCATAAATTTCAATATGCTATCAATTATAATATTACGAGTTATATTTCTTACTTTTAAGACGCGTTTCATTGCGGGGATGAAAATCCATTATGCGGGAATGGTGAGGGGATGGAGATGAAGGTTGCGGGGATGGTGAGGGGATGGGGACATGGTCATGCGGGGACGGGAGGGGATGGGGTTAAAAATACAAATGCGGGGTGGGAATGGGGACACTTTTCTGTCCCCGTGTCACTCTCTACAAGTTCTAACCAACAGACCACGTTGTCTAGCACACAATGTAGTGTAGGTCTGATGTAATGAAACATTTATACCCATATCTAAAACAAGTGCTTACTCTTTGGTAATCGTAATGGTTACTGCTACTTTGTATAGCGCTAATTAATACGGAAATAAAACGAAAAGCTTACAAACTATTCGACAGCGTTCAGTCTGCTTATCAACTCAGTAACGTCACCGGAAATAAATATCCGTATTTCAGTTAAAGCTTCCGATCAGAATGTGTTGAAAGGAAATCCGAATTCTGAAATCCGAATTCTGCCCGATAGATAGAATACTATCTACGATTTCAGTTGGTTTATTAATTTGTCAATTAACAGCAGCATTGAGGCCGAAACACACTTTCGATTTCAGTTTTCTCTCTAATTATAAAAGTCAAGTAGGCCTACGTCAAATCCGGTTGGTCTAAAGGCCTAATTCTTGTTAGAGAGACTAAAGAGAACGACCTGGACACGACAACCTGTAGGATTGGCACTGCCTTTGTGCTCGGAGGCCTCTGTTAGTTACGCCTTCTCCACTTGAATGATCAGTAACAGCTTAGTCAGGAACCTTTGTTACTGACTGCTAAACCATTAAGACTAACGTTTGCAACGCTTTTTAAAGATGATGTATTATGTGTCAACACACAAACGCACATAAATACATACAAAGATTAATACATACATAAATGCATGCATACATACATACATACATACATACATACATTGTTAGAGATGTATCGAGTCTAACAAGTCGGGAGCACCTCTGAGTAGTCCCCTTGAAGACGCGCTATATAAGTGCTCAAATGAATGAATGAATGAATGAATGAATGAATGAATGAATGAATACATACATACATACATACATACATACATACATACATACATACATACATACATACATACATACATACATACATACATACATACATACATACATACACACATACTGATATGCATAGATACACATAGATAGCTAGATAGCTAAATAGACAGACAGACAGATAGATAGATAATATATACACATACATACATACTTACTTACAGTCTACATGCACGCATACATACTTATATTCATACATATATATATATGCATACATGCATTCAAACATACATACATACATTCGTATATACACTATACATCCATACAAGTAAAAATATATATACATACATGCATGCTAACACATAAAACTTACATATTACACATCGTATAGTCCAGAAACGGAAGTTGACGACCTTACCGGAAGTGGACAGATTCAGATGAATCTTGGGATTTGCTTCCGGTGTCTGACTTGTCGTCGAGACTTGCATCAGTTGCGACCAATTGGGCGTCACTTCGTTTGAAATCGATACAGCTAATCAATCAATAAACCAAACACAGAGAGTCAAAATCACACTTGAAAGAATCGTTTAAATAAAATCAATTATTGCTTTTTTATTTTTATTTCGGATATTTCTATAGCGCCTCCGCAAGTCAACTACTACTCAGAGGCGCTCCCGACTACAGCATTTGATACTGTGTCGGAGTTTTCACGCCGAAGCGCCACGAGCAATTGCGAGTGAAGGACTTGCCCAAGGTCCGTACGCAGGGGCTAAAGTGGGATTCGAACCTGCAACCCTCCGGTCACAAGGCGCCGAACTTACTACTTTGGTGTGCTATAGTTTAGTTGTTAGCGTGCTAGACTGTTAACGCAGGATTCACAAGTTCGAATCCTCGCCGGGGTAGATGGATTTTTGGAGATTGCTTTTGCACTTGCCTACCTAGCGAACTCGACTATGACAACGAGTAACCCGACAGTACACCGTCAGTGAGACGATCAGTCGTTGAGGGAGAGGACTGGTCACCCATCCTTACACGTCGAGGTTTAGCAACTGATGTTAGCGTATGATACTCTATCGGCCGAGATAGCACATCTGGACGAACGCAAGACAAGATCTAACATTTAACCTGGTGGAAACATCCTGCTATTTCATGGGGATAGGCCACAGTTCAACTCTGTCACTGCTGTTTTCCTGTGATGCCAGTCCGAAGCACAGATAAAGGAGGAGGGCGACGCTAATCATCTTCGTTGTGACACAGCGTCGTTAAAATAGGAACTACCCGCCTATACACCACGGCTGTTTGTCGAGATTTACTTAGTGGCCCGATTAACACATTGATTAGAACGAACGTCAATGCTCCTCTGGGCGCGGGGTTGCCGGTTCGCATAACGACGACAGCGTATTTAGGAGATTTTAAATCTCTGCCTAGCACGGTCCGTACACGGTCACAAGGATCTTAAATGGCGTAATTGTAATTGTAATTGTAATTGTAATCGAACATATGCAAAAGCGTCACTCAACGATTCAGAGACACGGCACGCATTCAAAGAGGCAGCGGTTGTGGAGAATCTCACGCGATAAGTTCATTGAAACATGAGCAAAGGTCGAGGGTACACGTTCGCTGTGGAAACACGAGTAGAATTACATTTACATGTAAAGGACTGCTCTTCTCTTCTTCTTCATTTGCCTAAGAAAATACTTAAACTGTTTTAGTTTCTTTTAGAAATCGTCAACAATGCCAGCGCTTTGTTTCTGCGGTGACAATTTACGAACGCGCTTGCATTTATCAATATTTCAATTTTTTTTGATCATTCTTTCAAAACAACTCCCGTCTGTTTCCAAGAAGCTGCAATGCCAGAGTAGCACCTACCTGTACCAGACAATACATGTCTTAAATGCAGTGGGGCTATATAAATACGGAACATTATAACATGTTACTCGTCTACCTTATGATCGAAAGGTACATCTTATAAGGCAAATCAACTGGAGATAAATAATGAACAGATAAGTGAGTAACGGGTGATTATTATTGACAGGCAATAATCAGCAGGTAAATGTCCACAGCTGAAAGATCAACAGGTAAATTATCGACAGGTAAATGATTGACAAGCAGATGATCAACGGGTAAGTGATTAAGATGTAATAGATAACAGGTAATGGTCAACAGGTAACATATCACAGGTTAACTATCAGCAGGTAAATGATAACCAGGTATGTGATAGAGAGGTAAATGATCGACAGGTAAATGATCGACAGGTAAATGATTCTCTCGTTGTCTTCACTTACAGTTCTGCGTCTGGCTTTGATCTATTCCAGCCTCTTCTTTTCTGACGGCTGCTGCGAATGTTGCTGAGGAGCAGAAACCTGCCGTTGATGCTGAAGCTTTCGAAATAACAGACCCGGGTACGGAGGCTGGAGATGGCGTGCAGTAGCCGTGCATCGCGGATGGAGCATTTGGAGGCGGCGTTGGTGGTGATAACGACGACGACAAATATGATATCGACGACGAATGATAACATGGCAGTTCATTCGTATGCTGAGGAGTTGTCGTTGGCGATGATGATGGCGTAGGCATCGAGAGAGTCGAAGGGAAAAGTGCTGACGATGATGATGGTGGTGACAACGACGATGATGATGATGATAGCCGTGATGATGGAGGTGATGATGGTGACGGCGTCGGAATGTTCCTCTTCAGATCGACGTACGGTGGTAGGGGCATGAGCAGGGGGAGGTAAGTGGGGTGGAGAGACGGGGTATGTAGTCGTAGATGAGACTGAACTACACCCCCTGCCGAGAAAGGGACGCCGACTCGGTCAAAGGGTAAAGGTCGGTTCAAGGCAGGGTCAAAGATCGACGAACCTTGCAAGGGCAAAGGTCGGTTCAAGGCGGGGTCATAGGTCGATGATCTAAATAAGAGTAAAGGTTGCGTCGTGGATAGGTCGAACGTGGAGGTCGTTCTTGAGACGGGTAGAGGCAGTGGAGAGGAGGGTGGCGATGGCGGCCTTGACCTGGTGACCTTGAGGTTCAGAGGTTCGCTGCTGTCAACCATGGGTTTGTATTCGACTTCCGCCGATTCGCAGTCTGAGCGATGGATGGAGGAATCGAACCAGTGACCTTCTCTTTCCAGGTTCATCGCCTTCCGTTTCACTGACAATGTATCTGGCGCACAAAACATTTGGCTAATGTAATCGAAATGCGATGTAGTTTAATGTGATACAGGTAAAGGTGACTCAACTGTTACATCTTTGCATGCTTGCATACATACATACATGCATACAATCCATACATACATACACATACATACATACATACATATTTACATACATGCATACGTACTACACATACATAAATGCATACATACATGCATACATATTTACATACGTACATACATGCACACGTACACATACATACATAAATGCATACATGCATACATACATCTACAATGTCATATATACATACATAACGACAGATATATGCATACATACTTACACACTTATACACATATACACAAAGATACATACATATATACATACATAGTACATACATACATACATACTTAACCATAGCCATAACCAAAAGGTTTTTATTGATTCCATCAAATGCAGAACAAATTATGTATAAACATAAAGTCAGTGGATGAGGAGAGACAATGGGAATAGAAAACCCTAAAGGGAGCAAGTCCCGACTAGTAGGGCCACCCATTAATTATATGTTACACGAGTGACATACACGAGTAAATATAACATAGTTTATTCCTTTGAATGTGTAACATATCTTAATTAGTTAATTAGCAGGATTAACATGTTATACAGCAGCCAATCAAAATAATAATCGTTTAAATAGATTAAAGTTAGGCATCGTAAGTCCTTAGGATTATTGTTCCCATGCTCGCGGTCCGGCACTTTTCCGAGTATATTAGTAAGAGAGTATAATAGGTTTATAGTTTGCTGAGGAGCGCACAGGGTAGGGATTAGTTTCAGATGTAAATTTAAGATTATTATTAATTGAAGATAGTTGATTGTTTGCGTATCATTTTGTCTATGTACAATCGTAGAGGCGATTGTACATTGCTTTTTCAAGAAGTTTAGAAAAATATGGTAAGATGGAAATCGATCTATAATGGCTGCGTCAGCTTTACGACCCTGTTTAAAAATTGGAGTAACTTTCGCTAATTTTAGCGCAGATGGGACAATTTCAGTATTTATGGAGCAGTTAATAAATGCTGATAAGGAAGCAACAATATGATGGAGTACTGGGGTAATCAAGTTCGGGTTGATATCATCAGGCCCTGCGCTATGAGTAGATTTCAGAGTGTGTGTTTGTGTTATTATTTCATCCGGTTTAGTTTAGTAAACTGCAAATGAGTTCAAACTTGATTTGTTGACCTTTTAGGCGTTTCTTCAAAATTTGAGGGAGGGGCAACTGTAAACTGTGTCCTCCACTGTTAAAGGTGGGGGTCTTGTACCCCTCAGCCCCCCGGGATCGCCGCCAATGAATAGCGTACTGAAATACTGCTTAGAGACTTCATTTATGTGTCGGGTGGGCTTAGTGATAGATTCCTTGTAAACTTTAGGTTTGAGTTCAACCTCAGCCATGATCGGAAGATGATCCGATATATCGTCAATGACAATGGCAGAGTCAATAATTTTTGTAATTCGATTAGAGAATATGTTGTCTATTAGAGTTGCAGATGTAGTACACTGACTCGTTGTAGGTTGAGTGAATATTGGTAAAAATGATGTAAAGACATAGTATCTAAAAAATTATTTCTTGGTGCGTGGTTATTAAACTTAAGCAAATCTATATTAAAGTCACCCAGTGTATAAGTTTCCTTGTTTTTAGTCGATAGTAGTGATACTACTTCAGCATATTCGTTGTTGAACTCCTCTAGTACCTGTCCAGAAAGCCTGTAAATTACCCCTATTATAAAATAAGAGCCATTGACCCGAGGGATACGAAGAAACAATGATTCATGGGTGGTGTGAGAGAGGGTTTCAAATGGCATGTTATATTTTTGAAAGTTAATTTTTTAAACGAAGAGTCCCACTCCTCTCCGACCCCTTTTCTTACACTGGAATTCAAAGTGGTATACTAGGATATAAGTCAGAGTTGCACTTGCAGTCTTGCATCCTCTAGCAAAGTTTCAGTTACTGCCAAGATATCAATCAACTGACAGTTGGGCTAATAAGTCTTCAGTAGATACTGCGACAGTTAATATGCATTAGGGAAAAGACTTGTTCAATGATCATTACGTGAGCGCATTCTCTGTAAAGAATTGGGAATTTTATAAGTGGAATCAGTGTGTCGGGCAGTGCAGTAATTTAGATTTGGGTCCAGGTCAAAGTTGTTACGTAAGAGACGATTGTCTCTTGTATCTGTATATAGGTCAAGTCGTGGCCCTTCCATTAGACGACGGATATTGAGAATAGTGGTAAAAATGATGTGAAGAGTCGTTGAGTCAAACAAACATTCTTTAAATTCTATTATTATGGTTGAATCATTTGAATGGGAGTAGCTGGGACGTACAAAGTATACAATATCGTAAATCTATACTAGGGCGTGACAGCTTGTCTAACAGACAATCAGCGCGCCCATCACAGAGTACACACTTAATCATTTCATACGAGCTAAGCGAACTGTGCATACTTAAACTATTCCTAACTTAATGATCTCTGGGTAAAATTGCACCAGAGATCATAACACAACAAAGTACAAAAGAAAAGAAAAGATCGGCCCGAGCAAGTCCAGCATTGTAAATAATCTTTATAGAGTATTAACAGAGGAAGTAACAGATAACATAACAAATTCATTTTGGACTTCCTCACGTCATTGACAGGCCAAACCAATCACGTCAGAAGGCAGGAAAAATTAAAAGCAATAAAATCAGATAAAGAGTTAATTAAAGCCAAGTGAGTGAGTAAGTATTAGGTCACTAGTTGGTAGTAAGGGCACCAGCAGGGTACGGTAAGGGGAAGAGAAGAAGGATTAAACACAATTAGAAATGAGCTGGAACAAAAGGAAGCAAGTTATATTAGTTTATTAAATATATCGCATAAGCTTTGGCTAGAGTCAGAGCATATAATTTTATTTGTTCTAGTTTATTACTGATTCATTCATTCATTCATTCGTATATTTATATAGCGCCACTTCAAGGGAACTACTCAGAGGCGCTCCCGACTCCAGCACGGCGAAAAAGAGCAGTTTTCAGGTGATCATAGAAGGTACCAGAGGAAGACCTAGGATGTAGGCGCAGCTCAGGGGGAAGGCCATTCCATATGGTCGGGCCAACCACCGAGAAGGCGCGGGTCTGCATGATAGCAGTACGGGCAAACGGGACGGATAGCATTCCCCTCCCCACCGACTCGCGCTGATATCCGATCCCAAGTGATCCCTGGTTCATAGAAATAAACGTACATACATGCATGCATGCATGTTTGTATGTGTGCATGCATACATACATACATACATACATATATACATACATACATGCATGCATGCATACATACATACATACATACATACATACATACATACATACATACATACATACATACATACATACATACATACATACATACATACATACATGTACATACATACATACATACATACACATACATACATACACGATATAATAATGATATAATAAAACACGACACAATGTATTGTATTTCGTAACTCTTTAACAATACACAAATTCAAAGTTTGCGTCACGCTTGAGCGCTTACAGCGAGGACTACACCCTCAGGTGAACTGTGTGCGGTATTTTCCCTTACGGGTCTTCATTGCATACCTGGCCAGGAGGGCAAGCAATTGTATTCTAAAAGACGGGAATGTAATTGTTGAGCACACGATTTGCCAGTTACGTTTGGTTTTTAAGGTCGCGCTATTGAGCGAGAAATGAATGCTTTCGACATGGTTGACCGATGGTTTATGACCGGAAAGGTAAAGTAAGACAATCGTGACTATTGGCCTTTGAAAGTAATAAGGGTTTCTTTTATACTTCCTCATTTCACGGTCGGATGAAGACTTTGTCGGATCCGCCCTCAGACAATCTAATTATAATGTTTTTGAGAACAAGAAATTAACACGACAAAGAACGGCAGTCTGGTTAGAAGCGGAGGGATATTTGTGCTGAGCTTAACAGCGGTTCTTAGAGACACTGTTTTAATGTACAGAAACAGACGAACGTACATACATACATACATATACACATACATACATACATACATACATACATACATATATGCATACATACATACATACATATATACATATATACATACATGCATACATACATACGTACGTACATATATACATATATGCATACATACGTACGACCGTACGTACATGCATACATGCATACATATCTACAAACATACCTACGTACATACATGCCTACATACATACATGCATACATACATGCATACATACATACATACATACATACATACATACATACATACATATCTACAAACATACCTACGTACATACATGCCTACATACATACATGCATACATACATGCATACATATATACATATCTACAAACATACCTACGTACATACATGCCTACATACATACATACATACATACATACATACATACATACATACATACATACATACATACATACATACATACATACATACATACATACATACATACATGCATTCATATATACATACATGCGTACATAGTACATCATAGACGTAGGAAGAGCCTCTGAGGAGTTAACTGTACTTGTCATTAGTATCTTCTATTGCGCCGGTGTCTAAGCACAAGGTGTCAACCGATGGCAGACCAAAACCAAGCCGTAATCAGGTCATTATCCAGAAGATCAGTCCGTAAGTCCGTAAGTTAAAGTTGAAGTTCTACCATAGAAATTTACGGTAACAATTGCAACCATGATCACATTTAGTTCAGTGGATTACTTTTCTAATCTCTCCTCTCCCTTTCATTCTAACCACGGATTGTATCCCATAAAGATGTATTCAATATAGAAATACGGCAATGATACAGGCCTAGATATAAGCTGTTTTTTTAGGCCGGGTCTATATTTAGGCCTCTTACATTGACGTCGTCATGTTAGGCATGAGCCGAGAAAAATTCTTAATGCGTTAAACGTTCATTTTTTTTATTTATTCAGTGATTTATATTCGCTTCTTTGTTGTTTCTGTGTTAGTTTTTTCCTTTGTAGCTTGTTTCTTTGTGTGCTTGTTTCTTTGCGTGCTTGTTTCTTTGTGTGCCTGTTTCTTTGTGTGCTTGTTTTTTCGTATGTTTGTTTATCTATGTGCTTGTTTCTGTGTGGGCTTGTTTCCTTGTTTGTTTGTTTCTATGTGTGCTTGTTTCTTTGTGTGCTTGTTTCTTCGTGTGCTTGTTTCTTCGTATAGGCTTGTTCCCTTGTGTGCTTGTTTCTTCGTGTACTTGTTTCTTCGTGGACTTGTTTCTTCGTGGACTTGTTTCTTTGTGTGCTTGTTTCTTCGTGGACTTGTTTCTTCGTGGACTTGTTTCTTCGTGGGCTTGTTCCCTTGTGTGCTTGTTTCTTCGTGTACTTGTTTCTTCGTGGACTTGTTTCTTCGTGGACTTGTTTCTTTGTGTGCTTGTTTCTTCGTGGACTTGTTTCTTCGTGGACTTGTTTCTTCGTGGGCTTGTTTCCTTGTGTGCTTGTTTCTTCGTGGGCTTGTTTCTTTGTGTTGTTGTTCCTTTGTGTGTGTGTGTCTATGTATTTTTTTGGTTTGTGTCTATGTGTTGTTTATTGGTTTGTGCGTTTCCTTGTTTGTTTGTTTGTATGTTTGTTTAAAACACGATCACCTTCAGCAATCTCATGCGCATCTAATGTTTCCTATAGGGGCTATGACGGAGTCATGCGTGTAAAGGTCAGATGAGCGGCCAGTGGATCTTGACACTGAGTATCAACTAATATAGTTGGCTGGAATCAAAAACATGTCAGTCGATTCTATCACATGCGTACACAGCACCAAAACCACCAGAGCCCGGACTATATATCATACTGCGGGTTAAACATGTGCTCAGTTGTGCTTGTAGCATGACAATCAGAGATTTTGAGATTTCGTCCGAACGTCCTTCCGCCTTTAGAAGCACGAGAAAAACGCAGCCCTTGCACGCCAGCATATATTGAAACGATATCCGCAATTAAACTCAACGTTGTCTTTCTACGAAACGGGCGACCTAAGTTCCGACTCGAAGAGCGGCGATATCACCATAGACCGGTGGAAATTCCCTTAAATCGGCTCAACCAATCGCGAGCGGTATACAAGTAATTTTCTGCCGACCAGGGACGCAACACAATCACCAATGCGGAAGTTAATAGTTCGCCTTGCAAGCCGGCCGGTTCTTTATACAGACACATGGAATGTCCCGTTTTGATAAAATATCAAGCGTTTAGCTGCTGACGTAGTCCTTTCTGAGTCACAGATAATAATAATTGTTAATAGCCACTACTATCAGATGGGGTTATTCTGTGTCACAACTAGCGGTTAATAAGCGCCCTCAAACGGTGTTATTTTGAGTGGAAGATAAACGGTTAACTGCTGACCAATAGTTTATATCCCTCTGTTTAAAATTACGGCAAATGCAGTATACGTGCTTGCGAAATCGTATACGATCGTAAACTTTAGCTGAACTGTTGTCCTACTTGGGCTTGGCTCGTGTGATGCAAATGGCTTCTTGCGACCGAATAGTTTTACATCATCATTTATTTTATTATGTACAGGCCACTTGACAAGAGATTGGCTTTCAGACTAGTTAGCTACTTCGGTTACAACGCCCATCGCATGCAGTGTCTATACTTCCAATAGGACTTCGACTCACATATCCACTGTGACTATCTTGTTGAGATGTTTGTCTATTTCTGGTTAAGACGATCGGTGATAGGGGTAGGAGGAAAGAGAGAGGTAGCTGGTATGGATTGCAAAGGCCTGGCACATATTAAAAATTTAATGTAGTCTGATCCACTTGAAACATATGTATTTCATGTCCTGTCATTTTATGCTATGTCATGCTATATTATGCTATGTTCTGTTATGCTATGTCATGCTATGTTATGTCATCTCCTGTTGTGTCATGCCTTGCTAAGTCATGTCCTGTTATGTCATGCTATGCTCTGTTATGTCATATTATGTTATGTTTTGCTCTATTGGGCTATGCTAAATACATGCGTTGATCCATTCAAATGGGTAATTAGCTGTGGCAAATGATTTTCCGCCATAATAGCTAAAACCGAGCAGGTCGGAGTCAAGCGGAGTTGCCTAGATTCTATAGTGGCTGAGTATTGTCCGAATAGCGCCGTTTAAATTTCAAAAGGCGCTACATGAATATTCATTCTTATACGTCTACCTACATACATGTACATGAATGCTAGGGCAACAAAAGGCGCTTCGGAAATAAGTTTATCTTACGACGAGTCGAAGTGCATTTGACTGCTATGGTACTTTGTGAATAGAGCTCTAATGTGACGTCTTCAGGCGTGGACTTTATTTAAGTACTTAAGTGCTTAATTTCTACCTTGATTAAAACATCGTCAGCCTAAGACTTGACTAATTAACAATCGACTAATTGCCCATTTAGAAACCAAAACTATCTCAGGAAAATCATCTATAATCTCCTTACAGAGTGACAGTTTATACGGCTTAAGAAGATTTGAAGGGTAAAGTAAGGTCGGTGTGAATGGCCCTGGTAGCCACTAAATGTAACTGAAGATTGGATGATGCAATGAGCGCGCTAGGCACCTGTGAAACGCTTTCTATATATACTTACTATAATTATATATTCATCAGATGCGTTTAATTGCCAGTCGTCTGGTGGTTTTAAGTCCGAAGTATGGATAAAGAGGAGCTCGACGCCAGTCATCTTTGTTATGGTGCACGTGCTTGCTAAGCAGCACATAGCCAACTGGCCGTTAATTGGTTCAATACTACCTTGAACACTGTTAAAAAATTCCTTCCTATCAACGTTAACTGCCTCTGATGTCATAAGGTGTAGTAAAACTGTTCAATCCAATTGCCAATGACCCACTCAGACCCACACGATCTGAATAAGTCAAGTTGACATCTATGGCCCATGGCAACGGCAATATGTTGTCAAACACTAACAATTAAATACCACTACTTGAAAATTTCACTGACTTTACGCCCACAGGCAGATGTCAGCCTTCCAACAGATACTTAGATACGCAGACATTAAAGGTGAAGACACAGGGAGCAAAATGTTTAGACCTGAACAGCCTTAGATATTAAGGTATCTCGTTTCTACTAATATCTCTTCTTATGTTCCTCGTGTCTGAATAGACGCCTCTACGGGTGTCTATAACATCTATGTTCTCAGCCAGTTTGAGGGTCCTTCAGATGCGATAGCTATTACTATACACATATATCAAGTATGCATGCATACATACATACATACATACATACATACATACATACATACATACATACATACATGCATGCATACATACATACATACAATACATACATACATACATACATGCATGCATACATACATACATACATGCATACATACATACATACAATACATACATACATACACACATACATACATACATGCATGCATATATACATACATGCATACATACATACATACATACATACATACATACATACATACATACATACATACATACATACATACATACATACATACATACATACATACATACATACATACATACATACATACATACATGCATGCATACATACATACATACATACATACATACATGTATACATACATGTATACATACATGCATACATACATATACACACATACATACATGCATACATACATACATGCATACATACATACATGCATACATACATACATACATACATACATACATACATACATACATACATACATACATACATATATACATACATATATATAGTAACATACATACATGCATATATATACATACACAATGGCATACATACATATGCTCGGGGTTCACTTCTGTAGTGCTATGCAGACATACATAACATAAATACATGCATAATATAATTATACATGCATAGCACACATACATATACGCATACATACATACGTACATAGAGACACACTTTTATACATGCATATGTATGGGTAACCAGACAGTAGCGATATGCATGCATCTATAAAAAATCTATAAAAAATAATGTAGACATACATACAGAATTTCATTGTATACGGTGTTGTATATGTAAATTTAAAAAGGGTCTGTCGCGGTATAGACCATTTTAGAGGCGGTTCCAGTGCTCGAGACCCCGAGAGAAAGCAAGCCCGCACGACAGCCGTAATCCAGCCACGAGATATCTTTAACGTTGCGCCGTTCATAGGTGTAGACTCTTTAGGGGGGAGCAGCCAGGGCACGTCCCCCCAATAATTGAGATGGACTGTACATGTATATATTCAATGCAATAAGTGTAGAAAAAATAGCCAAATGCCCCCCTGCAATATTTTGGACAAGTTTACGCCAGTGGCGCCGTTTGTGAACATTTTAAAGGGATGCAATGTGCCTATTGAACATTGCTTATTGACGAAATAAAAAAGTTATCAAAATGACTGGATGGGTATTTAATATGCAATCGTTGCTGTTCATGTTTGAAGTTTCGATTTTGTGGCCTCTGTCGAGTTCAAACAGGAATAGTCCGCATGACAGTAACCATGACATGTGATGAAATACTGTCACGACGTATTATAGAGAGTATGTTCATACGCGCTTAGCCTGCATACGACATAGTCATTAAATACATGAGAGCTACTGTCGTAAAAAGAGAAGATATTTATATCCACACGTGATAACAGAAAGAGCTTAGTATGTGCATAGAAATTGCTTGTGTATACATGCATATAAAAATATGTAGACGTGAATTAGGCTTCAACTCAGCTACTCTTCTTTTTCAAGTGACACTGTTCGCAATGATTTAGCGCATGAGCGGAAGGTCTTCGTCGACTTTGTACAAAGGAACTATTTTGTATAGTCTTGCGCGCGATAATGTAGGGCGGAAGACACGTACCGCTTATGCATTTGGTTTCGAATCATTTCTATTTCTGTCCGTCCGTCTGTCTGTCTGTCCGTCTGTCTGTCTGTTGGTCTGTCTCAGTTGCGTTCAGCCGAGCGTTAAAGTGTTACAAAATACACATATTTCACCAGGGAACACAGGCCTTCGTTGCGGACAACGCCCGTCGGACCAATGACAGAGAACAGTCGACCGGGGAAGTAGGAGAAGGCTCTAAGACCTCCTCCTCACACCCCTGTGCAAGACAACGCATCTAAAAAAAATCATGTTTGCTCGTGACGCGCCATAAGTCTCTAATTCCCTTTGTCTCTGTGTCTCTCTTTCTCTGTCTCTCCGACAGACAGGCATACACACAAACACATGAAAGGCAGACACATAAAAAGGCATACAGACAGACAGACAGACAGACATTCATACAGACAGACAGACAGACAGACAGACAGACAGACAAAGCCAGGAAGTCTAATTGAATTGACTTCAAAATTATGGAGTGCATTGCGACGCCATCTTGTCACGTGGTTCTACGATTTCATACACACAGTATCTCTCTTTGTTCTTCTGTCTCTGATTCTGTCTTTCTCGCTCTCCGTGCATGCAGTCTGTATTATTTTCTCGATCAACCACCCCCTACCTGGGCGCTTGGTAGCCTAAGTGGCGTACAAACCCAGATAGTCTGACTGTTCGTTTCCCCATTCTATCAATCTATCAATCACAAAGGTACTCTTCGGCCTAGAGTAGTTTAATCCTACGTTTACATAGCGTCACTACTATCCAAACACATCTCCGTGAGCTACGCCACAATGCTATTTTCTGGAACAAGCTGCCTAAAAACCTGCGACATGAACTTCTATATAGTCATAGTCTATAGACCATAGTCACTTCAGACAATAGTCACTGTAGACTAGGGGTCAGCCGGGTAGACAGTTTCCACCGAGTACCGAATCCGAGTATTTGGATGTGCTATTTGCGGATCCGGGTACGAACCGAGTACCATTTGTTCCATATGCGAAGCTTCACATTTTCATGTAATGAAAACTTATTAAAATAAATTATTGTATTTGCAACAACTAACTAATACATTTTGAATGTTAAAAATAAATAATCAACGAAATGGACTTGACATCTGTTGTGGACTTCCGGCGTTGGTGTTTTTTGAACTTTTCTTCTTCAAAATGAATATGCTAGATGAAGCTCAAAGCTGATACTATGAGCCTACAAATTCCGGCAAGTGAGGCAAACAAGCAAAACAATTACATATTCATTAATTCATAGCTGCTAATTGTTATGAAGTAGGCCTATATCACATGCAGCGATCTTCCCTTTAGTAATGAACTGTGGGGAGGCAAGATCGTTCTATATAATTCCACACTTTCGATAAAAGGAAGACTCGATCGTTACATCGCAATTTGCAGATGAATGGAAACTTATCGCGAAGGAAGATGTCGAACTCATACCTACATATATCCTAATTAGTATAATATTTTGTTACTCTCTTTTTTCGAATTTTATTATCTTCTTATTACTTCTAAATGTTATATTATCTCTCAACTTGTTCACCAGTGCGCGGTTCGCTTTTGGTTTTCAATTAAAGAATATTAATAATAATAATAATAATAATAATAATAATAATAATAATAATAATAATAATAATAATAATAATAATGATAATAATAATAATAATAATAATAATAATAATAATAATAATAATAATAATAATAATAATAATAATAATAATAATAATAATAATAATAATAATAATAATAATAGTAATAATAATACCTGGGCTTCTCCGATCGTACGGTAGAGTAGAGGGGCCGCGGTAGAAAGAGTGGAAAGAATTGTAAATGACGTCACCGGCATCTGGTGCCCTCTGACGAAAGTCCTCCTTCCTCAACATGCACATCCCTTTGCCTGTAAATGCATCAACATGTCTAACATGAAACAAACCAACAACAGGATACTCTTATTGACAACTCAATTAATTTTGGTTATGTAGGCTATCTTGTAACTTAATGACTTCCGCTAAGATGTGTGTATTTATGTATGTACGTACGTACGTACGTACTTACGCATGATGATGATGATGATGATGATGATGATGATGATGATGATGATGATGATGATGATGATGATGATGATGATGATGATGGTGATGATGATGATGATGATGATGATGATGATGATGATGATGATGATGATGATGATGATGATGATGATGATGATGATGATGATGATGATGATGATGATGATGATGATGATGATGATGATGATGATGATGATGATGATGATGATGATGATGATGATGATGATGATGATAATAATAATAATAATAATAATAATATGGCGCTCGGGTCGTTGTTTGACCTGGGACGTCACTGTGGCAGACACAGTAGCCCCTTCTTATCTGCCCACAACCTCCACTCGGGCGGGAGGTGCAGCGGAACTGGCTGAGTCCAGGAAAAACGCTAAGTACACCGAACTGATGCATCTCTACCATTTTGTTCCATTGGCTTTTGAAACCTTGGGACCAGCTAACGCCGTGGGACAGGCGTTCCTCTCAGACCTTGGACGTCTTCTGAGCCAAATCTCTGGAGACCCAAGGGAAACCAGCTATCTGTTCCAGCGCCTGTCCGTTGTAATTCAACGTTTCAACGCAGTCGCCTTCCATAGCACTTTTGTTCTCCCGAATCTTGACCAGGACGGCCACTCCAGAGTCAACATAATTAATTAGTATCTTGCACCTGAGGGATCATATATACCTCGGGTAAAAAAAAAAAATAATAATAATAATAATAATAATAATAATAATAACAATAATAATAATAATAATAATAATAATAATAATAAGTATTATTATTATTACAATAAATTAATAATAATAATCATTATTAATTAATTAATTAATAATAATAACAATAATAATAATAATAATAATAATAATAATAATAATATTAACAATGATAATAATAATGCTTCCTTAGCGTTTTACTCTTATTGCACCCTGCTTCCAACGATAAAACCGCTTACCGTTCATTGGGAATCGGTCGGGAAGGTCAAGGTTGAGGCCATATTCGCTGACGCAGCCCTCAAGCCAGTTCCTCACTTCTTCCCTCGTCCAGGTATCTACAACAATTTCGTTTACGTTTACGTACGTACAGTGCATATGATGTAATCTATCATTTATTTTTTAATCTGTCATGAAAATTGGTGGGAGCGTGGTAGTGTAGTGGTTAGCGTGCTGGACTCTCAACCGAGAGGTCGGAAGTTCAAATCCTCGCCAGGACAAATATTTGCTCCGAGATTTCTGCTCAAACTGCGCGCCTAGCCATCTAAGCTATAATGAGTACACTGACGGTGGGAAAACGAGACGGCGAGGGAGAGGACTGGTCTCATTCGCCGAGGCTAAGTAAATGGAGTCGCTAACGCTTCTACCGATGGCTGCCTCTGAGGCTAGCTTACGGGACTGCTCTTCTTCTTCTGTGAAAGAGAGTTACTAATTTTATAATACGTTACAAACGAGTTATTTATTTATTCATCTCATGACTTATTAATATATGCATTAATATTCATGATGGCAGGTGAAGCCACTATGTGAGACCATCATGTTCTTCAAAATTGCTGCATTAGTTCCTCTCGCGCAAAATTTGTTTCCACTCGAGTTGAATAAATTGTTTTTTTCTCTTTTTTGTGTTATTATTATAATTGCGTAATTATTAAGCGCCACTATCTAATGACCAAACATCAATCGATGGCGCTGGCCAATTGTGAATGAAGGACTTGCTCAAGGTCCAACACAGTAACCTTCTCAGAGAAGGCTCGAACCCGTAGCCTTCGCGTTACAAGGCGAGCGCCATAACCAATCCGCTACTGAGTCCCATAAGATTTGATTGCTTTGAGGAGAGTTAAGTGACGACACTCAAATGAAGTGCTGCGCGACACAATGGTACTCACACCAAGGGTACTTGACCAATGGTACTCACACCAAGGGTACTTGACCAAGGGCACTCACACCAATGGTACTTGACCAAGGGTACTCGCACTAAGGGTACTTGACCAAGGGTACTCGCACTAAGGGTACTTGTAAAGTGTACTCGCACTAAGGGTACTCGACCAAGTGTACTCGCACTAAGGGTACTTGTAAAGTGTACTCGCACTAAGGGTACTTGACCAAGTGTACTCGCACTAAGGGTACTGTCACCGACCGGCATGACACTTCCTTACGAGTGGCTTAGCTTATCTAGGTCCGGCATCACCCTGAAAAATTCTTCCTTTCAGAACTATCAGAGAAGTATCGACGTGTGTTTATCAAGACCAATCCCCCACTTCCTCCCCCCGCACCCCCACCCCCCAAAAAAACCGGTGTAATGAAAGAACGTGCATCTTGTGCTTGCCCTCTTGTATATTCAAATATTGACAATCTGGGATGGACTGACGGTAGTTAATCTCATTGGTGTCGGACACGATAAACCCGTTCGAACAGATCCTTCCCCTGTGCTTTGTCACGCCGTATATCAGAAGAAGAATTGCTTATGACGTACAATGTTCCTCGGTAAATGATAATTCTGCTAATCAGTTAAGTGCGCGATCCTCTTCAGTTCGGCTTTCAGTTCACGTTTTAAAAGTGGAAGTTCCCGTTTTAATCGCAGATTATTTATCAACAGCTCTAATCGTAATCGTAATTCACTGATTTCTTTATCGCCAGCAAAAATAACTAAAATGTTTCTTCAGAGATGCTCAGTCAAAGGCAAAATCGATGGTTCTGTTCCAAGTATGCATGTGTGTATGTTTATATGTATCATGTATGTCTTTATGCATGTATGAATGTATGTATGTATGTATGCATGTATGTATTAATTCCCTCAGTTAAACCGAGGACGAGCCTAAAAGGCAGCGCCACACAAGGACGGAGAACCTGTAGATAAATCGTTGCGGGAGAGGAAGCCAATGTAGGACATCATGCATGTAACCAGGAACGTGACCAAACCTTGGAATGCACATGACCAGGCTCGCTGCCGAACGAAGAACCCTCTCCAAGCACCATATCCGCTCTCCGGGAAACCAATGTAAAGTGAGCGGTAATAGGCGATTCGATCAATGACAAAGGAGTGGATGAGGTTGGTAGTAGCACCAGGAATGAAGGGACGGGAGACAACGCGTAACAGGCGCAGCTGGTAATAACATTCACGCCAAAGCTGATGCATGTGGATGTCCCAGGCAAAGGTGAGTTCCAGCTCCAAGGTCTCGGACAGTGGTCGAGAAGATGAAATGTTGGAACTCAGTGGCAAGAGCACCCAGGTCGATCTTAGCAATCTTAGCTTCCGACGTGCGCTCAATCAGATGAATATTGCGTCTTGGATCATCCAGGCCACCAGAGCATCAATAGCTCGGCTCATGACTCGTACTGCAGCAACAGTATCTGGCGCCGGGCAATGCAGGTATCGCCCGCATATGACTGACTCAGGTAGAGAAGAGGGCCCAGAACGGAGAACTGGGCAGACCGAACGGGGCAGGGACCCAGAAGGACTTAGTAGGCACATGGACATTGGACAAAGCAGAACACGCGGGCCAACTGAATTCGTTTGAATATGCCGATGTGTCGAAATTCTGATGCACAACTCCTGCTTGAATGTTAATGAATATCAATATTAATGAATGTTAATTAATATTAATTTTGCGACTTCAGGTGACGCGACCAGCGACTTATGCTTTTGGCATCGTGGTGATTGACTTTATAAGTCATTAGTTTAAGTTTCGTTTAGATTATAATTATTAGGTTAGATGATACCAGATGAGAATAGATTGCGATAGATGGGAATAGAATAGATTAACATAGAGTTACTGTACAGTATGTCATGTTATGCTATGTCATGCTATGTCATGTTAGTCATGTCATGTCATGTTATGTCATGTTATGTCATGTTAATCATGTCATGTCATGTTATGTTGTGTTACATTGCATAACATTGTGTTTGGTTAGATTAAGCTAAGTTAGTTTAGATCAGATCCTATAAGATTAGATAAGAAACTCACCTGGAGAGACACCAAACGGTGGGCATTCAACCGTCGCATCCGGCATGGTCACAGCAGTTGGGAAAGCGGATTGCCTCGTGGACAGACAGATCCAGCGCCTCTCCTGTACGAGGTTAACCGCCATCCTTTCAAACACCGGCCACACAACTGATAAACCAGTCAACAATCGCTGTCCATTCAGACGACAAGAGGTCAACTGTAGTCAACGAAGTCAACATTTAGAGTCCGTCAACCGTCGGTTCTGCCTCGCCGCTTTGTTTGCACCGAATTGATTCTTTTAAATACCACGGAACCTCTTCCTGTCGCCAGTTATAGGGTTTCTTCTACAAACAAAACAAACACGCCTACTAGGCCTACTACCGGTAAAACAGTAGCAGCGGCCTATTGGATACATCTATTGCCTGGCTGAGAGATTTTAACGACAAGGCTCCCGACGCATGCGTGCTACAAGATGAATTCTGTACCACAGCTGCGCTTTGAAGTCTCTAGTACCTTGTATATATATATATATATATATATATATATATATATATATATATATATATATATATATATATATATATATATATAAGGCCTATATCAATATAGGCCTTATATATATAAGGCCTATATTGATATAGGCCTTATATATATATAAGGCCTATATCAACATTAAAAAGTACATATATATAGGGCCTACATAGTAACTTGCATATAGGTCCTATAGTGCCTTCTACATGCTATAGTATATATAGGCCTATATTACATATTTACATAGGCATATATCAACATTAAATGTATATAGGGACCACATATTAACATACATAATTATATACATATTTTCATATTTGCATATACATATATGCAGAGAGCAAAAAAGCGAATCCTACAGCAGTTATTTCTATGACTACAAAACATACATGAATATCAGGAACTTCAAACTGCTAACAAAATTGAAATCTTGGACGGTCCCCGTTAAATGTGACGTCAATGTGACGTCATTTGTAAACAAACTGTATGCGGCAGAATGACCTACAGCGAAAGGACAAAACAGTTCCGAGCACGCCTATGCTATAATTATTATTATTATTATTATTATTATTATTATTATTATTATTATTATTATTATTATTATTATTATTATTATTATTATTATCATTATCATTATCATTATCATTATCATTATCATTGTTATTAGTAGGCCTATTAGTATTAGTATTAGTATCATCATTACTTTATTAATTAAATTTTTAATGTGCGCACGACCACACCGAAATGTGAATGTGAGGCGCGGATAGAAGATGCAGTAAGATAGGTATCCAAGTGCTTGAAAGCCAAGGAGAAATAGTGAGTTTTGAGCCGCTTTTTGAAGGTAGGAAGGGAATTTGAGCTATAGAAGAGAGAGTGGCAGTCGATTCCATTCCTTGGGGCAGAGACATGGAATGCGCGCGAGCAAATAACTGTTCTGCATCATGGCTCAGCTAAAAGATCCGTACTTGATGATCACAAGTAGACATACATATATATGTGTATGTGTATTATCAAATGTATATAAATATGTATACAGCTTCTGATAAATATGCAATTTATGCATACATAGTTAAACTGAGTATGTACCTTCAACGTTAAATAATAAATGTTGCATTTTTAGATGGGTTTGCGTGGGCCCTGGTTTAACGACTGTCACTCTACATGTACACCATTTGCGACACAAGGACAACTTTTATGTACAACAACACTGCTATCGAGAGAGGGAGAGGGAGGAGGGAGGGAAGGGGAGAGAGATAGAGGACGAGAGGGAGAGAGACCCTGTTGTTGTCAAATGCGTCAGATTGGAGTCACACGGTTAAACGTGTCATTCGATGCCATTGCGACTCTCGGCCAATCCTTCATTCTGACGCGCCTCGACTGTTGCAACTCTGCCCTGCGAAATTCCGGATAAGACCGCTTTAGTCCATCCTCAGAATTGTTGCTATCCTGCAAAAATTCTGACATGTTTCGAGCTATATGTGAGACACGTTGCACTGGCTTCCGGTTGAAAGAACGAATGAATGAATGAATTATTGAATGAATGAATTATTGAATGAATGAATGAATGAATGTTTGAGTGAATAAATGAAGCAAGAAATGAAGGAAGAGAGGAACGAACAGATGAATAATTTGAGAAGCAGTTTCAACTGCCAGCGCTAGAATTTTAAGGCGGACTATTTTATGGATGTTTTTTTTATTGAAGTTTAAGTATAGGGCCTATATATAGACTCTGCCCAGAGTTAACGGTGTCGAGGCTACGTCTGTTTTCCGTAGATGTTTCTGCAGTTCGGCCGAACCCATCACAGGCTGTCTTGCTAAGGAAGTTGGATGTATTTTCGTTGGGGCAATTCCCGCAGGGGCTTGGCATCAGTATAGCGAAAGCGGAACAACACATTCAAGACATAATACTTCGCAGATATTACTAGTTCAAGAGCCGCTTTAGAGCTCTTGTCGGAGCCTAGTATTGTTCTGCATGTCGTATAAAGTAATCGGAGGTTATATGGTGGTATATTACGTGACTCGGTGGCCGAAAAGCTAACGCGTCAACCTCTCACCTGCGCTGGGTTCTAATCCTGCATGAGCACTTACTTAGAGTGATAGATCGAGAGATAGATATATAGACAGACAGGCAGACAGACAGGCAGACAGACAGACAGACAGACAGAATGTTGATTGCGATTTCATATTCCAAGCGACCATCGGTAACGAGACTGCATAGAAGTCTCTGGGTTAGATCATGTCAGAGAGAGATAGATATAGCAATTCCACAATGCGATACTTAGATGTGTGTAAATTGGGGATTATCATATTCCATGCGAATGCCTTCTTATATCCAACACAACAGCGGTGGCAGAACGAACGAGTGAACTAATCAACGGTTGAACGAACGAAGGAATGAACGAAGGAATGAACGAAGGAATGAACGAATGAATGAACGAAGGAATGAACGAAGGAATGAACGAAGGAATGAACGAAGAAATGAACGAATGAATGAACGAATGAACGAAGGAATGAGTTAACGAACGAGCGGGTGAAAGAACAAAAATGAAGAAAAGAACGAATGAGTGAACGAACGAACGAATGAACGAACGAACGAATGAATGAACTAATGAACGAATGAATGAACGAATGAACGACCTAGTAAACTAACGAATGAACGAACGAAAGAACGAATGACCGAACGAATGAGTGAACGAACGAATGAGTTAACGAACGAATGAAGGAACGAACGAACGGACGGATGAACGAAGGAATGAGTTAACAAACGAGCGAGTGAAAGAAGAAAAATGATGATACGAACGAATGAGTGAACGAATAAACGAACGAATGAACAACGAATGAACGCATTGTATGAATGGCACAAACTGCAGTAGAAGTTCTGTTGTATAGATAGACAGCGTCCACTGCGGAGGAAGTTTTAAAGCATTTGCGTTGAATGAGCTATTAAGCAATTACGTCAAATTTTCGTCGATTGTCAGTCAAAGTTCAAAAGCCACCAGAGATTAATTACTGTGCTCGACATAATATGTTTTCCCTTTGGTTTCATCCTTTCGTTTCTATACAAATATTCTGTTTATTTCAATTGGCATGTTTATAAACCGATTGTGCTCTGGTGTTTATATAAATGATCATAAACTAAGCCTTTATTTCCACTCCATCTACTGTTATACGATATGGCTTATATGTAACAATGGTGCATATAAGATAATCAGTAATATATATATATATATATATATATATTACTGTATATTACTATATATTACTATATTAATATATATATATATATATATATATATATCCCATGTATGTCCCTTATATGTATATCATATATATAATTTATATATATATATATATATATATATATACATGCGATACATATCATATACTGTGTTTGTTAATATAATATACTATGCATACATGTATGATTGATTGTATAATATACTGTATACTCTGAACTATACACCGCATTTGCTTAAGCGGAAGTAAACTCAATTTTCATGTTGCTTCGCTGTTGCTTCACATATATATATATATATGTATATATATATATATATATATATATAACGAAGACCATACTTAACTTAAACTGGTAGAGTTTTAGTCCTATAAAAATATTGGCCTATGCAAAAGCGGTAGGGGTGCGCGATAGTCAGCGGTTAGCTTGTTGGTCTGCCCAGTGAGGTGCACGTCGGGGGTTCAAATACTGGTCAGCGCAGAAATTTCTTTCGAGATTTCGGGGCTCCATCTGCGCCCCCTAACCGACTCACAGAGTACACTGATGGTAGGCCTACATTGTCGGTGGGAGGAACAGACGACGAAGGAGATGAATCTCTAAAGGGAATTTTCTTCTATTTTTCGTAACCATCGTTTTCAAAGCCTAATCCTATAGCTGAACTATGCAAACAAGGGTGACAGCAAATTCCGCACATACAGATGATCCGCTTAGTTACATTGGCTAAAGCGCAAATCCCATGTGCCTTTGTGAGAGAGGATGCCGATTCGCATACCGATGTTGGCTTAGGCCTATTTTTGAGATTTTAACCTTGGGCATGAACTTAGGCTATATATGTATATAGAAGCAGTGGCGGATCCAGGATTTCTTGCGTGGGGGGGCAAGAGTTTTTTCTGAGGGGCGCCACGTTTTAGGGTGAATTGGTAATTAAACTTTGAAAGATAGTACATGTATATTTGAAATAATATCACGTGTAGACCACGAGTATATGCTATCCTATATAAAACTGTTTCAAAGTGATGAAATGTTTCGGGACAAAAAGTTGTTGCAGAATCATGAAGCATTTATATGAATTTATATCGCCTGCCTCTTAAGCTAATTGGGCGCCTACAAATATCAGAGACAGGCCGACAAAGATCAGACAAGTAGGATGGCGGCTGGAGCACAGCCTAGAAGGCACCGTCAGACAAGGAAATGCGCTGAGAAACAGGGAGCCAGTGAAGGACATCACGCATGAAGGCAGAGGCAGGAGCATGCTTAGGAAGGTGACCAATGAGGCGAGCCGCAGAGCGGAGAACCCTATCAAGGTGCCCAATTAGCTTAAGAGGCAGGCGTATAAGTCTTGTGCTTAAACTAGTATTAATGTAGAGTCCTGGATCCGAAGGGAACGCCGCTTCTGCAAGTAACGGTTGGTGGACGTGATCAGTTCTCTGTTGGTCATCATCCAATTTCGAAACTTTGTCTGAAGTGGAAGGTCTTGAGTCCAAATGAACAGCTTCTTCATCCTACTTAGGTTTTAATTCAACAGCAGCTGCTGCTGCTGCTGCTACTACTGTTTCAGTTGCAGCACTAGCATGAGTAGACTCAAGCAAGTCACCTGAAAAGCTGACATTTTCACTCACTCTAGGTAATTTGGTGATAAATGATGTGTCAGGTATTGTTTACCATTCGCTTCAAGACTAGCTCGCTTTATATTTTTACGCCTAGCCGCTCCACTCAGCTTTTCCGTGGATTTGCGTTTAGTTGTTTCAGCCATCAGGATACAATTTATAATTATATAAAATTTATCGCAGTTTGAAGCTAATGTTATTTATTTCAAGAATGTGAGCTGATTTTATAAATACCAAATAATCTTTCTTTCATAGCAGTTTAATCCAAAGCGACTTGTAGAGAATTGACTTCTGTTAATATCCAAAACGCCGTATGTGTGATTTGGGTTTGGATGCCGACAGTCGGACTGCACTAGAAATTTGATATACTACAAGCTCTTGGAGTAATGCATCCCGACTGTATGCTAGTTTGATGATGGACATGTTCAAGCCTGCTTGATACTGGCATTGGCGATGTTGGGAAGGGATCATACAGATGATGATTGTGCAGACATGTGTGTGGAAGAATGTTGTACTTTGGAATTTAACGTCTACATCCTTAGACACGCTGCTCTCTTGGAGAGTACGGGTCAATTCAGGGTCATGCCAGTCTTCCTAGTCATCTCTATGCTGTCCGTCTCTCTACCCCTCTCGACTTACATACTTAATAAGTGGAGAAGCACAGTTGAAAGTAGAACCAGCCGACTGAATAGTGATGAGCATTGTTTACTGGGGTTAAGAAAAGTGGGGGTAGGCCTACGGTACTCCGCTCCAAAAGTTACGCCAGTCACTATGGACATAGCTTTAACTCAACCTCGGCCATTCCAGGCCCGTTCTGGCAGCCCACCATGACAAACGGACCTGGTCTTGGGGGCGCCGTCATACAACCAAGAGGGGCGCGGGGGGGCGAACCGCCCCCCCGGGCCTATTGCTAAATCCGCCACTGTATAGAAGTTCATGTCGCGAACTAGCACGGTCCTTACGCGCGAACCTTATAAAGGGCGTGGCACCAATTCAAACGGACAGCGGTAATGTAATGCAATGTAAATGCAAATGTAACGTAAATGTAAGGGTTTCTCTCCCTTTACTTCCATTGGAAACTAATAAATTTATCTATTTTCTGTTAAAACTTTACAGTGAATGATATTATTTCTGTCACTGCATATTATGATATTATGCGAAGTAATAAAACTTATGGTTATGGTTATGGTTATGGTTATGGTTAAATGTTATGTAATGTAAATGTAAATCTGAAAAATTTATCTCTGCGCCACACATAGGCACGTCAGGAAGACCAACTATATCAAATCAAGTCCGCAATAACCAAGCTCCCTTGTCTGTTCCGGTGCCAGGTCAGAATCCGGGGAGGTCAAGCCGAGGAAACAGCAGGGTGCTACAGTGGTTATCGGTGATGATGGTGGTTGTGTGGTGGCGCAGGTAGCCTATAGAATCAGGATAAGATAGCTTGAACAGTTCGGTTTTCAGTCGTGAGTGGAAAGCAGCAGAGGAGAGTGCAAGCGGAGGAGAGGTGAAATTAACAGGCGAGATAGGAGGATGAGCAAACTGGCGGAGATCTTTTGGCAGATCAGAGGCGCTACCATCCCAAACTCGGCGTACGGTATAGTAGGCTTACATCATGCGTTGCTGGTTAATTACTCGAGGAAATTCCGGCATCCGGGAAAACCCAGCTACGCGAAAAGTTGGACGGATAGACAACTATCATAAGTATTTATGCGGACGGACAGAGAGAGACACAGACAGACTCCTCTCTGAGTTCCGCCGATTCTCGGATCCTCCATCAACACTGCACCCCGTCCTCTATCATCCTCCTCGTGTTCCTCTATAGTCTATAATCTATATATCACTCCCAGGCTTTCCACTCAAAACTAAAGTCTCACCCATTTCAAGAACTCCTACGCTGGTTCTTCTCGCCCTAAACGACACCCGCCTAGCTTAGGTCCCCCGCCCCCCAACGAAGCTGAAGCCCCCAAATAAATCAAGCCGTTTTATGCTTACGGATAAAAACTCGAATGATCACTGTATTCATGTTGCCATGCTCAAGGCTTAAGCCGCCCCTCAAACGAAAGGTCCTAGTTGTACGTTGCTGTTGATCTGGACCCCATACAACCCGCGGACTCGGACCTCCTTTGGAGTCGTCTTTGAAAAATCCCTCTGATTTGACGCAGCGCGCGTGAATAGGCTGGTGTTCTGCGCTTGGCACTCGAGTGGCGCTTTACAATATTATTTCGGAGGTTACGATTACGTAGTGGACTATACATAGGCGGATAGGAGGGAATTTCTACTGTAACGACCTCTATCGAATATAGCGTAATAATATTCATACACCAAAAACGGACATACGTAGCCTACCTACGTACATACGTACGTATTGACTGAGTGACTGAGTGACTGAGTGACTGAGTGACTGAGTGACTGAGTGACTGAGTGACTGACTGACTGACTGACTGACTGACTGAATGAATGAATGAATGAATGAATGACTCGAGCTAGGTATATCAGGAACAGTGTTGCTTAGCAATGCAAATACAACGTCAAGGTTTCGATGAATCTCTACAATTAATTTAATAATTGTAATTTAATATTTAAATTTTTAATATTAATGCAGAACTAGTCACACTGTTATTTATTTGTCATCTAAGTCGAGAGCTGTTCATTTTCGACAAGTTAGTCTTTCGGTCACGCTTCGGTTGACTGCGATCGGTGAGCAGATGCAGGTAGAGAACCATGTAATCCTCAAAGCAGCGCACCTTGTCCATCGAATACGGACACAGTTGCCAGTCATGCGGAACGCCCGTTCCTCGTCTTCGCTTCCGGAAGTCGGGGTTGACTACCGGTCGCAGCCGCTGACGACGATGGAGAGGCTGGTGATGCTGTGATCGACGCCAGAGGTCTATCTGGTCCTGTATAAGCTGTCTCTTTCCGTCACGGTTGACCGGTTTTAGTGCTCCTTCTCCGTCACGATTGGTTGGTGCGTCCAGGTTAACTGGTTTTCGCCGTCTTTGTCCATCATCGTTGACTGGTTTTCGTGATGTGTTGTCATTGTTGACCTGTTTCAGTGGATACCGTCTTTCGCGGTTGATTGGTTTTGACTGTATCATTCCGTCATGGCTGACTGGCTTTAGTTGCATCTGTTCGTCATGGTCGACTGGTTTTGCTTCAGTCGGTTGCAGACAATGAAACGGTGACGTCGGTGTCTGGCATCTTCCCAGGACAGCGACGGAGGATGAGTTGGTGGCACCGTGCAAGGGCAAACTGCACCGGATCGGATAAGATCTTTCACACGGGCTTTTCAGCGGCATTCGATCATTTTCAGTGCGATTAACATTGCCACCAGTTGAAACTGCAAGTTAAGGTGATGCCAAGATGTACGATCAGATAAGGCAAAGTACCGTAACGTAAAATTTCGTAATGTAAAATTACGCAATGTAGGCCTAATGTAATGTAACGCGTTGTAGTGTAACGCTAGATCAGCAGCATCAGGAGCAGCTGACCTAACCAGTTAATTTAAGGTAGGTAAGGTAAGGCAGGAAAAGGTAACTCAGCGTAAAGTAACCAACCTTTAAGATGACATAGATGTGCGAGTTTCAGTAGACTCGAGTGCCTTAACTCTTGGCTGACTGCTTTTCTGGCGAGTCTGGCTTTGACCCACTAAAGCAGTCTGACTTTTGCCTACTATAGCAGTCTGACTTTTACTCACTAAAAGTCTGGCTATTATTCATTAAAGCAGTCTGGCTTTTACGCATTAAAGCAGTCTGATTTTTACGCATTAAAGCAGTCTGGCTTTTACGCATTAAAGCAGTCTGGTTTTTACGCATTAAAGCAGTCTGGCTTTTACGCATTAAAGCAGTCTGGCTTTTACGCATTAAAGCAGTCTGGATTTTACGCATTAAAGCAGTCTGGCTTTTACGCATTAAAGCAGTCTGATTTTTACGCATTAAAGCAGTCTGGCTTTTACGCATTAAAGCAGTCTGGTTTTTACGCATTAAAGCAGTCTGGCTTTTACGCATTAAAGCAGTCTGGATTTTACGCATTAAAGCAGTCTGGCTTTTACGCATTAAAGCAGTCTGATTTTTACGCATTAAAGCAGTCTGGCTTTTACGCATTAAAGCAGTCTGGTTTTTACGCATTAAAGCAGTCTGGCTTTTACGCATTAAAGCAGTCTGGCTTTTACGCATTAAAGCAGTCTGGTTTTTACGCATTAAAGCAGTCTGGCTTTTACGCATTAAAGCAGTCTGGTTTTTACGCATTAAAGCAGTCTGGCTTTTACGCATTAAAGCAGTCTGGCTTTTACGCATTAAAGCAGTCTGGCTTTTACCCAATGTAGCCGGACTTGTAATCGTAATCGTAAACTCCAGATTTTATAGCGCCACTTGAAAGCAAAGCGCAGGGCATCAGCTTATTCACGAGCGCTGGTTTGGCTGTCAAACTGCCTGAAAGTTGGATTTGGACTTCGAACTGAGGCTGGCCATAATCTGCCTTTCCAGATTTTTGCCTGAGTGCTTTTATGAATGAGCTGCTAATGCTGATTACAACTACTCAGTGGACGCTATAACAGAGATTACGATTACTATTACGCCTGGTCGAAAAGTCTGTGTTAAAGGGCTAGCCTTCGAACAAAGGGTGTTGAACCTGATCCTCTTTGTTTTATTTGCGCCGATGGAAGAGTGTTTGGTTTCTCTCCATTTGCCATACGATATTTTAATGTCGACCAGCGTTTCTGTAGCATAGGACGTATCTCGACTGCTATTGTCTGCTATGGCGCTATCATATTACGAGTTTCTGTGTTACATATGTAGGCTGCATTGAATTACAATCGACTCTAATTACATCAACTGCATGGTATACAGGTAAAGTAAGGTAAGAGAAATTTGTAAGGTTTGGTGGATTTTTGTTTAACGACGCTGTGTCGTAATAAGATAACTAGCGTCGCCCTCTTCCTCGTTCCAGGCTTGGAAATATAGCTTGCTCTACCAGAGAGTCGGTGGTTGGGTTACATTTGTAAGGAAACTTATTTTGGTAATGTAAAGGAATTAGGTAAAGTGTATTAGCGGAAGGAAAAGGAGGCAAAATAAGGCAATGTGTGACACGTGTTTACCATATTTATTTATTTATTCATTTATTCATTCATTCATTCAATCTGGAATTTAATATAACGCACCTTCAACAAAACTACTCAGGCGCCCTCCCAGCCCAGCCACAACAAAAAATAGACTTGTGCTGCTTGTAAAAAGCAGAGGTGTTAAGTATAAAGTAAGCAAGTAAGTAGCGTTTATTTGCATCTGACAAGAGCACATGCATTGTTTGCATGATGTTTGGTGCTAAAGATCTCGAGGCCCCAAACAAATATTCTTACAATTACGCCTGCAATATGAACTCGAAGTTTAAGCCGCGCTTTACATTAAGCTAATTTCCTTTAACACAAGCTAATTGTTGTTTCTTACCTGTCTCCCAATTGTCTCCATGCCCATCACACAAAACGAAAGAGACAGGTGATGATAGCAGCAGTATTACCACCCAAAGAAGCTGATACCTCCGCATCCTTCTGCCGTCTGATACTGCTGCTGATGTTGTGACGCCCAAGATGTGTCGATTCCTCGCTGCTATGTACAAGCTGTACACATACACTGTGGCCGAGAAGCTAGCTTACGTTATGCGGCGGCGGCCAGAAAAAGAAGCTACTTCATATTAGGATTTTTGAGTAGTTAAAAAGGTGGATTTGCAGAAAAAAGGTCTAAATATTACTGATTGGGAAAATGGATGACAACCTTTACAAAACAAGTACCGATATAGGTTTTAATTGCATACCCATAATTAAGTGTGTGTAAATTTGACTTTTTGGTGAAACTTATTATTATATTATAGTACTAGAGTATTTACCCGTCATATTATGACGGCAGTATATAGGCCTATATGTATCGTTGGTTAAAATGCTCTGATCGCCGTCGTCAAGACCGCAGTACTGACGTCACAAACGGTTTCTGTTTCACAATAGATTCCAGAGCGTTTATCGACAGACACACGCTCTATGGATATCATATGTATAGATTGTCTGAAACAATGCTTTTCAGACACGTGGACATCTTTAATTATCGCTGTCAATGGAAAATTTTGGTTGTTATATATAGGCCTACTCTTACTTGAAGATCTTCAAATCTCTTTGCGACGTGAAGATTATACTTTTAATTTCGGCGAAGTAGACATTTAATATTGTAAATTACTCTCTGTGCCTCTTTCTGCAGACGCTTGAAGACCAGTTTGGTCGATCATGGTTTCATTGTGTTAGGTCGGGAGCGTCTCTGATGAGTTCGTCTTGAAGTGGCGCCATATAAATTTACAATGACCATTACCCTTACCATAAATGTAAATGCATAATTTTTATGTTAATTTCCGAAATATCGTAGCGCCAAATAAAATTCGAGTCAGGAGAACCAGGTAAGTCACATAACGATCTTTACGATTTCTGAGCTAAATAGATTTTGTATTATTTCTCTAACGTTGAGATTATAAGCCCTATCCACGTGATGTAGACATGGGCGTCCGCGGGAATTTTTGTAGCGTAGTGCACAATTTTTGTAGGGAGGGATGATGACATTTTTTGCATAGCTCTTCATGAACACAGAACACGTGACAACTTTAAAAATAAATAATGGTCAAGGACTTTACCTAAATAATTAAATGTTTTAGCATTGAAATCATGTTGGGACTGTTGTAATAATCAAAATAATCAAAAAGGTTTTAGTTTTGCAAAATATGCGCAAAATTCAGGTGGACGAATGCCCTCCCCTTGCCCCGTTCGGACGCCCCGGATGTAGAGATATATTTCTGCAAAAGTAGGCTAAAGGAATTAGGTAAGATAAGTTAATAATAAATTTTGAGTTAATTTGTTGCGATCTCTATGGCGTAGAGATTTTGTAACCTCTGTAACGTAAATATATTGTTACCTCTGTGACGTAAAGATATTGTTACCTCTGTGACGTAAAGATTATTGTTACCTCTGTGACGTAAAGATATTGTTACCTCTGTGATTTCTAGATATGGCTACCTCTGTGACAGGCCCGGCCCTAGGGTGTGCGGGGCCCAAGGCAGCAAGCAATGAGCGGGGCCCCAAGCCAAAAATGGCATTGCGGAGTTGATTTCTTGCCAATACGGTATTGGCAACAGGCCCTACCAAATGTATTAAAATAATAGAAAATAGAAATTAAATGGATTAATGAACACAAAATGCAAATCTGGCTCTTAATACTGGCATTTTACTATGAAAGCAATAATCATGTTTTATTTAATTGTTTGAATATCTAACAACTGAAAAAGGATGTTAATAATTAAAATGTTTTACCATCCTTCCAATTTAAAATTTGTTAGTCACCATAGACAATAGCGTGGGTTCTATCTTTAAAAAAAATTTTTTCTTCAAAAGCAAATCTTTCGAGCTTTGGTGGATGCAATATCCGCAATGATTTCACTATAGTCCAGATCGTTAGCAAAATCATTCTCAATTTAAAAAAAATAGCTAAGTTAGTGAGCCTTTCTTGAAGCATCGTTGATCACATGTAGGTTTTGATAAGTTTTAGCTTCGAAAAGCTTATTTCTCCAGAAGCTACAGTGACACGAAGAGTCAGAAGTATTCGAAGTGCAATGTGCGTGTTAGGAAAGTCACTCTATCGATTGTTCATTGTAGGCCTACAGTGTACAGCTTACAGCATCGTTGTAGGTCGCTGCAGGAATTGTAGAACTCAATGATTGCTGCTCCTCTCAAGCATGAAACCAGCTACCGTATCATAACTCATTTTAGTTCAACAATAATATATACCGTATTCCGCTATTTAAATTAATTCTGAATGCACATATTGCACAAGCACCAAAACAGTATAGTTGCTACTCGCTTTATCTGCACGCTCGCTTTTTCTTAAATCACCCTATCACATTCACGTGGCAAATTGCCCGCCACTATTGTTGCTAAGCAAAGTAGCGTTGTCAGCGTTCAATCTCATCAGTGTAAAAAATTATAGCCAGCAGCGCGGGGCCCCTGCAAGCGCGGGGCCCAAGGCGGCTGCCTCGTTCGCCTCGCCCTAGGGCCGGGCCTGCTCTGTGACGTAGAGATATTGGTATATCTGTTATGTCTATATATTGTTACTTCTGTGACGTAAAATTACGGTTATTATTATTATTACTAGTGTATGTGCCCGTCATATTATGACGGCAGTGTAGGCCTATATAAATGTATCGTTGGTTAAAATGCTCTGATCGCCGTCGTCAAGACGGCAGTACTGACGTCACAAACGGTTTCTGTTTCACAATAGAACAGAAACCGTTTGTGACGTAGCGTCCTCCGACAGACGGACACTCTATGGATATTATGTATAGGCCTAGATTACGAACATTTTTAACGCGCGCTAAGTCACACAGAAATGTGAATCTGAGGCGCGGATTGCCTTTATATTAGCGGTTGCCTCTGTGATGTCTAGATATTGCTACCTCTGTGACGTAAGAATATTGTTATCTCTGTGACGTAGATATTTCCTCCTCCTTCTTCTCCATCCTACTCTTCCTCATCAAATTGTTATACTTACATCGGATAGCTGTGTGGTTCTGTCTGTAACCAGCCATGGCAGATCGACACTTATTTATGCTTTCAGCGGCCGTGGAGATTTGTTGGTCAAGCGCTCCCGTAGGACGATGGGTTCATGTCTTCTCCTATACTGCACCATCCTTCTGGAACGATCTTCCTTTGAAAATGAATAACATTTTTTGGAGAAACAACTCAAGAAACATTTGAACTCGCGCTGAAACTCGCCGGTTCATGCTTGTTAAACAGTCATTGTAAATTGCGCGGTTTTAGGATTGCTTTTTGTTGTTGTTGTTGTTGTTGTTGTTGTTGTTGTTGTTCTTCTTCTTCTTCTTCTTCTTCTTCTTCTTCTTTTTGTCCTTCTTCTTCTGCTTCTTCTTCTTCTTGGCATTCTTCTAATTTATCCATGCATTCTTCTCCCTCGCATTATTCTTCTTCCTTTCTTTTATTTTTATTTTTGGCACGACAGAAATTCGTTCGAATATTCAGACGAAGCTGTGACGTATGAATGGACGGACATATGGACAGACATATGAACATACCTATGGACAGACATATGGACGGACATGTGGACAAGCAGGCAGACAAAGGTCGAGGGACAGACACAGAAACAGAGATACAGACAGACAGACAGACAGACAGACAGACAGGTCACAACACATCGACAGACAAAGTACATGTAGACAGAGAGGCAGTACATCTACACAGACTTACACAGACAGAGACATACACACAGAGAAAGAGAAGGACAATGGCAGAGGCAGAGAGAATAAACCTATACTATAGGCCTACATGTGCCGTGATGTGCCTCATGTATGAACGATGCGAGTGTTTTCTAGCCATACAGCGCAACATGTCTGTCGAATATTCCAGATGCATCGCTTCACTATGGGCTACGTGAAGTCTATAGTTTAGAAAACCCGTCGTCTCCCTGAGTTTGAATTAAACGCTGGAAGTTCTGAATAAGCAACTAATTTGGTCAATCAGTCTCTCATTCAACATTGCGGGGATTTCTTCTGAGGTGAACTCTTGAACCGAAACGTCCGCGCGAGCTTTCCCTGTAGTTTTGCACTTCATCGCAACCATTCCATCGATCCTTCCTTGTTTTGTCCTCCAACTGTTTGAATCCTTCCTTTGCTTCCTATTTCATCCTTCCTTCTTTCCTTCCCTCAAGTGCCATATGTTTGTGCGTCATTGTAGAAACTTGGACCTGAATATTAGTCAGCACTTTATAGTCACAGCAGTAGGCCCCCTACTCCCCTAGTATAGTAGGCCTAGGCCTAGTGATAGCATTGTTTTTTTATTTACTAAAAATGATGTTCAAACGAAAAATTTTAAATATCTGTCAGATATTCGTATTATATATAGGGCCTAAGCCTACACTTTTATTATTTTGTTGTTACTTAATTTTATAATGCTTTTTTCAGCCGGAACGCGCCAGAACGGCGTTCCGGCATCTTTTTTTAGCTAATAAAAATAATTCATTTATTTTAATTATAAAAACAATAATTTAGTTATTTTAATTTAATTTCAGTGTTGTGAACTGTTTTCAGTGTTTATTGATACCCTCCCAACCCCCAATCCCGTTTTTCTCAGGATTTTATAGCCCTTTCATAATTGTTCAGTTCCGGAACCTATTGTTCAGTTCCGGAACATTTTCTTCTAGAAAAAAACATTTATTTCATTTTAAATGGATATTATCTTTCAAGATCAAGTAATCATGTAATAATTAAATCATTCCGTCTCACAATTTGCGTCCCCTCTTGAGTTGCGCCCTGTTCCATCGTAGGCCCTACTGCTAGAACACATCTCGCTACGGCACTGAACAGTTGCTAGTCGACGTTTCTAACATACTTAGACTAGGCCTACTCGTTACTGCTAGATTACTAACGTTCTGAAAATCGGTCTGATCAGGCTAGATTTCAACTTCCAAGGTTAATTGCGCTATTAGTCTAGGCTTGGAATTTCAAAAGGGCTCTAGAAATGACTGTTAGAAGCAAATCATGTAACAATTTGCTACTCGGTGTTTCTAGACTAATTCGACCCTGCTGAAAACGAAAATCGCGGGTAGCAACCTGGATTTTTGGCGGTTCCATGAGAAAACAAGATGGCGGCCAAAATGGCGGCCCGTATCTTCATATGGCTATAAGTTAAGCTATATATGTGATGGAAACATGATTTTAGAGTCTAAATTAACATTTTTGGGGTCAAGGAATGCGATGGAACTAAAGACACATATGTAGCACTGCCAGAAAACAAAATGGCGGACAAAATGGCGGCAAAAAATCTTCGAATGGATATAAGTAAAGCCACGTATGTGATGGAAACATGATTTTAGAGTCTAAATTAACATTTTCTGGGTCAAGGAATGCGATGGAACTAAAGACACATATGTAGCACTGCCAGAAAACAAAATGGCGGCAAAATATATTCGAATGTATATAAGTAAAGCCACGCACGTATGTGATGGAAACATGATTTTAGAGTCTAAATTAACATTTTCTGGGTCAAGGAATGCGATGGAACTAAAGACACATATGTAGCACTGCCAGAAAACAAATTGTAGACCACACTGGTACGAGAATACCCTCTTCATCCACATTCCATCCTGATGAGGCTGGTGTCGGAGCATCAATGTGTGGAAGATAGGCCTTTTCCCAAATCACAGTTTGGTAATGAGCACGTTAAATATGCTGCCTGATGGTGTCGCTGCAGGGTGGAAGAGAATCAGTCCTTTTGGTTTTCCCAAACAAAACATCGTGCCGCATTGCATGTCTTGACGTTGTCATTTGTTTTATACAATCGTACCACAAATTCTTCTGCATTTGCTATAGCATTTTCTGATAGGGGAATGTTCCCCAATGTCGAAAGTAAATGGGAACTTTCCAAGTAGGTTTTCCATGCATTCTTTTTGCTGATCCCTGCTAAATATGATGTCACATCACATCCAGTTATGGCGTGAAAAGCCAATATATTCATCCTTAGTTGGTCCTCCATACTTCGAGCAATTGTGTGAATTGGAATGAACTTCCGCTTTGCTGATGTTCCTGCCATCACCCACGCCTCATCACATTTAATGCGTTGATAGTGATGCAGCAACAGCAGAATCACGTCGGTATCTCTTGCACAAATGACCAGGGTTTTTAGGTTTGTCTGCGAAGCATGCACAATTATTCTGGTATCAGCTTCTTCGTGTGTTGCTGCTAAGGTCGACACATCAGAACCGGCAGAAGACAATGCCTTATCTTCTTCCACGAAACCACCAGCAACAACTACATCTAGATCGCCATATGTGGCTGTTGAGAGCTGATTGGATAGGAATGCAGCCAGATCAGCCTTGTTTTCAGGCATGGCAAGAAAATTCTGCCAATTTTCAGGCAACGGAACACTTCCGCACTCTATACAGCGACGGATTGGTCGTAATGTCTTACACCGTTTCTGTCTGGTTCCACTCTTTACTGACAGTGCCCAGTATCGATCGAAGACAATATCGACCCTCTTATAGCCAATCGAAAGTTTCTTCACATGTGTAACCACCGTATCTGCCAGGTCACTAAATGTCTTCGCTCTCGCAGGTTTTCCTATAGCTTGTACCATTGCTTGTCCATCAATGATTAAATGTGATGCCTCGGTTAGAGAAATGCTGTCTGGACATGCTACTTTTTCAGTGAGCGTCTGCAACAGTGAGGCCTTGTCACCCGTTCTCATTTTGCCTTCAGCGTCCACCAATGCCACTGGTTATGAGAGAAGTTCATGGCACAGTATTGTTGCAAGATCCACGGGGCGATCGGCTTCATATGCTTTTATGAGTCGCTGCATGATATCACGATCTTCTTTTACAATTTTATCAGTGCTCTTTTTCTGGGTTGAAGCACACTTCTTGTACAAGTCAAGCCCACCAGGCAGCATGTTATAGCATCTTATTTCCTTGGTATTCTTTGATCAAGTAAACACTGCTCCAGTCTGGCCGCCATTTTGTCCGCCATTTTGTCCGCCATTTTGTTTTCTGGCAGTGCTACATATGTGTCTTTAGTTCCATCGCATTCCTTGACACAGAAAATGTTAATTTAGACTCTAAAATCATGTTTCTATCACATACGTGGCTTTACTTATATCCATTCGAAGATATTTTGCCGCCATTTTGTCCGCCATTTTGTTTTCTGGCAGTGCTACATATGTGTCTTTAGTTCTATCGCATTCCTTGACCCCAAAAATGTTAATTTAGACTCTAAAATCATGTTTCCATCACATACGTGGCTTTACTTATATCCATTCGAAGATATTTTGCCGCCATTTTGTCCGCCATTTTGTTTTCTGGCAGTGCTACATATGTGTCTTTAGTTCCATCGCATTCCTTGACCCCAAAAATGTTAATTTAGACTCTAAAATCATGTTTCCATCACATATATAGCTTAACTTATAGCCATATGAAGATACGGGCCGCCATTTTGGCCGCCATCTTGTTTTCTCATGGAACCGCCAAAAATCCAGGTTGCTACCCGCGATTTTCGTTTTCAGCAGGGTCGAATTAGTCTAGAAACACCGAGTAGCAAATTGTTACATGATTTGCTTCTAACAATGTCATTTTGAGATTCCAAGCCTAGACTATATTGTTTGGTGATTTATATGGCGCTATCCTTTGAGATGATGACATAAGAAGTCATATCTGGCGTGGAATCCGTTTTATAATAAATAGTCCATGTCAGTGCACAATAATGGCTACCAGTTGCGGCGGTTTAACGCTTAACGGAAAGTGATGTAAGGTAGGTAATTGGCAATGGAAGTATGACAACTTAACGGCTTTTATTACGATTCAGTTGTCTACAAAGCTTACTCCATGGCGACAAATTCGCTAAAAAGCGGCTGTGCCGTGCCGACCAGGAAACTCGACGATCTGAAACAATTGCTGTGGGGTGCTGAAATAAGAGATGATGTTTTTCAAAGATGGAACCAAGGTAATGCGGCGTGATGCGGCCAATTTGACGTTCAGTAAGATAAATTTCGAAGATTTTGTGTCGGTAGATTTTATGTGCATTCCGAGTATACTTGGAATTACATAGAAACGCCGGGCGAGTGTATTTTTAGCCATTAGGATGATTCTTGTCACAATATGGCCTCCCCAAATTACAAAAGAAAGTAGAGCGTTGTACGCTACCAGAAAAACTATCGAATACATAAATAACTAAGCGCGAAGAGGTTCCCATGACAACACGCACAATGCCCGATGAACTACTCGGTAGCGTGCAGCGCTTAACTTTCTCTTGCAGTTTAGAATGGATGTATTGCTTCCACGTAGGGCAACCACAAGCGACCAATTATTTAATATTACGGAATTGGGTGTTTCACTAACTACATAATATCACAATAACAAGAAGATGAAGGTAACATTGATGTTGAAATCTGTGCAGGGTTTGCATTTAGCGAAGATGAGTCTTCGGCATTGGTGCAACATGACGGAGGCCCTTGTGCAGTCATTGTCCCAGTTCAGGCATTTCTGCTTAAAAACCTTCTTTTCACATCAGCCACAAAGGAGAACTGGAGACTTACAACAGGTGATGTTTCTTTTTACGTAACTCTTAATATTAGTGACTCAATAACGATAGGCAATGTATCTCTCCAGTAGCTCTTAATAGTAGTAACTAAATAAATTATTCTAATTTTTAAGGAAACCTTTTGATATGAAAATCTTTTGATGGAACCACAAACTAGCAACATATTGTGGTATACGTCAGAAAATGTAATGTTTGTACACATTGAGCAGGTATATACAATTTTAATCCATAAAAATTAGATTAAAATTATTTTAAGTAAAATCTTCCAAGCTTGTCTTCACCTTGGAGTCTGATTTATAATGTAACAACGCATTCCAACAACACTTTTATCCAAATGCTTCACGGAACCTTTGTCTTCCACTCACGGAACCCTAGGGTTCCGCGGAACTCATTTTGAGAGACACTGCTCTAACCTGTGTTTCATTAGTTCCTGCACTGTTTTCAAACTCCAATATCTTTTATACAATACAACACAAGTGCATTTGATATTGCTGTCCTTGCTATGTTGTGAAGTGCATGCACAACCGTCCGATAGAACATCGATGGCAATGAGAAATTGTGACGAAGGACTTGCTCAAGGTTCCTACACAGTAACTGTCTCGAGCAAAGCTTGAACTTGTACTCTCTACGTTACAGGCCAAGCGTTCTAACTAAATAGCCACCGTGCCCTACTTTTTATACTTTCAACTTTAATACTTTTTCTGAATTCATATGTGACACCAGGGCTCAAAACCCGTCGCTTGTCGCTTCCTAGATATTGAGCTAGAATCCGAAATAGGCGAGAGGGGTAAAAAAAATTGAACATTCTTCAATTCACCAGTTGTCTATGAATCTGTCATAATTTGCAATGTAGTAATCCGATTTTGATGCCGTTTGTTTTATTCGATACAGGATATAGCCCTTTATTGCCTAGCAAAATTGCAGTACAATCAAGTAATGGTTGCTGAAGACTTTGATGACATAAATATTCCGAAATTTTTTATTCGATTTTCTCACAATATATTAATGAAAGAATCAAACGAGCATAACTTCAGTTACCAAAAAGATATTTTCATTCTGTAAAAAGTATTTTGAAGCAGATTAATTGTAGAATATGACTAAATAAAAAGGTCAGAAACCGACATGTGACGGGTTTTGACCCCTGGCGTCACATATGTAACCTGTGCTTGTTTGTTTTGTTCCAATAATTTATAATTGGTTTTCAAACAATTTATCCAATTTCTTGTAACACTTTGAATTTTTACGAGCAGGTGCTGATAGGAATCGTGCCTTGTGTCAGGCGTTGGCTGACATCCTAAAACAGGTGTCATCACCTGATTCGCTGACGCTTGTCTACTGCGAAGGCGACCTGCCATGTCACAGAATCGCCCAGAGCGACACCGCAGCGTCGCCATCTGGTGACCAGTTACCAGAAGATGTCAACCGAGCTGCTATGGATGTGAGGCAAGATGAGCATGCGCCTGGTGGCGAAGCAGCGGCCGGGACCGTAGGCAATGACCAAATGACCGACGATTCGAGCAGTAGTCCCAAACGACAGCGTTTTAGCCACGAACGTTTCCATGCGGATTTAAGGTGATTTTAAGAAAAATTTGTCTAATGTTTGGGAAGCAAGAAGTTGGTTGTGTCTGTGACAGGATAGCGACTGGAAGCTTTGGCTTGTTACATCTTATCCAGGATGTCTTGTAGAAAACCGAGAAGTTGTTGATAAGCCATGTACCATGGACTAACTATTACTGACTATTTAGAATTTGTTATTATAACAGGTGGTGGATTAGTAGGCTTCACTTGGCAACTGGATTTTGACAGTGCTAACGACTTCAGTTACTTTTTCTTGTCACAACGCTAGGCATTTCCTTTTCATGTGATACTCAATATGTTATTCAGGTGTTAAATTTCATATATCATGGAAGTCCGTATTTGAGCTTTCATCCACCATAAATGATATTGCAATAACTATTTTTATTGTTATTGGTATTATTATTATTACTGATATTATTCTTAATTATTATTCCTAAAGCATTGCTTGTTTGCGTTTGTTTTCGTTTGGGAGATTCACATTTGTCAAGGAGTTGTGTATTATGCACGATCTTTAATCCGATGATTGAAGGTCAGATTTGCTGAGCATATTCCATGGGTTCAAGTGCTTTCGACTCGTAATTGTTTCAATCCCACAGTGCTAGACGCGGAAACCATGCACGCTTAGTAAAGACCTTAACCTGACTTCAGATTTCCCTACCTGGGATTTCGACTACACTTTGCCATTGGATTAGATAGTTTACTAAGGTGAATAATGGGATTCGTACATTTGTGGGTCAAAAAAGAAATATGAGCACCTTCCAACCCATCTTCCCACTATGGAATGCAGGAGGCTATACTATTCAATGTCTTTTTTGTAGAAACATCTGTCTTTATCTTAAAGATCGAGACTTGGCCGTTGAATTAGATCAATTTCTTCCGGTGTTTTACGGCGATCACGGAGTCTTGCTCTTTCTGTACTCAATCCTGTTGACAAAGGTTTGTACAAGTTATTGACTAAACATCATTCGTTATCCATTGGTCTGTGTATATATACTTTTAATAAATACAATTTTATTAAATACAATTATGTAGGGCATAACTGATTTTGTTTTTTTTGCTGTTTCCGGATACTGGATAGTACATTTGCCGATTCCAGATCTGATTACGATTAGTAATAACGTATCTTCTTAAATCTATGCGCCAAGGCCTAATTCCGAGTTAGTCATCATTGGCTAATGGCTGGGCGTCGGCTACAGACGCGGTAGGCATTGAATGCATGTGAGCCCATAACTGTTCTGCATCTTGGCATTAGCCAGAACCATGTGCTTATAGTTGATTTTGATAGAGGTTGTGTATCTGAACACTTATACAGCTCATTTTAAGAGCCTCACAAAGGTCGTAATGAATAGGCAGTTGCGTTGGCTTTTTTCGTGTGGACTGATCTTCTGGATATTGACTGATTATAGCCTGGTTTTGGTGTGCCATCCATTGATACCTTGTGCATTAGACACCGGTGCAATAGAAGTTACTACCGGTAATAACAATTGCAGTTTCATCTTACCATCTTGCAGAGGTCTGACCCTAGACTTACCATTTATTTTTCATATATGTATGTGTTTTGTGTTTCTTTTCTTAGGGCCTTGATCAGATTAAGAAGGAAATGGCTGATCTTGGTGAAGCTTTGATTGATTCAACGCACGGCCATGGAAGGTGTGTGATATTCAGTAAATGCATAGGCATAGACTGTTAAACAGGGCATGGGCCACAAAAGGGAAAATCTGTTTTGTTAAAACTACATGTTCTAAATGCAAGCTGTCTGCTTTGGCACAGCTTGAAGCACCCGTTGTTATGTTAACCTAATTAACAACTGATGAATAGTGACCACCATAATGCCCGGGCCTGCACCGGCTAATGGTCACTGTTAAGTGAAGCAATGTGCCTGCCAAAACCTGCATGGGTTCTGTCAAAACGAAAAGGGAAAACTCAGAACACATGATGACTGCTTTTGGAGGTAGAAAGAACTAGGTGACTGGTTTCTTTCACTGCAGGGGTAGAATGGAACCTTGTAGTTTCTCACTTCATCAGTAGGTGGCGCTTTGATTTAGTTCTGACCACTGGTTACATCATCACAGTGGATTAAGACTGTATTGTTTAACCGCAAGAAAACTAAGGCAGCCATTGCCTTAGATGGCTGTTCCAACATTATGATTTAGACTTATGATTTAGACTTATGATTTAGACTTGCTTTTAACACAGACACTGTTGTTTGTCTGTTAATTATCCGTCCTGCATGATGTTAAATTGCAGTTTCAAGATATAGCTAGTAATTGCTGCACTTTAAGTTTACTGCGACAGAGTTATGAATAACAATAGCAAAATTATGGTTTTGTTGTCTTTTGTTTAATTTCATAGCATGTCGAATAAAAGTGGGGCTTACAATAGCTTGGACGTAGATTTTATATATGGGACTATTGTCATTTGTGGTGATATCGTCAATGTTTGTGGGTACATGTCACAGCATTCTGACTTGCTCGCTTGACACATGAGGTCATAGCTGGGTGACTTTTAATCACTTGACCTGTGAGGTCATGGCAGGATGACTTTTTATCATTTGGCCTGTCAGGACATGGCTGGGTGATGTTTGCTCACATGACTGCTATTCTTGTGTCATTATTTGCAGTCAGAGCCTTATCAACCTCCTGATTACGGGAAAAGCTGTGCCGCACGTGTGGGACAACGAAATGGACGTATCAGGCTTAAGTGAGAATTTTCTCATGTGTTCTGTTTGAATTTCTGTATGTGCATGTGTTTAGCATGTTTAACAACGACGAGAGTGTACTAAAAAGCGACTGAGAAACCAGTGCAGCTCGTCGTTAAAGTATTAATAACATTCCAAACAAAACCGAGACGTGCCTGGGCTTTTGTGTGATGCTTGTTTGTCTTCACAAAATTTCTGTCAGTTCTTTAATGATGTTGTGTAGGTGTGTAGATGTGACGTTAGTTACGTTAACATGATTGATAAACGTAAAACTCATCTGTTTCAAGTTTTGGAGCACCTTTGAGGGGATTCTGTGGAAGAGGCTCTATATAAATTGGTAGTTACAATTACCATTTGTTTCTTTATGAATGCTTGAAAGCTTGCCCATCATAGCTTGACTTGATGTTCCCCTGACCTTTTTTGTTGATTAGACTTTCCATGGGGTTTCACTAGACGAGGGACCATTGATTGATGCCCTGTTTTGATTATGGCTCTATTCAAGTCATAAGCTTGGATTAGCTTGGACAACCTTGTGTACAGACTTAACCAATTTACTGTTTACTTCTTTCCACTTGTATTGCTAGTGTAAATTGTAATCGTAAATTTGTATAGCACCACTTCAAGAGACACTCCTCAGAGGTGCTCAGCTGAAAACAAGTGAAAGGCCATTTGATGGCAGTCTAGGCAGGTAGGTAGTTTTTGTTTAACAGCACTGTTTCACAAAGAAGATGTTCAGTGTCACCCTCCTTATTTATCCAGGCTTGTGCCTGGCACCACCTGAGTTTGGCAGTGACAGAGTTTGTGGGGAAAGGCATTGCCTATTGCATGTCATATGTTTTGGTATGATAGTTTAGGCACTTTATGTTGCAAGTTACTGAATAAACGTAGAACTTTAAAAATGTTTGTCTTGCAAAGTTTATGATATAAATTCTCTTATTCTGTAGAACTTCAAGGAATCTCTTCCAAGTCAAGCATCGGTTTTCTTACTCTGCTAGAACATTTCCGTTATTGCGAGGTACTTGTCAATTTTCTCAATTTACTCGAGATTTTTACTGTATCGAGCTTTTTCTTTTCATTGCTGAAACAGTTTGATGTTTCTGGTGTGTGAACAAATCAAGACTTCCATCCCGATCTTTAATTTTTTACTGTCATGGTAGCGGTTTTTGTCCTTTACCATTTCCAAGACTAAACTGGGTTGCATGGAATAGCCTTCTAGCTTCTATTCAAAAGATGAGTATTGATGCTTAAAAAAACACATGCAGCAACACTCTTGGTGCTTGCTTTCAGACGTGAAAATATAATATTATTGCATGTTTGAAGTAGCTTACCACTTAGATCATTGCATAGCTTGTTGCATTTAGATTACTTATAGATTACATATGCTGTATAAGGAATCCAGTGCCTTATTGTGCTTCGTAAAAGGTGCTATATAAATGTTCGGATACATATATGCTTGTTTGGATTGTATTCATATTTTTCCCATTGATGTTTAAATTTCAGGTAGGCTGGCACCTGAAGAACCCACTCTATCCGATCTGGTTGCTGGGCAGCGAGACTCATCTAACCGTGCTGTTTTCGGAGGTTAGATTTTCAGTTAAAACTGACATTTGGATTTCGATAAATTATGAAGCACTAGGAGAGTCACTCTGCAGTTTTCTACGAAAGATGCTGAGTAAGCTTCACCAATGCAATGCACTCTTCGCTGTATAAGTTTCATTGATACAGTATACTTCCAGCTACTTACATTTCTTCAATACAGTATACTCTAAGTATTAAGTTCAAAATCCTTATTCTGGTGTCAAAGACACAGCGGGGTCTCGCCCCCAAATATTTAATTGATGTAATTCACCGGCCTCTTTCTGTCTCTTCGCATCGTCCACTTCGCTCCTCAAACAGATTTGATCTCTCAGTTCCTCATACTAGAACAGCTATGGCTCAGTCCCGATCTTTTACCTCAATTGGTCCCTCTCTCTGGAATACACTGTCTCCTTCTACTCGCTCTCTAATTTTAATAAGTAACCCCTCATCTTCTTTTGCTTTCCTCAAGACATTTCTTTTCTCTCGGCCTTGCGCACTGGGAGCGCCTCTCAACGGTTCACCCTACTAGAGGCGCTTTATAAATGTTTAAATACAATACAATACAGTATACTCTGCTATATAAATATCATCAATACGATACAGTACCTGTTTAGTATCTGTTTCATCTACTGGACAGTGTCAAATGACTGCCTATTATGTTACCCAGAGCTTGTAATGGTCATTTCTGTATGTTGGCTGTGTGGAAGAGACGAGCAGTCCCTTAAGCTAAACCCCACGAGGGAATCCACGGATATATAAGTGTCTGTGACTTCAATTTCTTAGCCTTGGCATATGAAGGTGCGTGGCCAGTCCTCTCCCTTTCCACCTGAACTTCCAACCGACGGTGTACAGTCACTGAACTCAATTCTCATCCGAGTTTCAGTAATAGTCTGTTGTTATTTTCCATCTGAAATGTTGTTTCAAATGCTTCAGGATAAGACGCTGGTGGGCGAGGAGTCAAACGAGGATTTCGCCCGCAGGATGTTCGGCAGTTTTGATAAAGAAGGTAACGAAGAAGTCGGACGTTGTGCAGCTCTAGATGAAGTTCACGGATTAATGGATTATACGTAACTGTAAAGTTGATTATTGGCATGGAGATTTTTAATCCAGGGTTAATGACTTGCCTTTAATACCAGAACAAAACAAACTGTGACCTTTAAAATTTGACCTAGATACATACATACATATGTATGTATCTAGGTCGAATTACATTTGTATGTATGTATGTATCTAGGCTTTATAGAGCACATTTTAAGAAACTCTAAAGAGTGGTGTGAATATGGATGTCTAAGGGATGTAAAGGGATCGTGCATCTTGACAAACAAGGAGAATGTTGCCTCTATCATTTTGTTGTGACTTGGTACTTTGAAAATATGATACAGTAAGAGCAAAGGCAGTGAGGGATGTTAGTATTTGTATCAAAATACCATGGAACACTAAGCCTTTGGGCTAACTCAGCCTTCCATACAGTCAGACACTCGCCCTTCCATCTAGTCAGTCAGTATAACAGTAATCGTAATTGCAAGTTTCTATAGCACCACTGCAAGAGAAACAACTCTGAGGCGCTCCAAAACTGACGACACCAAACCACAATCGAAAAGAATGGTTGTCTATAGCTTGCAGAAACAGCGTCAGGTAGGTGTGGTAGGTTGATTAAAAGGCGTTGTTGTTGGATTATTGTGGTTTTGTTGGACCTACGATGAAATATTCTTCAACCCTGAACCACAGTATCTTCCTTTAGTGTATTTGTTTCTTGTCTAGGTAATTAACTTCTTGGTGGTGTTTTGTTCATTTTCTAGGACGTGGCTTCATTACCGTTGACTCGCTTGGCCCACTCATGAAACTGTTGAGCCTCGTCTCGATGCCCGAATAGTGAGTTCTATGCACAAAAAATTGTGAACTACTGTAATTTAACTACTGTAATTTAAGTTGCTGCTCTCCAAAGCACTGCCTGCCAGCCGAAGTGACGTAGTACATGAAAAGACTTTCATGTAATGTAAATGAAGAGTGAGTATAATTGTCACGTCAGTGGCTGTTTTGGAATTGCTGTAGTTAACGCTTTTACATTGGCGTTATTCTGTGTATGAAATTAGAAAGTCTTCTGTTGGCAGGCACCCACAGACACATAGAACCTTCTATCAGGGTGAAGGAAAATTTGTTAATGCCACGTAGATTTTTACTTTTAGCCATCTGTCCATGGTTATTTGATATTGAGCTAGTTTATCTTGCGATTCCCCATTACAGGGTTTCACACGTTTAGATTTCAATCTGTGGATCGAAGTTTTATTGATTTTCTTAAATCAAACCGTTTTCGTTTTCATTTCCTTGGGATTTGTGTCCACCGGTATCTACGAGAATGGACTTTGCAATTTCAGCGTCAATATAATGGCCGAGAAATTGGATCCCGAGCAGCTCGGTGTGATAACCTTAAACAGCTTTCTTGAGGAGTTCTACTTGAACGACAAGCCAAATCATGACGCTGTCCAGACGTTCATTGTCTACCACTACAACGGGCTGCCTCGCTCGAGCCTCAACAATAAGGTCACCCATTTATTTTCTTTCTATATGTAATGGCTTTAAATTTAGTTTGTCCTGCAGTTGGTGAGCTGCAGTCGACTTGACCTGTATATTGTATCGCTAGCCTGAAGCCACTGTTTCATTGATATGTAGCAAGATAATGGCATTCCTCTGTAGATCTTCTGATTAGCTTTGATCCATTTGCACAGGTTTGATTGTAGAGAACTGTAGTGTAATTAGTAACTTCTATTGTGTGTCGGTGTCTAATGCACAAGGCATCAACTGATGGTGCACCAAAACCAAGCCGTAATCAGCTCAATATCCAGAAGCTCAGTCCGTAAGAGAGAGAAGCGACCTGTGCTGGATAAGCAATTTGAAAGAGTTCAGTTTTAAGTTGAAAACAAAATGAAACAAGCGACTGAGCACAGCGCACAGACACAGGGAGAGAGTTCCAAAGAGTATGTCCAGCAACCGAAAAAGCTCGTTTACCAAGAACAGAGTTGCAGTATATATAGTACAGATGCAGTTGTGTGCATATATGTGACTTGCTCTGGCAAAAGGAGGCGGAAGTCGCCAATGATAAAACAGAGAAATTAGACAAAACACTAATCAGGTGTAAATTTTTCAATAATCGGTTTTTTGCATATATCAATAAATAAGATCTTATATTATATGAAAAAAGTATTGATTTAATAATATTTCACCTATTTCATGACAAATTTAATAAGTTTGTGTGATTGATAAAAATTATCCGGGAATTTAAAATAATTTTTTGGACCAGCTTCAAAAGTATTTTATGGCCTTCATTCTGTTAGGAATACCATGTGTAATAAGTCATTTGAAAGCTTATGCAATCCACTTGCTAAAAATAGCCTCATTTGGCGGGTTTCCCATAGTGATTTCCATAGATTTAAGGTTAAAAACATTGAAACTTTGCGATTTATGTTTATTTGTATTAAGATTTGCATGCGTTTTTCTCGAAATTGTACTTCCAAGGACCAAAACATTCTAAAATTCATATCTCTGGAACCAATAAAGATAGAATAATAATTTTTTCAACATTTTAAACAGAAATTATCATTTATCATTTTAAGCCCAAAATATACAAAATTAAATTTTTTGACAACAGCCTCCTTTTGCCAGAGCAAGTCACATATATATGTGGATGCTTACTATATAGCACTTTTCAGTATGTCACAAAGCATGGTCTGTGCCAACCTAAATGATGTTGAAGTCTTTAAGAACAAAAAGTTTGTAAATAAACAAACTGTGCTCAGGTAACTAGACGAGTCACATCTGGCAAGCTTTTGCAAACATGTAGAGCACATCCGACATCTATCAAGAGCTGATGGATAGTTTGGGATTCCTGGACTACATAGCAGTGAGGAAGAGAATCGATGACAAGTGAAGAGGGTCCCAACAAACGAACCTCAATGGTGAGAATTCCCTGACAAGACAGTAGATGAAAAGTTTGTACGAGTTTGTTTGCACAATGGTAATGGTAATTACAAATTTATATAGCACCACTTCAAGAGAGACTCGTCATAGGAGTAAAAAGGTGCCACTTAGCGCTGTACAGCCATTGTCTGAATATTTGTCTCTTGTCATAGGTGTGATTTGCAGCTGGACGAAATGAGGAAAGTAAAGAATGGAAAATTGCTTAAATTGGACGTACTGTCATATAACATATCTAATCTTAAATGTATGTCGTTGGTCTTTTAGGTTCAGTATTCAGAGGCAAAGTGTGCCATCATGGACATGCCAGAGGTACAGATGATCAGCGACTTCTCGCAAATAAAGTCCTGCCTGCTGACGAAATGGCCTACGATCGAACTGACTTGGAAGAACGATACAATCCCATCTCTGAATTGACGACCACGGCCCCGTCGCTGCCATTACTGATGGCAGCAGCCATTGCTGCAACTGACACCTCCAGACACCAGTATTTTCCTCAGCATTTATCATTCCACTCAGATTGACCACGCTAAAAGTCACGATTGTTCATGCTGTCCGTACATGTTTTTTAAAATATCTTTGTGAGGGGGAAGTGCTTTGAGGGTAAAGAGTTGCATGGGTTTAGTACGAGTAATATGGGCACTGAATGAGAAACTTGGAAGGGAAACTGTATGAAATCCTTATGCCTTTTGAGTTTTGGAACAGTAAACTCTGAATCGGTATAAATTTTTAACTGTTTTCTACATTGGAAGGTTTTTGAAGGTCCTTCGTAGAAGAAATGGGTTTAGAAGACCTGCATTATCAAGCTGCTCATAATTTTGCATCTGTGGGAATTGGGATTGTAATATGCCTGAACTTAAGTGTGTACCACTTGAAATCTGGGTTCAAAATTTCATCAGCATGTAGCTTAAAGTTTACACTGGTCACATTTGGATTAAGAATTTTACATTTACAAGAGTAACAACACTGTAACATGTTATATCAGGATTTTTACCGAGGTTTTCTGTGCTAGTAACTGTAACAGTTTTGAAGACGTTAGCTGCTAGAATTTTGAAAGTACATCCTTGCCAAGGACTATTAGATATGTATCAGAAGAACCACAGTTTTGGTGTTGCGGTGTCTCTAGTTTTGAGCTATGAACACTGAAAGAAATTCTTCCTCTTTAAGTTTATTTATTAAAAACAAAAATAATGCCCTGTAGTGTAGGCGGTATATCGTTTTTGTTATTGCAGTTGTACAGTTTATTTCTCGGTCGATAGAAGTTTTTAGGAGTTAGTTCTAAGCAGTTTTTACTTTTGTTACAGAACACCTAAGTTAAGTTTTGAAAGCAAACAGGAACAGAGGTAGTGCTTTCTGCTTTTAATAAAAAGTCCTTTCAATTGTAACAACTTTTGGTAGGACTTGAGAGCTCATCGCAAATCCACCGACAGTTGCTGGTGAAGGTGTTTGCATTGTAAGAGGTTTTTTGTATCGTTTCAAGTTTAGTTGAATTCTAAATGCAGGTTTAATGCAGTCTAAATTGATTTTCATTTAATTTAGAAAGCACTTCTACTGTGTAAAATTTAGTGCATCTATTTATATGTTTTATACTGAATTCTAAGAGCACTTTAAATTTGGTTAAAACTCACTTAGCATTTGAATTTAGTGGAAACTATAATTTTCAAATTGTTTGCAGCTGTTTTAGGGAAATAGTAGTTTTCCTGTAAGAGTTACAATTAAGTGACATGACTGTAGAACTTCAATTGGGTGAAGTCACCTGCCGTGATTTCTTTGCTTAACTGCACCCTTTTGTTCCACAGAGATCAATGCTTCTTTTCACAGCAAGATGCATTATCTTAATTTAACACTTTTTTCCAATAATTGTCTTAATATCAAATGCTGGTTAGCAGAGCATGTGGCTTTTGGAAATAGTACAATATTCCTAAACCATTTACACTATAAAACTGCATTGGTAAGGAAAGAAAGATATTTTAAAACTTGTAACTTTGATTTGGTTGGCTAAATACTCAGTAATTTCCTGATGATGCCGTTTTGGGGAGACATGTGGAGTAACAACATAGTGTTACAAGTTTTAAAATTTTGATCTGTAATCCAAACTGCGTTACCAGACATGATGTTTTGCGTATTGTAAGTAATGAATAGAAATATCTTGACTTAAAATGCTGAAAGACATAAAATGCTGAAATAGAAACATTGGAAGTTTTGACAACTCTATTTTGTCCCAGATAAGCATCAGCGTATCAAGCAACGCTGTCGGGATTAACTCGCTACTGGTTTTTCTAGTCGCCTTCGAAGATTTCAGAATGAAATGAGCTTTGCCAGTATCTTGGAAACAATCGCTTGCTGGTTTTACACATGGTGCATCTTTGAATAGTTTTGAATTTTTTAGCTAGACTGTTATAAAGTATCTTGTAACACAAGAGGCCGTTGATTTCTATTTAAATCTTGAAATACTTTTATGAGTTGATAATGAAACACTATGAAACAGATAAACTAGAGGTAGATAATTTTTTGTGCAACAGCATTCATATTCGTGGTACATAGTGTCGTGGTTGGCTAAAGTACTGTTCAATATCTCTTTAGTTTTCTGAAGAAAATTTCAACATTCGAATGATGAAACAACTGAATGTTCGCGTGTTGGTGGTTAATAGATGAATGCGTGTGAATTTGTTTCACATTCCGAGTCATTCTTAGTGGGATATAGAGAGCGCTTGGCCTGTTAGGCTGAAGGAACAGGTTCAAGCTGCAACTCAGGCGTTCACTGTGTAAGGACCTTGAGCAAGTACTTAATGCACAATTGCTCAGCTTTTGGAATATTTTGCTGAACTTTGGAAAGAGGGTAATATCAAATACATTTGTATTGTATTATATTCTCTCATTTCTTGCCTTACCATTTTGCTATGGTTGTTACCCCAGCGACTGTTATGGTTTTCCAACCCGTTAGTATGGTTGGAAAGTCCATAACAGCCGTTTGTATGACGATCATTTATTCCTTATGCATTTACAGTACATGAAATGTAATTTCATGCATGGAATTTTATGATTTATGATTCAAATTGGAGAAAAATGGATTTTCTTGTTAATTTTTTTACAAGGAATTGCAAAACCTGACAAAAGTTTAGTATACAAGTGATAAAACTAGCTTTCTTCTAGTTTTTATTTGACTGTTACCCCGTATTGTTGTATGAAATAAGTGAAGATTTAAAATGAAATTGGAGGAGATTTAATTGACTCCAAATCAATAAAACTCGACAGCTATGTTTGCCTGCCTGCCTGTCCTATGCAACTAGATACATGAATGTCATTTCTGTATTTTTGCAACACATAAAAGCACTGAGACAAAGAAATCTATTGCAACGTGCACTCTTCAAGACAATAAAAACTCGCTTCTGCCTGAAAAAGCCACATATCTAACAAAACATACACCATGAATATTAATATGACGTATATGGTTATGAATCTGACGTCATGAATATTAATATTCTTTTGTCTGTGCATAGGAATTATGCGTCATTAATATTTATTTTCGTAATGGCAATCTACGACCTCGTACGTATAAATAGGCTCTCCTGCTCAAAGCTGCTTGCCAGCATAAACCCACAGGGGACATATATACACCGTTAAATATTCATGGGCATGGTGGCAGCTAGGGTAGTTTGGCTAAATGCCCTTCCTGGGGAAGATGCAACCTGCTACCGTTGGCTCGTTAGCTACAACCCATGAATGCAATTGCCAAAACTGTCTTCGTTTTGGGAACAATACCGAAGCCGTCTGTTGAAGACAACAGTAATGTTTGACAGATAGTGTGGAGTTGACCATCACTCGCACTTTTTCATGTCATTCGCGAGATAGCGCCAGCATTCACTAAAAAAATTAACCCAGCTGGACCAATCTCCGTATTCTGGCAGTGCCAGTCCCAAGCCTGGAGAAAGGAGGAGCGCGACTCTAATCATCTTTGCTAGGACAGAGTGTCGTTTAACAGCAACTAACGAATCACGCTGATCGTCTTCGTTATGACAGAGCGTCTCCAGTTCTCCAACCGTGCTATATCCAAAACAGCACCACGCCTCTGGAACGATCTCTCTCCTGAGTGCCGCAGTTTCTCGGTTCTTCCGTCATCATTGCAACATGTCTTCCATCACACTCTTCATGCTTCTGTATCTATCGCCCTTCAGGCTTTCCACTCAAAACTGGTCTCACCTTTTCAAGAGCTCCTAGTCCTACACAGACTCATCCCATCCTCCGCCTTCCAATTCTTCTCGCCCTAAACGACACCCGCTCAGGGCCGCGTTAAGACTAGTGCGGGCCCGGGTGCTGTGATTACCTATACATGTAGCCACCAGCGCGGGGCCCAATTATAAGTAAAATAAAAATTGTTAATGTATTTCTGAAAATGGGGGCTCCTTAAAACTGCGGGCCCGGGTGCTGCAGCACGTCCCCTTAGCATCTTTCTTAATGCGGGCCTGCACCCGCCTTAACAGCTGCTCTGTCTCCTCTCGACCTGCCCCCATGGAAACCGGACTTGTACTTCCCTAGGACTGCCATTTGGAAAACCCCTCTGATTTGACATAGCGCTCGTGAATAGGCTGGTGCCCTGCGCTTGACCATTCAAGTGGCGTTTTAGAAGTTTGGACGAGTACGGTTAAACAGTTGGTAAGCTTATAAGCTTATATCCATCACGAATGCTACTCCGTCACTCCCAGTATTCTGGTAGTGACACTCCCAAGCCTGGAGAAAGGAGGAGGGCGACGTTAACGGCCCTGGCAGCCATAATATGACGTTAAGCACTCAATACTACTATACGTACATCACTCGTAAACTCCGCCTCTGTACTAGAGGCGTCGCCACGACTTGAAATATGTTGAAAGTGTTTTATGCCATTTCTGGTAATCTAAAATAATCGAAAATACACCTTTAAATCAATTAGGCCTGTTAAAGAAAAATACACATGAAAGCAATGAACAGATGTGTTTTTTGTTTTGGTTTTTTTATTTAAAAAACATTTTTTTAATAAATTTCTTATTCTTGTAGAAGTTATTTTAATAATACTGACTTAATGATTTTTAATTTCGGAAATCGCAACTAAATAAAACTGAGTTAGTCTAGCCTATAGGGTCAGCAACAGAAACGGCAGAAAGCGGTCCACTCGTCCACAGAAAAGTCAAATTTAGAGAGGCACAATACCTGGTCGAGTACGGCCTATAGAGAAGTCTATGGACCAATTAAGTCATAGCCTCTATAGGCATATACCCATATTAAGCGACTGCAACTTATCTAACACTCACTAGCCTGGGCTATCACTATAGAACGGAAATCGCAACTAAATTAAACTGAATTAGTCCACAGTACATTAATTAGTCTACATCCCAACATTATCACTTCCATCGGGGTGAGAATTGTCGGGGGAGGTTGGGGGGGATTCAACCCCCCAGTCTTTCTTAGGACCCCATTGTTAAGCCTTCATTGCACACCCCAACTCCACATGAATCATGGTCTAACCCCCAGTCTTTTTTCTACAATTCTCATACTGACTTCCATCCTCAAATCACCATTGGCTACAATTTCCAGAGAGAATCCACTTCAAAGTCCGATTACTAACGTACAAATACAGTACAATTGACTCCATAAAATATTCCCAGCCCATGCAAGTATCTTCACCATATCCAGCCAATTCGCTCCACCCGATCATCCTTCTATCTCAGTCTCTATAGCGACCCTCGGTCACTACCATGGCCTCCAGAGGAGCAAAAAACTAAGCTTTTCCAAGATGAAAAGTTGGTTTCATGGTTTTTTGTTGGTTTGGTTTTTAATCTTAAGATTTTCGGATTTCGAATCATAAAAATCATTTTTAAAATGGAACGAATAAGAGCTCCATCTCAGTTAGGCCTAGTTGCAATTTCTGGAATTAAAAATCATAAAATCAATTGATTAATGTTACTAGAATAACTTCTACAAGAATAAGACATTATAAATAAAACCCAAAAAAATAAATTTTGTGGTTTTCAGGTTTTTCGGATTTAAACAAAAAACAAAAAAGAAAGAAATTTTTTTTTTACCTCTGGTCATTACTCATTTCAAGTTATCCAACACTGCACCACGACTCTGGAACGATTTTCCTCCAGAATTCCGAAGATTTGTAGTTCCTCCATAATCATTAAATTGCCATTCGCCCTCCATCATCCGCCTCGGGATTCTTATCTATCACCCCAGGCTGTCCACTCAAAACTAGTCTCACCTTTTCAAGAATTAATTCCTACGGTGAGTCTGTGACTCATCTGATCCTCCGTCTCCAGTTCTTATCGTCGTAAAATTACGTACGTAAATGACAGCCGCCGTAACAGCTGCTCTGCCTCGTCTCTTGATCTGGACCCCGGAAATCGGATTCGGACCTCATTTGACTACCTTTCGAAAACCTCTCTGACTTGAGTAGATAGCCTTGAAGAGGCGCTATATAAATTCTCCATATGAATGAATGATGCAGCATTCGTGTTAAGCTGGTGACCTGGGCTTGGCTTTCGAGTGGCGCTTAATAAGTTTTGAATTTACGATTACGATTAGTATTTTCACATTTTGGAACATAAATTTTGTGAACCGGTTGGAACCAGCGACCTACAATATATTATTGATTTCATAAAGAAAACGATTCACAACTACTCTTTTCGTTATTAGACTACATTTTGATACGTTAATTTCGCCTCCTGCATTAATTTGCCGGTGAAGCATATTTCGTTCTATATAATTATAAGGAGTCTGTCTAGTTATTAGTTTGTAAATAGTAACAATTTGGGGATGGAGATAGAGTAATGGTAGCACTCTTGACCAGGAGAGCAGCAGGAGAGCAGCAGTACGCGGTTTGATTCCCGCAACCCCCTCGGGCGGGCGCCTTGCATGGCTGCCAAAACGTGCGTTTAGTTAAGATATTGGTTATTGTATGTCATGTCTCAATGTAATCTTACTGCGTTTGTCGGTTTGAATTAATAAAGAAAAAGATAATTATTATTTTTTTTTGCCCCGAGGTATACAGGATCCCTCAGGGACTTCAATATTAATTAATGTAACATCCGGAAAATCAAACCTCGTCGTCCGTTATTATTATTAATTTATATACGTTAGACATATAATTATATCAATCTTTTATTCACCGACCATTGCCTTTGATTTGTAATCTCATATTAATAGGCCCTTGTTACGCATACTGACGAATGCAATTTAGGCTAACTTACTCGGATTCTTTTTAATTCAGCAAAACTTAACCACGCCGGTTATCTAAGCAATCACGTTCTAATTTTAATTTCAAGATCTTCCATAACGAAGTGGATCGTTCACGCCCGGACGTTAGCGAAAACTCGGAGAGGATTTCATCTTTGCATCGGGGAGGGGGATAGAGTAGTGGTAACACTCGTGGCCAGGAGAGCTTAAGGTATGCGGATCGACTCCCGTAACCCCCCTCTAGGGCGGCGCCTTGCATGGCTGCCAAACCGTGTGTTTAGTTAAGATATTAATTGTACTTTCGTGTTTCAATGTAATCTTACTGCGTCTGTCGGTTTGAAATAATAAAGAATATAATTATTATTATTATATCGTGAGGGTCGGTTCATGGTCGGTTATGGTCAGGTAGGCATCTCATTCTTTTTTCCCCTTTCTTTTCTCTACGATAGTTCTCAGTGGGAGTACCCACTTAATATTTGACCAATTCCGTTCCTGTGCCTCTTTCGTATATTAGCAATAAGAGATTTTTCCTCGTCCGCCTTATGCAGCATATTTTCACTTGTTTTATGAGTACTTTTAAATATCAGTTCAGTGAGCACTCTCAGATTTACAGATATAATAATAATAATAATATTTATTCTTTAATTAAGCGCCTGCAAACGCACTGCGCTGTACATGTACATGTTATACGATAAACCTTAACTACTAACAGAACAGACAGCCTGCAATGGTAACACAAAAGTGTTTCCAGGTAACGCAAAAGTGTTTCCAGTGTTTTTAACACCTTGGCTGCACTATCATGCACCCTCTAATATTAATCCTTGTGATATCTCTGCATACTTGTAGTTTATGACTTTGGATTTGCAATTAGGATTTCATTATTCTTTGTCTTCAGTTTCCTTTTACATCCCATCTTCCTTCAATAATGTTATTTTAACAGTTGCATTTTCTAATTCATGATGGGTTTGCAATAACATGGAAAACCAGTAATAAATTCAACCTGTAAATAAGTTCAATATTTGGGCTGTGTTCAAGATCTCAAGATGCAAGCAAGTAGCCACAACAATCCTAACACATACAGTCTGAAACTCCATAAAAAAATCCACACTGGAGAAAATCCATACAAGTGCAATTTATGTCACCAGTTGTTTGCTCAAAAGAGTGTTCTAGACCACCATACAAAAACTCACACTGGAGAAAAAGCATTCATGTGCAATTTATGTCATAAAGCATTTGCAGAGAAGACTCATTTGGAATACCATAAAAGAACCCACACAGGAGAAAACCGATACATGTGCAATTTATGTCACAAAGCGTTTACACAGAAGACTACTCTGGAACGCCATAATAAAATCCACACTGGAGATAAACCACACAAGTGCAATTTATGTCATAAAGCATTTGCAGAGAAGACTACTCTGGAACACCATAAAAGAACCCACACTGGAGAAAAACCATACAAATGCAATTTATGTCACAAAGCATTTGCAGAGAAGACTACTCTGGAACACCATGAAAGAACCCACACTGGCGAAAAACCATTTATATGCGATTCATGTCACAAAGCATTTGCACGGAAGACTCATCTGGTATGCCACAAAAGAACCCACACTGGAGAAAAACCATACAAATGCAATTTATGTCACAAAGCATTTGCAGAGAAGACTACTCTAAAACACCACAAACGAACCCACACTGGAGAAAAACCATTTCTATGTGATTCATGTCACAAAGCATTTGGACAGAAGACTCATCTGGTATGCCACAAAAAAATCCACACCGGAGAAAAGCCATTCATGTGCAGTCTATGTCTTAAAGCATTTGCACAGAAGACTCATCTGGAATACCATAAAAGAACCCACACTGGAGAAAACCCATACATGTGCAATTTATGTCACAAAGCATTTGCACAAAAGACTTATCTGGCATGCCACAAAAGAATCCACACTGGAGAAAAACCATACATTTGCAATTTATGTCACAAAGCATTTGCACAAAAGACTGCTCTGAAACGCCATAAAAGAACCCACACTGGAGAAAAACCATACAAATGCAATTTATGTCACAAAGCATTTGCAGAGAAGAGTGCTCTGAAACGCCATAAAAGAACCCACACTGGAGAAAAACCATTTATATGCAATTCATGTCACAAAGCATTTGCACGGAAGACTATTATTCTGATATGCCACAAAAGAACCCACACTGGAGAAAAACCATACATGTGCATTTTATGTCACAAAGCATTTGCAGAGAAGACTAATCTGGAACACCATAAAAGAACCCACACTGGAGAAAAACCATACAAATGCAATTTATGTCACAAAGCATATGCAGAGAATACTCCCCTAGAACACCATAAAAGAACCCACACTGGAGAAAAGCCATTTATATGCGATTCATGTCACAAAGCATTTGCACGGAAGACATATCTGGTATGCCACAAAAGAACCCACACTGGAGATAAACCATTCAAGTGCAATTTATGTCATAAATCATTTGTAGTAAAGACTATTCTGGTATGCCACAAAAGAACCCACACTGGAGAAAAACCATACATGTGCATTTTATGTCACAAAACATTTGCACAGAAGACTCAACTGGAACGCCATAGTAAAGCCCACACTGAAGAAAAACCATGTGTGCAATTTCTGTCACAAAGCATTTGCAGAGAAAAGTAATCTGGAGTGCCATCAAAGAACCCACACTTGAGAAAAACCATACAAATGCAATTTATGTCACAAAGCATTTTCCGGGAAAACTCGTCTGAAACGCCATGAAAAAACCCACAGTGGAGAATAACAATGAAATGCAATATGTGTCACAAAGCAGTTGCGAGAAAACTCATGTGGCATATCGTTAAAGAACCCACATTAAAAATGTAATTTATGTCAGAAATTATTTTACACAGAAGATGTCCTAGATCGCCATATAAGATCCCACACCAGAGAAAGCAGTAGAACTGCTGTTTAAGTCACAAACGATTTGCAAACAGTGATGCTCTCAAACGCCATATAGAGAAACTACACTGGATAAAAATATACATGTGCAATGTATCTCAACAATCATTTGCACAGAAATGTCCTCAGAAATGCATGAACCCACATGGAGAAAACTACACAAATGCAATTTATGTAACAAAGCATTTACAAGGAGTGAAGCTCTCAAAACGCAGTTAAAAAGACACTTTGGTAAAAGCCACAGAAGTGTAAAATACGTGATGTGGCATTGCAAGGAGTAAGTGACTCAACTATCATGCCAGGTCCCATACTGGTAAAGCATTATGTGAGAGTGAATTCTATAAATTCGCCGTGCCTAACATGGCAAAAATATGCCATGCAAGCACTTCATGTAAGCGATTCAGTAGGCCTGCATATACTGACTATGAGAATTGTGCTGATGGAAAATAGTTGTCAACTACAGACATCTTGCAAGATCTTCCTAAGCAGAGGACAAATCAGAATCGAGTTGAAAACGATTTGCTGTCCATAGCTATTCTAGAGTAATATCATTCTGATGTTATTACTCGTTTAATTTTTTCAGACCATATGGATGTGGAATGTGTGACAAAATGTTTGAAATTGAGAAGGATTTTATGGAACATTATTATGTTATCATCAGAACATTATCATTATGTTATCATCACTTCTGTGATGCTCCACAGACAGATACTGAGATACATTTCTTGAAATATTTAAAATGTATGGGTTTAGTTAATTTCCTAGAACGGAGTAAACCGATTAGTTTGCAAGTCTGTTGACTACACTAGTTTTAATGTTAGAAAATCTTAACAAAACCAAAAAAACAATTAAAAGCAAAAAACAAAAACCAACTTTTCACTTTGAAAAACTTGGTTTTCTGCACCTCTGATTGTAGTGCAAAAGCGTATTTTGACAACTAGCATAAATTACGATAATGTACGAAATTTACAAGTGTTAAATGCTTATATAAGAAAGATTGCAATCTGGTACGGCAAAAGCCGTACCACAAGTATAGAAGGCGACGCCAGTGCAGTCTGTACTCTGGTAGGCCTAGTGAGTCAGTCCAGATAAAATGGAGGACAACGCTAATCATCTTTGATATGACACGGCGTCGTTAAACAGCAACTAATTAAGCAACCAACACGCGTAGGCCTATGCAGCGCTTTCGTCGGGTACCTAAAAGGTGCTATTTTAAGTGCCTTCGTATATAAATTATATAACTAAAATATACATTCATATACGTATAATTAAAGTGGCTAGATGGAGCTTTCTTTTACTTCATCGTTTTATCAACTGGCAGCTATAGAAGAAGAAACGCGCTAGGCCAGCGCGTGAAATAATGTGCAGCTTTCCGATAAACTCGATAAATTTTTATATCAGAGTTTAATTTAAAATAATTGATTACACGCTGATAACTCGCATAAGTCGCATTTAGGTATAATTGGGTAGGCCTATAAAAACTTCAGTGGAACTAATTCTGCGGTCGTAAACAAGTCATGTTTCACAAGCCGGATCAAAATAGAATCAAACGTCATGAATTTGTGTATTCATGACGTCTGTGTTTTTGGGAATGGTTGCTATCGATTGAGAAGAAAAACGCTAAAATAGGTTTCCAAGAGGTCGCGCTATCTGTAGGCCTATGCCTTGTTTCTCTGTCTCCAGTTCGAATCCATGGTGGCTGACTTCATTGTATTTCTGGACTCGTTTCAAACGTGAAAAAGATCTGCTCGAATACAATTTCCACGCAGGCCTAGATATGCCCGCGCTGACATGCATCTTATACGCGCGAGCAAAGGCTATTGTGGCTTGTTTTGGAGACTGTATACTGTCTGAATGACACTATACCTTGTGTGCACGCGATAGCAGCTGCTTTTGTTATACTAGACTCTTAGATCAGTTTCTATAAGAGTCCAAGACAAATTAGTGTCTGTTGTGAAGCAGACACGGGCTTTTAGAACATATTGATAGATCTGAATGGAGCCGATCCATTAATAGCTTGACGGCAGGTGGCGTTGCGAGGGTGATTTGATGACATATGGACCTACCATGCAGCTGAATATCATCGATCGCCCGCGAAGGTTTTGTCCTCCATTAGTCTTTCATGTTTTCGCAGCTGAGCCGTCTGCATAAGTTATGAATTTTCTAAC
>OY744611.1:45606354-45628854 GCA_963556255.1 Allolobophora icterica
GAAACATGTATACTGGGGGAAGGAATTCCGTCTGTCTGTATTAAGCTTAAGTATTGCTGGCCTCTGGGGTAAACATAAATCCTGGGGGGGAAATTTCTTCCCCGAAAGGTGTCTAGATTAAACACTGATTCTGGACACCTCTAAAAGTTCCGTAAAGATATCGGTGCTCCTCTATTTAATTTCGGAGCATGGAGTCTAAGAAAACGCTATAGGCTATTCAAATGAAATCATGCACCAGAATCTAATTTACAACAGGCTACATACAGTGACAGTTAAAAAGGCAATCTTCCGATTCAGATAAGAAACTATTCTAGAACTATTTTAGCTCATCTATGCATATTTGATGTATTAGAGTAGATAATAAGATCGGCAGCTAGCGCATTTGACCAATACAGGCTTCGAATCCCTACCTACTAGGTTCAAAATCGCCTACTCACCTATAGCAATGGATGAAACATCTCCGCCATGCACGAACCTATAGACACGGGGTATAATGCCCCACAAGCCCCTCATAGGGCGACGCCGCATTCGTTGAAACTAACTACGTAGTAAACGGGCAAAAAACCTAGCCACATGTGGTTGTTTCGCCTTCGAGCAATACGTGAACGAATCCGCGTGATATCATACGATGAACATTCATACAGCCTCAGCATATGACAACAATAGAACAATGAATCTCTTTTACGGGCGTCATAGACCCGAGTGTTGAGGTCGTCCAACCATCGTCGTCTTATATCATTATCATCATCACAAACTTTTTTCTTGTGTATATAAAATGAATGAAAATATTTTCTTAAAACAGCTTAAAGGAACATCACTCCAATATAAAATGGAATACTCGAAGAATACTGTTATCGAATTAAGAAAAATCGCCAAGCAGAGCGGCTTGGTTGGATATACGCGACTGCGGAAAGCGGAGTTGATCGCTAAAATCAAAGCAAACGAGACCCAAACGCTAATTCCCTCACATTTTGCACCAATTCCACATAATACCAGTTTGCGGGTTGAAACCCCACCCTCAACAGCACGAAAAGTATACGACAAAACTATGTCAGCTATTAATACATGTGCTAAGGTGATTGAAAGGAACATACCTAAGCAACCGATGAAAATCGTAAAGGAGAACTTTGGGGTAATGAAAACAAAAATTACTTCATATTTTAGGAAGATAATTAATAAACCAAAGTTTGAAATTCATCAAACGGCTTCAGCCATCAAGGGCTTCACGAAACAATACACGGTCGAGGGAGCTAAGGGTATCGATGCCACATCTTTTCTTAACACCGTTCGAGCACAGACGGTCGACTTGTTGTTAAAAAATCGTCAGACTAAGGTCAACTTTGTCCTTACCTGCACAATGGAGCGCGTTGATATGAAGACTGGAGAAGTAGATGCTAAAGATTTTCCGTTCGTTTCAAGGACTGAGGTGATTCTAGACTCTACCGATGTAAACGAAATTTATAACAACGCGAAAGATAAAATTATTGAGTCGATGGCTACCTTCCAGATGCGCGGCAGCAACTGGCGACTCAGAGCGGTTCAAAAATTAGAAATCAACACGGTTGTTTATAAACCGCTGAAAGGTAGTTCTTACATTCCACTACCGAAATGTTTGGCGAGTAAAAAGGGAATTATTAATATGAAGAACGAGGATGAAGAATGTTTCAAGTGGTGTGTAACGAGAGCATTAAACCCTGTTGTGAGAGATTCGGAAAGAATTACGAAAGAATTAATTAGACAGTCTGAGGAGCTTAATTGGTCCGGCATCGAATTCCCAGTAGCAGCGGATGCTAACGTGATAAGTAAGTTTGAGAGGAATAATAATGTTAGTATTAATGTTTTTGGTTATGAGAAAGATGTTAACCTGTTCCCACTATATTTATCGAAGCATGAGAACGATCGGTGTGTGGATCTATTACTCATTTCTGATGGAGAAAAGAAGCATTATTGTTGGATAAAGAACTTTAACAGATTGATGTCGACACGAACGGAACATAACCATAGTTCGATGTACTATTGCAAAAGATGTTTAACCGGTTATACACGAATAGAATACCTTACTAGACACACCGAGTACTGTTCCCAACACGACGCTCAAAAGATAGAACTTCCAGAACCGGGAACTATGTTGAGTTTTAAAAATTATTATAGAAAGATGAGGGTCCCCTTTGTAGTTTATGCCGATTTCGAAAGTTTTATTAAACCTATAGACACTTGTCAACCAGATTCTAACACGTCCTACACCAACAAATACCAAAAACACGTTCCGAGTTCTTTCTGTTATTACATAAAATGTTTCGATGATGACTTATATTCGAAAGCCCCTGTAATGTTCACAGCGAAGAACGAAGGCGATGATGTAGCGCAGATATTTATAGACACTCTCATAGACGATATAAAAGATATTTACAAGCGATTTAAATTTCCAAAAGACATGATATTCGGGAAGGAAGACAAGGAGCTATACGACTCGGCTACTGTTTGCCACATTTGCGAAGGCGAACTAGGCGATGATCGAGTTCGAGACCACTGTCATTTAACTGGAAAATATAGAGGAGCCGCTCATAACATTTGTAATCTACGCTATAGAGTCCCTAAGTTTATCCCGGTACTGCTACATAATTTATCCGGATACGACAGTCATTTATTCGTAAAGAAACTACGAGGCGATGATAACGAAAAGATTAACTGCATTCCTTGCAACGAAGAAAAGTACATCTCATTTAGCAGAGAAGTTGTAGTTGATAAGTTTGTGGGTAGAGAAGACAAGGAAGTAGAGGTTAAACGCGAATTACGTTTCATCGATAGTTTTCGATTTATGGCTTCGAGTCTCGACGCTTTATCGAGGAACCTAAGCAAAGACCAGTGTAAAAATATAAGCAAGCACTACTCTGGTAATCAGCTCGATCTCTTGTTTAGAAAAGGAGCGTATCCTTACGATCACGTTGATTCCATCGATCGACTGAACGAAACAGAACTACCACCAAAGTCGGAATTCTATTCGAGACTTAACGACTCGGACATTAGCGATGAAGACTACAACCATGCACGGGTGGTATGGAATGAATTCGGATTTAAAACGTTTAGAGAATACCACGATTTATATAACCTGTCCGATGTTCTCCTGCTCGCCGACGTGTTTGAGAATTTTAGAGACGTGTGTTGTGAGAACTATGGTCTAGACCCCGCGTGGTATTATACTTCTCCGGGGCTTGCTTGGGACGCCGCATTAAAGTTGACTGGAGTAGAGTTGGAGTTGTTGAGCGATTACGATATGATACTAATGGTTAAACACGGGATAAGAGGCGGTGTTAGCACGATTTCACATCGTTACGGGCAGGCGAACAATAAGTACATGCCCTCGTTTGATGACAGCAAGCCTTCATCATTTATAACCTATTTAGACGCTAACAATTTGTATGGATGGGCTATGTGCAAGAATCTACCAACTCACGGGTTCCAGTGGATGGGTAATGACGAGCTAAACGACTGGAGATCAACGCCGAGTATATTAGAAGTGGACCTGGAATACCGAAGAGATTTACACGATCTTCACAACGACTATCCTCTTGCCCCTGAGAATATTACACCCGAATCTTCGACTGTACCTAAACTCATTCCAAACCTGAACGATAAAGTAAAGTACATAGTCCATCACGAAAATTTAAAGCTGTACGAAAGCCTAGGTTTGAAGATAACCAAAATTCATCGTGGAATTAAGTTTGAAGAAAGTGCCTGGCTGAAAAGCTATATCGATCTAAATACCAGCCTGAGGACCAGAGCCACCAACGATTTCGAGAAAGACTTTTTCAAACTAATGAATAATAGTGTGTTTGGGAAGACGTGTGAAAATATAGAATCTCGAGTAGACATAAAACTAGTTTCCAGCGAGAAGCAAGCTATAAAACTAGCGGCGAAAACGAGCTACGACACTCGAACTATTTTTGATGAAAATCTAATCGCCATTCATATGAAACGTACGAAACTATATTACAACAAGCCTATATATCTCGGTATGTGTATTTTAGACTTGAGCAAGACGATAATGTATGAATTTCATTATAATTACATCAAGAAAAAGTATGAAGATAGAGCAAAGTTACTTTTTACGGATACGGATTCTCTAGCTTATGAAATTAAGACCGAAGACTTCTACGCCGATATAGCGCCTGACATTAGAAGTAGGTTCGACACTAGCGACTATCCTAAGGACCATCCATCCGGTATAGAAACTGGTATCAATAAAAAGGTTATTGGTATGTTCAAAGATGAAGCGGGAGGAAAACAGATCGAAGAATTCGTGGGTTTGAGGTCGAAGTTGTACTCGTACAAGATGGCTGGAGTAGACCACAAGAAATGTAAAGGCGTTAAGAAGAACGTCGTCAAGAAATCTATCACTCACGAAGATTATAGAGACTGCTTGTTCACCAAACGAGAACAATCGAGAAAGATGAATGTCATTCGATCCCACCTACACGATATCTACACCGAAGAAGTCAACAAGGTAGCTCTTTCAGCCGACGACGACAAACGAGTGATATTGAAAGATGGTATACATACTTTAGCTTACGGACATTATTCTCTAATGTAAAATGAGTTTTACAACTGTGAAAAACGTAGATGTCGAAGGCGTAGTTCTTCCAAATCAACCGCTAACGAATTTTGAATTATTAGATGCCGCGAAGAAGCTGAATATCAAGAATTTTAGAGGCGTGTTCTTACGAGACACCCTACCGAAAAAACCTACACGGAATGAGTGTGGGATATTAAACTTAGACGATTCTAATGGGGTAGGACAACACTGGGTCGGCTTTTTAAAGAACGACAACGAGAAAATATATTTCGATAGTTACGGTCTTCCTCCTCCTACCGAACTATTAAAGTATTTACAGCGCCCGGTGTTTTATAACAGCGAACGCATACAGCCGGATAACGAAGTGTTTTGCGGTCATTTATGTTTGTATGTACTGAAGAAAACATGCAGCGACGGATGCGAATTTCAAGAAGTTATAAACGATTTGCATTAAACTAATAAATAATCTTATTAAAAACAATGCCAGTAGATAAATTTGGACATACTGATTCAGGATCTACGCAAAGAATAATTGCTGGTGGTGTTACTCTTAGTCAAGTAAATGCTACTTTCCTTCGAATGGATGGAGCAACCCGGCGACTGGAGATCTAAAAATGAGCGGCCACAGCATTAGAGGTTTACCTACGACGAACGTTTCGGAAGCGGGAATGGATGAGGCTCTAAGTCGAGGACAAGCCATAGATTTGTTAACGAAGTGTGATGATTTACCGTCTAACGATAATCATTTAACGAATAAGAAATACGTCGATGCTTCGAAAGTGTCTAAAACCGGTGATACCATGACTGGCGACTTACTCTTAAGCATCGGTAGAGAGCTTACGCGGAGGATGGGATGTAAGGATTTAGGTGGAAATAAAGCTTTTATTATATTTTTAGGAAATACAACGAATAAAATAGAAGGTCGATTAAACCAACCGATTATATTACAATCGACTGATGGATTTCGTTTTGGAATAAATAATGAAACCGTCTTAGAGATGGTTAAGTCGACGGATCAGTCTAAAATAAATGTGTATAAGCCCATCTTTATGCATGGTGCTTACATTACAGGCCTACGCGATCCCGGTGGTGATGGTGATGCAGCGACTAAAAAATATGTTGATACGACTGCAGTCGGACCCGCCTTTAGCGTTTACACTATATCTCACCAAGCCCTACTCGCTGCAACTCACACAATAGTTTCTTTCGATAGAGTAAGATTCAATACTGATAGTAGTGATAATAGTACAGGACCGACTCGTTTCACTCCTGGTAAAGCCGGATACTATATCGTTACGACGTACATAGAATTTTGTAGCGCGAGTAATACCGCTCACGGCAACGTCTACCTGTATAAAAACGGGGTATCGCACATGCAAATTGCGGGTGGAGGGGGTACGGGAGGTTCGTATAACAATTCAACCGGTAGTACCATAGTTTTTCTAACCGGTACCGATTACCTCGAGATATTCGTTTATTCGTCCATCGCCACAAACATAATAGCTAGAGACTTTTCAGCGGCATTCTTACGACCTTAAACTAAGTCTGTAATTTTAACTGTAGAAACCTATCGCGTGTATACAAACGATAGGTTTCTAAAAATGTATCACTCTTCGCTTGGGTGTGCAACTGCATCGATTGTTTCATCGTATGCTCTCGAAGTCTCTTTATCGATCTCACAGATTCCGTCGTACACCGTAATTTCGTATCTTTCTCTCCAGATTTTACCGTTATAAGCCTTTAGCGTGGGGATACAGGTTTTAAAAGTCATACTCGCCTTATACAACGATTGGAAGATGAAGACTTCGTTAGTGTTTTTGTCTAGTATCGTAACGCTTACAGGATTATTTCTGATAGTTTTTAAATACTCGTACTTCGGTAATACTTGCCTTTTCTCCTTCGTCGGTTCGGGCAACTCTGATTCCGGTAAAATACCCTTCTCAACGAGTATTCTTAACAGTTCGGGTTTGTTCATATACCTCGACTTTATTCCGTGTTTCTTCATTAACGATTTCAGTTGTGGGAGTTTCATGTTCTTTTTATATTAGAAAATATTTTCTTTAGTACACTACGCTCATTTTCTGTCCATCCGACTGGAAGTTTAGCAACTTATCCGAAATTATAACCGCGTAACCTTGGGTATCAGCTGGGACTGCGGCGTTAAAAGTAGCTTTGATTTGGATATCGACGACCGACGATTTCAGTCTTTCCGATTGTTTACTAACATCGAAAACTATGAGCGGATATAGCTCTTTGTAATCGGCTGGAGTGATGTTGCTTTGCGTAATCAACGGATCCATTCCATAAAACTTTTCGCTGAACGACGCCGCGTCTCTATTAGCCCTCGAAAATTTCTGGTTGGGAAACGATAGGTCGTAGTCGACCGCCGGATATCTCTCTTGATTCATCATCACGTACATGTTTTTGAGGTTGCAATGATCGAAAATCGAGGGGTTATGTTCTTGGTTGCCGTCGCTTCGAGCGGTTTGAAATCCAACGACTATCCACCTAGGTTTTTCAGGAGCCGTCTTAACGCTAAGACGCCAACTAAAAGTAGTCGATTGAGGAACCCCTATTGTATCGCATTGTCGAGCTCGATATGCAACGGGTAACGATGCTTTCGATTCGATAGTTTTATGCAACTGCACTCTTTCCATATCCGCAGGAATAACGTGCGGCATAAACCACGAGATTTTCACGACGTCGACTTTTCCAGCATCCGCGGCAGCGTGTCTAAAAATAGCGTCGTCATCCGATTTGCGAACCAGCGTTAGCGTGTGCTTTAAACCATACACTATTTTATCGTAATCCTCGCAGAATCCGAAAATATGTTTGAGGGGTACGACGAAACTAAACGTTCCCTTAGTCGTTGGTTTTCGAATAAGATACGCCTGTCTGATCGCGAAACCTGCATTATCCGCTATAACCGCGGTTGCATCAGTATCTTTGCACCATAATTGATTAAGACCTTGCGCTTTAGCGAAGTCGTCCGGATATTTAAGCAAACCCAACATCGTAGTCGCTTGTCCTGGGTGAAATACCGTTTCGATATCTTGATTCGATAGGGAATACGCGATTTGGCTGAAAAGATGCAAGAGTCCGTTGTTTGCGAGGGTCGCGGCGTCACCGTTAGCGTACGCGGTATTCATTCCATCTCCTTTAACCAACCTACCTTCAAAAAGCAAGTAAGATTCGGCGGGATGGCAAAATAGATCTTGAGTTTCGATATTTATGCGAATCTCGCCGGGCGTGTTAAAATCCGATCTCGCTGCCGGTTCGTATTCGTGCCATTCGTATCTTTCGATTCCTTCGTCGACCTCTGTGGGTGCCGTAAAGTTTAGAATATTCGATTGCATTTTAATTACTAAAGATTATTTATTTAAACTCACGCGAGTTTTAATCCCGCTCCGTTTTTGTTGAGACCACGCACGAGATCTCGAATGGACACGGCATTCGAAGAAAGTCCGTGACCGGCTAGTATCTTATTAATATCAGTAGTTCCTACATCGTTATCGATTAGCCGTGCTAAGAAAGCCGCATTCGATTGCGTAAGCGCTGGTATCGTTTCAACTACAGGCGGCTTCGGAACCGATGATGCTAAGAGTTTAGTCGCGGCTTTATCCATCAATCGTTTACCAACCTCTACGGTGGTATTCTTTCCAACTTCTAGCGCCTTTTTAGCCAACTCTCTCGCGGCGTCTTTACCCGCGCTAAGGGTGGACGATGCGACTCGTTTACCGACATCCGAAGTGAAGAGCTTCTTAAAAACTCCCGTAATAGTATCCATTATTCCAGCTCCTCCTATAACGTGTTTTCTCTTAATTCTTCTATTAGCGACGACGAGCATGTTTTATAATCGCAACATTAAGTTTTTATATCCAGTTTGATGTTAGAATTACGAATGTTTATTTATATTCTCCCGTTAATATAAAAAACAACACGAGAATATAAAATGGATTCCTACGAAGAATATGTTGAAAAATCGGCCGGCTCATTTTTAAATCTGGCTTCTAATAACGCAAAGATTATATCCCTTTTTATTTCCGAAGTGAAAGACGCTTGTAGTGAATTCGTAACCGACGTTTTCGACCTAGTCGGAGACGCTTCAGAATGTAGTGAGTATAGCGACAGCGAGTATAGCGACAGCGAGTGTAACGACAGCGAGTGTAGCGACAGCGAGTATAGCGATTGTCACAACATTAAAGTAGTCTCTAACGCGGAGAATAATACTGAAGAGACTACGAGTTTGATCTCGGATTACGACTCGGATGAGCTTACTAAAAAGATCGTTGCTAATGAATTCTATGAATGAATACTATTACGGGAGTTTTTAAGAAGCTCTTCACTTCGGATCATTCACGACCTTAAGAACAAGCTCAATAGCTTGGAAAAGAGGTATCTCACGGCGAAGCATGCGTTCTATAACAGTATGAACGATGAAATATGGAATATCTTAACAACAAAGTTTTTGATGTAAACGATATTCTGTAACTAAAGCGAGTTACAGAATCTTCAAAGTTTTTTATAATCGCGACATTAACTTTTTATACTGTTCTTTACCGATCTCTTTTTGTCGTAATAGTTCATCGCATATACCAACGATCTCGTTTCTTACTCCCGTATTACCCGCGTCGTAGCTAGCGAAACGCAGACTCAACATTTCTACTAAAGCATTCGGATCTTGTGGAATTATGACGACTCCTTTACCCGTCTGTTTTCCAGACTTCATGTCCCATATCGGTTTAATGATGTTTCTATACTTTTCGCTTCTAGACGATTTTGGTTTACTCGGATTGTTAGGTTGCCTCATCGCATTCGTCGTGTCTAGAATCTCGACGTAATCGGACATATCGTTGTCGTCGTAAATCGAACTGTTCGGTTTAGCCATAGTCACTAGCTCCCAAAGTCCTGGAGTACCCGTATAAGTCCTCTCCGACTATTATATCGTCGTTCTGGAACGATACGCGTGTGTCTCCGATATAAAATTTCCCGTCTTTTTTTGAATTTAGACCGAACGTCGTATCGGTAGACTTTTTATTAGAAGCGTATTGGGACAAGTATTTCGTTGCCACGTCTCCTAATTCTAACATTCTAACGTCTTCTACAGGATCCTCATAAGCCTCTATCGAGGGATACTGTGGAAGCTGTATGGCTTTTAACGACGACGATATCGACGCGGGAAGCGCTTTTAGAGCGGCTGCCGAGTTTTCATTAATAGTAGATAACAAAGCGTTTTGTTCTTTCGATAAGGTCGATTGCGAGTCTACGATCGGCTTGTACAACTTTACCAAATCTCGCTGCAATCCTATATCGCCTAGTTTCTCCGATAGATAGTTCTGTTGAATTCTTTTCTTCGTCTTGAGAAACTCTTCGACGATAAAGTCTCTTTTGGCTGGATCGTTAATCTTTAGAAATGACATTGTTTTTTAAATAGGTGGTATAATGTTTTAACACGTTTTTGGAACACGTGTTAAAACATTGATATGGGATGAACGTGAATTTTCACACGTTTTACGTTCTACGTTTACGTTTATGTTTTACGTTTCACGTTCTACGTTTTCCTTCGATTTCGCAAACGCGTCCTTCAACGACTCGGCTATAGTTTCTCCGCTATTTCTCGATTTTCTGATTTCTTCTTTCATTTCGTTAAATTTCACGCGTTCGTTTAGAATTAACGAGTATTCCTCGTCTGAAATATTACCGTCTTCCAAAGATTTCGAGATGTAGTGACTGATGGTGTTGAGTTTCGCTTCAGCCAAAGTTTTAATATTTTCGTGCTTCTCCGCCTTTGGCGTGAGCTTTCTGTTGATTACGCGCCCGATCACGCTGAAAACACCCGCTCCAACCGCCAGTACTTGTAGACCTAACGCGATAGGTGCCGCGACTATCGTAGACAGAACCGTGATTGCCGAAGCAGTTGAGCCCAACACTACTAGAGTCGATATGCCGTCTACTACGTTGATAAACCTAACGCCTTTACGATACTTTTTACATAGAGTCTCTCTTTTTTCTCGTTCTTGTTCGATCTCTTTTTGAATTTCAGTGATTTTCGAAAGTCGGAAAACATGGGCGCTTCCATCGATTTTCAGTGGGATCTCCATTCTTTTTATAATAACGCGATATAATTTTTTAAACTGCGATATATTTTTGGTAATTAACGAAACATAACGAATCGCCTTCGATTATACTAACTACGGAATCGGAGTCGTTTTGAATAGTAATTTCGATGTCTTCTACTTGTCCGATAACGACTCCATCTCGTAGACTGCAGCCGCTCGCTTCGATTTCCTGTCTAAGCGAAACTAAACACGACCCTTTAGTCATTCGAACACCTAGTCCTAGCGCTACCGTAGCTGTTTCTCTAGGTTGAATCGTTATCAGTTGTTGCGTAAAAATCTCCCATCTTAGTCCGCCCAGTTGTCTGCAGGGTGTGTGCGTCACTTTTTTCAACGTCCAACGCACCTCTTTCGGTTGAGTTCTAACTTCGACCCGTCGAGTGGGTTTCGTTATAAATTTATGGATAGGCCTGTTGAATCCTGACATTTTATTTATACGAGGATTATTTTAAAGCAACATGCCGAGAATCGGAATATCTCGGAAAGGCGAATTAGGACCTAGTATAAGCCCGCTACCCGTTTTCATATACAACCCGCTACCCGTTTTCATATACAACCCCGCTCCAATCGAACCGCCTTTCGGCCACGGAGACAGATACAACCCATTTCCATCCAGTCTTACTTTACAACTCAAGTCTCCTTTTTTAACGTACAATACTCCCGATCCGCTTATTTTATCTACAACTTTCGATGCAGCTGCGGAACCTATACCCGTTAAAGCGCCTTGTGCTAAACTAGGTAGTACGCTTGAAAGAAGAAATTTTCCAGCAGTAGCTAGAAATGGTAATAGAGCTCCGATAAAACCGCCTTCGACTTTAGCGTTATATATTAGTTGCGTTTTACTCATTTTGATCGTCGCGCCCTTTCCGTTCTGACAAGCTTTCTTCATTTTGTTAATTTGCGCTTTCGTAAAAGCTAAGACGTGGTCTCCATCCATATCATCGTGAGATAGTCTAATACTGACGCCATCGATTCCCGCTTCGAGCGCTCGTTTAATCTTGGTTTTTTGTCCTTCCGAAATATTAACGCGCATGTCTGTGTACCGACTCATTTTATATATAGGCCTAACTAAGATAAAGTTTTAATATTCACACTTCTCTTATATGAAACTTGATCGACATCGCTTCCCCTCTAATGTTAATTAGTTTTCCATTTTGGTCGGTAAGTCTCGTTTCCATCGATGAAATCGTATTCATCGTAACGGGGAGATAAATTAAATTAGCCGGGATTTGGATGATCTTATAACCCGGTCCGACGGTAGGAAAAAACGAATATATCACGTTCGTCGTTGATCCATTCGAGTACGAACCTCCGATTATATCGCTAGTTACTCGAAAGCTGTCTATGTTCATTATATTCACAATGTTCTCCGATTCGTTATACCCGGATATGTATAGACGACTTTCGAAACCTAGAACGGTTCTAATCGAGTTCGCGGTTCTAAAATCGACCTCATAATTCTGTGCGATAGTCAACACCGCCTTCAACGTGTTGGTGTTTGCTTCTAACGTAATGCGATATTCTTCGTTTCCGGCATCGTAATGGCCGTTCTCTTTCATGATTTTCTTCACGTAGTCGTTTATATCCTCGAGCTCATAGGACTCTTCCGGAATATCTACGTCGAACCACGTCACGCCATGGTCGGGTGAATACCGGAAGTTGTTGTTGCTCGCGTCTATGTTAGGAAACACGTAGTAAGTATACAAATCGACTAGAGCCATTTCATACTTTTTGGTTTTATCTAGTTCGATTACTGGATTGTTCCTCGTTATTATTCGTGCGGTTCTGTCCTTTTCGTTACCCACTAAAATGTAAAACGACGATTTAGGATTCGTGTTAGTCGCAGTCTGTGCTGTGTTCACCTGTATCTTCACGAGGAGTTCTTCCATTTTTACTAGTATATTATATTATTTTAATTCAGAATTGGGAATGTAAAATTCATCTAATCCACAACGGTATTTACCGCTGCTCCTTTCACTCGTTAAGTCGATAACTACGAATTGATGCGGTTGTTTCCACACCTCCTTGCATAGTTTTACGAATTCCTCCTTAAGCATGTCCGTACTTACATGATCGCTGTAGATATGGGTAACGTTCTTCATGTCTTGGGGAAATAAACAAATAAAGTTTGCGTTCTCTCTGATAGTCTGCCTAGGCAATTTAAAATAATTCTGGGCGAGGTACAAACAGTCGACGTTACTATGTCTGCCCCTAATATAATACGTTTCGCATTTGTTCTGCTTTTCTAATTGTAAATCGTCAAAAATCATCAAGTTCTTCTTGTCACGGCTCAACTCTCTCGGATCTGGAACGTCTTCCGCGGATTCGTAAAACCTGCATTCGATATCCGACTTGTCTCTTAACTCTTTCGCTATCTCTTCTACAACGCACGCCGGAGAAATATTAGACCTCATTATCTCATCTCGAATGTTAAACAGCTTGATGATCGTTTCTTTTGGTAGTTTTTCTTCGAATGCCTTCTTAAGAATTTTGTACTCCAGCTGAAATAGAGATTTTCCGAATACTTGTAAATTGTCATAGTCGAGCCATCCGGGTCTTAAAAGTAAGTTTAACAATAACATCGTCTTACCACATCCCGATTTCCCTACTATTACACCCCTTATACTTTTAGGTAATAGGTTGATATTAAATCTTTTCGATTGTAAATCGTTCCACGTTAAGTCTTTCACTTCCATTTTAAATATATAAAAGTTCTATATTAAAACTGAAATGTATTGCGTAAAGTGTAAAAGACAGACCGAAACAAAAGATATACAAGATGTCGTGGCTAAGAATGGGAGACCCATGCAACGAGGTGTATGCGTTGTATGTGGGAAAACAAAAACTCAATTCGTAAAAGGAACCACTGCGAAAGGCGGAGATGTAGTTGGTTCGTTGAATGCAGCCACTAGTAAGATAAAGTTACCTTGGGCTAAATATCCAGGTGAGATGCATCTTCCAGGTCACTCGTTTACAGGACCCGGGACAAGACTAGATTTGAGACTGAATCCCGACGGCACTCGTAAAGATTGGAGTAACCCCATCAACAGAGTAGATAACGCGGCTTACCATCATGATTTGGCTTACGATCGACACCCCGATACGGCTTCTAGGAATGTTGCCGATAGAGCAATGATTAATGATTTGAATAATATTCCTAATCCTACTATCCGAGAGCGTATGGAGAGAGCGGTAGTTAAACCTATATTGTCTGTTAAATCGAGTCTCGGGCTAGGTTTAAAAAAAGCCCCGATCCGAAATGGACCGATCAATTAGCGGATGAACTACATAAACCAGTAGTAAGGCATTTTAGAAAGAGAAAAGTGTACGCTAGTGGGATAGATGAGATATGGGCGGCTGATTTAGTAGATATGCAAGCCTTCGCTAAAGAAAACGATGGTGCGAAATACCTGTTAACCGTTATAGATGTGTTTTCCAAGTACGGCTGGATTGTGCCATTAAATGATAAGAGTGGGAAATCTACAGCCAGTGGTTTCGTGGAGATACTCAGGAGCGGACGAAAGCCTGGTAAATTATGGGTAGACAAGGGAAAGGAGTTTTATAACAAAGACGTTAAGGCTTTGGTTGAGTTGTATTCTACTGAGAACGAAGAAAAATCTTGTGTTGTCGAGAGATGGAACCGAACGATGAAAGATAAAATGTTTAAGTACTTTACGGCTAATTCAACGAGAAGATATATCGATGTTTTAGACGGAATGGTTAGTAATTACAACAATACAAGACATTCTTCCATTAAAATGACTCCAGTTAAGGCTAGTATGAAAACGAATGAAAAGACTGTATTTATGAATTTATACGGCGATGAGGTCTCACAGCCTGTTGCGCTGAGATTCTCGATTGGAGATAAAGTCAGAATAACTAAAAAGAAGAATATTTTTTCGAAAGGATATCTCCCTAGATGGACGGAGGAGGTTTTTATAGTATCCCAGGTTCAATACACGGATCCACCAACTTATAAGATTACCGATTCTAATGGTGAGGAGATACCGGGCTCATTCTATGAACAGGAGCTACAGAAGACGACTCAAGAAATATATAGGATCGAAAAAGTGATTAGAAAACGCGGAAAGAAATCACTCGTTAAATGGCTCGGGTACCCGGACTCCTTCAATTCGTGGGTAGAAAATAAAGCATTGATGACGTTGTGAAACGATTATTCAAAAATGCTATTATGAAAAAAGTTGTTGTCCCAAACGCGTAGTTTTCCTACTACTTACTCAGACTCGTTCAATTCGTGGGTAGATAATGAATAGGCTACTTAGTGATCATATGAGGATGAATAACATCAAAACTTCCTACCAAACTAACGTCATAGTCCTCCCACGTTGTTTCCGTCTCGTGACGGTGAGCGTTGGCGTGAAACAAGCTTTCTCTTTATTCCGATAACTCGTGATCATGAATGTACGTACGTCATAGGTATATAATAACTAGGTGTGACCAGGGACCCCGTCACAAATTCGGACGATGTGTGACGGGGTCGTTTTGAAAACGCATTCGTCCTATGCGTGACAGAAATCTGTGAAGGGCTTCAAAATTTAATACAGAGCCTGACGAACGATAGACCCGCGAATATTAGGAGACACGAGTTGGTGAAGGCGCCTAACGAACTGGCTTTCTCAAAGAACGAGGCTATACGGGTTTGAATCCTAGCGTTTGATGATAACATCGCTGATTGAACGAAACCGCACAGACCCAAACTGTTGCTAACCTCTCTCCATCAAAACAAAACAAGGGAGACGCCACTTCGCAAATAACACCCACTATCTATAAAAACCTGGTATATTTAATTAAAAATGTAACATACCTTTTGCAACGGCTCGGTGCGGTTGTTTAAAACGGTGGTGAAAAAAAACATTACTCCGTTAGGCCTACTATTATATCGCTTGTTTAAACAGCATCTCAACATAATCAAGAAGAAAGACTATAGGCTTACATACACGAAATCATATAGATGGAAGGAGCATAAATTTTATTAGAACAGCAGGCCGCTAGTGACTATGATGTTGATGATACTATCCTCATTTCTGAAGGTCGGAGACGGCCTCCACAGTCCTCCCTATCCTCCATTCCTCTCTGTCATACGCCCGTCTGACATAGGCCGTTATGAATGGGTTTAATTACGTGAGAGGCTTAATGCCGCAGGCAATCTCGTTGCGTTGAACAATTGTTAATTGTTTGTCTCGTTGCAGCTAGATTGCTAATTGAGAGCCGTTCTTCGATTACTTACGGCGTAGTTAGTTTCAACGAATGCGGCGTCGCCCTATGAGGGGCTTGTGGGGCATTATACCCCGTGTCTCTAGGTTTGTGCATGGCAGAGATGTTTCATCCATTGCTATAGGTGAGTAGGCGATTTTGAACCTAGTAGGTAGGGATTCGAAGCCTGTATTGGTCAAATGCGCTAGCTGCCGATCTTATTATCTACTTATTAGTAATACGCTTGGATGCTGTAATACGATTTACTTCTGTAGGCATAGCCTAACGTAACACAACTTAATAAAAAACAGTAGGATAATATAACATAACACGGGTTTCAAGCGGTTCATTGGACATAAAATATAGCCTAAGTTATCTTCCTCTGCCTTCCAAGCAGTGGCTCCGCCAGACGCCAAAAAGTGAACGCAAAGTAGCAAACACATTTAAGACATAAAACACTGCCCGTCATTTTGGTCAATCAGTGGTCATCATCATTCATGTGATAATGAGGCATAAATGAACATTACATAGGCGTACCGCTACATAGACGAAAACTCAGTCTTAAATATTTACTTACAATGTCGGTTTCAGCATGTCAACGCTGACAACGCAGTATCATGCGTGAAACTTTCATGCCATTTGAACGATTTGGTCACTAACAATCATTGTCTCTGCTGATCACGCGGAAATGCTAACGCAATGCGACGATAGCCACTGCTATCAAATTTCTGTAACACAGCATCATCGTCAACAGATTTGTCACGATGAAATTGCGGCTTTGCCAAACCGTTCAGACGTTCAGCACCCATGGTAGAACGTAGATAGCTCTTCAAACGTTTAAGGCAACTGAAGCTGCGTTCGGCTGACGCCGTGGAAACGTGCATTGTAGGCTAAGTAAAACAAGAAAGATATTGTGTATATTTGGGTACAAGTCTTAGGTAACCTGGACACAAAATTTCAATGTTGGCTGGCCTTGGGCGACGTCACGCATTTCAGCTATGCGCAAGGACATTCTTGACTTAATATCACTAAGTCTAAGTTGATAATAAGTTAATAACTAAAACGAAATAGAAATAAACACGCTCGTATTGTTTACTACGTCATGACGCGTAACGTTCGGAGTATAGATATACAATAATTAGAGGCTTAGGCTGTAGAGTGTAACCATAGAGGTACGGTACAATTACTAACAATAGCATATTGTCATTATTGTGTGCACAGTTTGCTTTTACTAATGCATTTTTTGCCGTCCAGAAATTCTTAAACCGTTCACACATTTAGATTCATATATTAATATTTAGAGGTTCTCCTTAGTGCCATTAATATTTCATTGTTTACTGTTTAGTTTTAAAACAAAGTAGACGTAGATGCGTCTATTGCGTCCGCTTGCCGGCGCCACTGCTTATCACGCTTTGTTCCTCTGCCTTTAATCTTGATTCCTCTGCCTCCAAACATTCTTCCTCTGCCTTCCAAGCTTTCTTCCTCCTCTGCTTTCCAATCTTTCGTCCTCTGTCTTCCAAGCTTTCTCGTCCCCAACGAAACCCGCTTTAGCAACTGCTCTGTCTTCTATCTCTGGTCTCTTTGGCTTTAGAGTAGCGCTATAGAAATTTTGAGTTTACGATTACGATACGACGATTACGAACCACATTGTCCACATAGGGCCCAGGGGCGGATCAAGGGGGGGGGCAATCCGGCCATGGCCCCCCATTTAACATTTTTCTTTATTTACACAGGCGTTTTATGGGCGTTTTATGATGTTAACACAGGCGTGCCCCCCCCCCCCCGTAGGCGTGGATGAGTCAAATGTACACACAGGACGTGGGTCATGTACACTGAAGACAGTAAAAATGTTAACGACTAAAAAAAAGTCATCAACTTTTTTTGGGAGATGGTAGGTATGTAAAATTTGTGCCCCCCCTGACAGACCTTCTGGATCCGCCCCTGATAGGGCCTACATATATATATATATATATGTATATACTCGATTTGTGTATGGGGATTCTTAGCCAAGTTCTTGCAACCCGCCGTTATTCATTCTGCTAAAAGAACGCCTCAGGTGTTGCACAATTACTGATCACCACAGCGTTGCTATGGCATATGCTCGTATAATATGATTTCCGAACGCCGGGCATTGCTCGGAGCGCGCCCCGATATTCTTAACGAAGGCGCACACGCCGTCGTTTGCGTAAAATGACAAGGAACTTCTGCCGAGTGTAAGATTACTCGCGTGCGAAGAGAAAAGATTCCCTTTTAGTATTGCACATGAGTCCTAAGTTAATTACAAAGCTCGTTTGTGTTGCCTGCGAAAAACCAACACACGCAACGGACACAATGGAACATGACATAAAACAATAGACAAAACATAACAATATAACGAGATATATTACACGATCAATGCCTCCGAGGTGATAACTAGATAGTATCACACGATCAATGCTTTTGTGATGATAACTAGATATAGTACCACACGATAAATGCCTCTATAAGATGATAATAACTAGATATAGTATCACACGGTAAATGCCTCTATAAGATGATAATAACTAGATATAGTATCACACGGTAAATGCCTCTGAGATGATAACTAGATAGTATCACACGATCAATGCTTCGATGCCTCTGAGGTGATAACTAGATATAGTACCACAGGATAAATGCCTCTAAGATGATAATAACTAGATATAGTATCACACGGTAAATGCCTCTCAGGTGATAACTAGATATTGTATCATGATCAGCGCCTCCGAGATGATAACTAGATATAGTATCACACGATCAGTTCTCTAATATGATAACTAGATATAGTATCAGACGATCAATTCCTCTGAGATGTTCGCTACACGAGAAACGTGTAGACTTACATAGACATGATATCATACTATGATACATACTATCAGCGCTTTTGATAAGTTCAATATTAAAGCGCTACAAAATTAAATACGTAGGTGCACATAGACATAGACCTACTATCACACAGGTACCACATCTGAGATGCTCATTAGAGCCTTACATCAATGAAAGTTACCTGTATGTGTATCTAATATCACACGGCGATGCCTTTTAGATGTGAAATAAAGCACTGCGTACACAATGAACAGGTATAGACGAACACCTAACACGCACCTAAAATCAACTTACTGTGTTTGTAACTCATATTCCGGCTTAATTAGGTAATTTGACCGGTCGAGAACGAAATTCAATTAAAAGAAATCCCGCCATGCGGAAACGACAACCGAGATGGGATTCTCGAACTGCGAGTGTCCGAATTAAAACCGAGGCAGTCAGTCGTTAGCGTTGTCTATTTCGAGGGACTTTCCGACGGAGCGGAAATGAAACAGCTCCTTAATTTCCGGTTCGCTCCCGCCGTTCCCATTCACCTGTTCACGAAGGAGATGGGAGACGATTTCATCGAGGGCGCCATTAGCCTCACAACCGTGCGATAAAAACAGCCCTTGATATTGCGCATTTGAAAAGACTGACATTTCATCGGGCGTTTTAATATTCAGATACGCGGAAGGCGATCAGGACCATGGCAAAGCTCTGTTGAGCAATAATATCCGGTCACAAAGAGGTTGGAAGAGATCGGTGCAGTGCCCTTTTCAAGCGTCTACACACCCGATTGGCCGGCAGAGTCCAAACACCAACAGCCCCCGTTTAATTTCGGACAATACACGGCCTGGAAACGAGACCAACACGTTATGAAAACGGCAACGCTCCAGGGAGGGGCATACCTAAGATGAAGACTACATGTATATTATGATATCTTTATATATATATATATATATATCTTCATATGTATTATATATGAAGATATATATATAAATTACACGAAGATAGACATATCTTCATTATAGAATCATTATCTATATATCAGTCATCCCTTTGCTATATATATATATATATATATATATATATATATATATATATATATATATATATATATATATATATATATATCTCTCTCTCTCTCTCTCTCTCTGGACATATCCAACTGGATATCTTGGCATCTTGATGATCGTTCTCAACAAGTTCTAATGAACTCATCTCATTGTGATCCTGTTGCCGGTCGAATTTCAGCTGAGGAATGAAGAAGGGAAGAGCAGAAGGAAAGGGGGAGGACGGCAGGGGAGGAGGAAAATAATAATAATATAATAATAATAATAATAATAATAGTAATAATAATTATAATAATAATAATAATAATAATAATAATAATAATAATAATAATAATAATAATAACGCCATTGCTTTTAGAGGCACCTTCACACCACACCCCGGAGACGAGAACGGCGTGCTCCAAGCTTAAATACACTTCTTTTTATAGTTTCTTAGAGCCTGAGGGATTTTCGTACCTCGGGCGATAAAAAAAAAAAAAAAAAAAAAATAATAATAATAATAATAATAATAATAATAATAATAATAATAATAATAATAATAATAATAATAATAATAATGAGAAGAAGAAGAAGCGACTTCATTTCCTTATCGTTTGACATATATGGGGCCAATTCGTCCACCGTCCGACAGATTTCAAGGTGCTTCTTCTAAGGCTTCCAGGCACGATATGCGACGGATGGGGTAGGGAAAGAGTAGGGAGGAAGGAGAGAAGGATGAAGGATTGGCAGACTGCTTCTTCAGTTGGTGCAGAGGTCTATCCAGTGCAGAAGTCTATTATTATCCTCATCATCACCTTCACCTTCTAGTCCTTTTTCTTCTCCTCTTCCCATTCTCCGCCCTCGTGTCTCACTCTTGCTCTTTCTCCTCCTCTTTTTCCTGCTCTTTCACTTCCTGTTCCTTCTACAGCCTTTTCTACTTTTCTCTCTATTGGTCTCTCTGCTCGCCTCTGATTGAGTTGACATGAGTATTGTTTTAAAGAAGTTGAAAAATGAATAGAGCTTTATAGACAAAATTAAAAGCATCCGAAAGAAAAACAAAAGCCTCTGCTTCTCTTCCTCTTCCTTTTGTTATTCTCCACGTTCTCCTCCTTCTCTTTATCTTTCTCTTTCCCTTTCTCTTTCTCTTTCTCTTTCTCTTTCTCTTTCTCTTTCTCTTTCTCCTCCTACTCCTCCTCCTACTCCTCCTCCTCCTCCTCCTCCTCCTCCTCCTCCTCCCAACCTTATCATCTCTCCAACTTCACTTCTCTTATCCCCTCCCTCACCTCCTTTCTTCTTCTACTCCTGCAGAGTTTCTCCTACTTCATTTCAGGGTATTGCTCTTTCTTTTTCTTCTCATTCTTACCTGCAATTCTTCCTCCTAATTATTCCTTCCCTCTTTCTCTTCCTCCTTGTTCTTCCTCCTGTTGCGACCTCCGCCCGGAGGCGGGGTTGACTCCAGCCCACTTCTACGTCAGGGGCCACCCAAGTCGTCCTTTGTCTACTTTCAACGTAAAATGGCTGTTCGTTATAGCTGCCCAAAGAGACTATTCCTATCAGGGGAGGTTCAGTGTTGGCCGCTCCCTTAAGAGAGGCAACACTACAGTTCTGTCTCTGAATCTGATTTTGCCTCTTCCGCGGTCGCCGGATGGGTAATGTCCTGAGGATAGCCTTTTTGCTCAGAACAGGTTCCTTCCTTTACCAGCAGCATTCCTCGTTTTATGCGCCTTCTTAGCTACGGGATTCCACTTCCTCTCCACTTTTACGTACCATTCTACATCTCGTGACTCTTGAACCATTAGTATGGGACACCAAACGTTCTCTAAATTCCGGGCAAGGCGTCAGACGATAAGATGAAAATGTTTTTCGAACTATTTTTGAGCAATTTTCAATCATTCAATTATCACCCATTCGCAAACAATCACTTACCAGTCAATTACCAGCAGGAGCGTAGCCAGACTTAAATTCAAGAGGAGGCAAAAAAATCTTGAAAAAAATTTGATAACCTTTTTTTGGAGATTGCTCCCCAATGAAATTGATGACCTTTTTTAGGAGATTTCTGTCCAAAAAAGTTGAGGATTTCTTCTAAAATTTCTTCTCTTGGGCCAGGACTCACCGTTCAAGAGGAGGCAACATCCACGTGCAGGGCTATAACCCAAGGAAAATTTCTAAATTTATAAAACCAAGAGGAGGCAACTGCCTCCTCTTGCCTCAGTGTAGCTACGCCTATGATTACCAGTCAACAGGTACAATTACCTATAATCCACCAATCAGATAGCAGACATTCAATTACCAATAATATTATCAATCAAAAGAATTTTCGATCAAATATATAATAAACTCATCGAAAAACGAAAAGTTGCAATTCGATCATTCGCCTACAAGGCTACAAAGTGATGTTGACCAATGCCAACCTCCCCTCCCTTCCTTCCCCTTCCTTCCCCTTTCCCTTCCAAAAATAACGCTGTCATGTCGCATAGACATTTCAGCACGGGGCCAGAAAGTGATGGTGACGGGGCATCGTCGTCACATTACAAAGTCATGTTCATGCACTCACCCAATTGGACAAGCATCGTTTCGCTGCAGACTGCTCCCCGTCTAGCGGATGCAGGGCTGTAGTCGAGGGTATACGCGGGTATACAGCGTATACTTACCTCTAGAGAAATTTGAGAGCGTATACTCATGGCTGTAGAGGAGGGTATACGCGGGTATACAGCGTATACTT
>OY744611.1:45633854-45636354 GCA_963556255.1 Allolobophora icterica
TCCATCAATCCATCCATCCATCCAACCCGCCCATCCACCCATCCATCCATCCATCCACCCATCCATCCATCCATCCATCTCCAGATGAAGTCGCGTGCTTTCTCGCGTCCTCCACCGGAATATTAAGCTCCATCTATCGGCCGTCGATTGCCTGTCTTCCCGGCATGCTGTTCGGCTCCACATCCGCCTGCGTCAATAGCTGTCCTGGGAGGACGACGTCCAGCGGTCGGTCTCTATCAGCTTCCGGAATCGTGTACGACGGTCTCCTCGACCGAACGTCGTCGGTCCTCGCCAGGAAACTCTAAACGCCAACTGAAGAGCCTGAGGTAAGTTGAAGATGCCAGCCTTGAGTGCGTATTTGCTGAGCCTTCTGAATTCGTATTTTTGAACAACAGTCTGACTTCGTTGATCTGTACAGAATGCGTTTATGTACAAGCCGTGGAAGACGGTAGCCGATTGGTTAGAGCGTTTGCCTTATGATGCGTAGAGTGTGGATTCGAATCTCTACTGCAGGAGGCGGTTACTATGCATGGATCTTGAGCAAGTCCTTCACTCACAATATTACTCAGCAACAACGATTCATGCTGCTCACTGGATAGCGGCGCTTAATAAATGAAAAGTAATAATAATGATAATAATAATAATAATAATAATAATAATAATAATAATAATAATAATAATAATAATAATAATAATAATAATAATAATAATAATAATAGTAATAATAATAATAATAATAATAACAATAGTAATAATAATAATATTATGATTATTATTAAATAATAATAGTAATTATTATTATTATTATTATGAAATAATAATATTATAAATAATAGTTATTTTATTATTATTATTAAATAATAATATTAATAATATTATGGCTGCAGATTTTAACGATTAAATAATCGATCAATCGCTAAAAATTGTAATGGATTAATTTTGGCTTGTTCGAATAATTTTCTTACTTATATCATGATGTCGAGCGGCGCATTTCCGGAGTAAACAATATGGCGAACAATGATGATGTGAAACGTTTGAGTGGAAAATTAAGCGATCATTTAGATAAATGCTGATGGAAAAGTCCAAGATGGCGACAAAATTAACTGTCTTCGTTGCAATAAGCAGTTCGCTTACCGTGGTTCAAACACATCGCTGACGTTTTACCTTCAGCATAAGTTTCTTTGTAGAAAGAAAATAGTAACTGACTCAGTGACTACATTTTAAACAGTTTTTCACGCTTTTTACATAACAGGTACCAAATTAATCGAATTTAATCAATTAATCGACGTTAAATTTTGAAGATTAATCCGATTAATTTGTTTAAATCAGTACCTGCCCTAATAGTAATAATAATAATGGGAACTTTAGCGGTAGCTGTCCAACGCGGGAACGCCATCTTGTTTTCCTGGACTTTACCATGATAAATTGTTCACTTTATTACATTATTAATTATAATAAGTGAAAGATGTCTGCGATATATGACTAACGTCACAGATTCGGAATGCCAGAATAATAGCAATGACTGTATGAGAACTTCTATAGCGTGACCGTTACAATGCTCAAGACCTGAACCGGTGACTGTGGGTAATATAAGCCAAAGCACTGTGCGTTCCAAAATCCAGAGCGAATACGGTTAAAAGTCAAGAGGTAAGACCGAGAAAATGCGATTTGTGCAGGATTCTCGTTCTGCTTTCGGTAAAACCATATGTTTGATATAATAGCTCCTTTGAGTAGAGATCTCGCAGGGACGCTATATAAATTTCGATTGATTGATTAGCAAGTCTAATCGCAAATGTATTTAGCTCCAATGCAGAGAATCATATCAGAGGCGTTCCGGAACTGACGACTCAAAGCAGAGATCGAATTGAATGACTTTTCAAGCGCATTATTAAGGAAATGAGGAAAAGAAATGCGAAGAAGTTTAAGTTGCAAGTTTCAAGGCAACTTATTCCAAAGAATGCGCTTACAACAGTAAAACTTCTGTGCTGGGACCGTTGAAGTTCGGGTCGGTGGAAACAACCAGGTCACGTTGCGCATCAGAACGGAGAAATCTGAGTCCAGGAATGACAGATATTGTTGAGAGGCTGAGAAACACGGTAGCGTCTGGTGTAGTGTGTCTAGTGCTGTATTTCTGTGGCGTGTCCAATATAGAGTGTCCAGATTTGTGTCTTTAGTTTAAGATGTCTAGTGCAGTGTCCCACATAGTGTATGTTTAACGTAGGGTAGGGCATGTCTGGCAGATATTAACCCTTTTCATACAGCAGAGCTTGCGAGCGTTGCCACAGACACACAATCATCTCATACTGGATCCACTGATGACGTCGACGGAGGGAAAGGTCAACATCACCAGCAGTTGAAGCACTCTCACCTGCATCAGAAGCTTTTCATCAAAAAGTCTCCGACAGTACCCACAACCGCCAGAGCGCGGCATCCTGAAGCGCCACCCAGCGGCCGGACCGCGCAAACCGGAAGCAGTCGTCTGATCGTTGTTGACACATCG
>OY744611.1:45641354-45643854 GCA_963556255.1 Allolobophora icterica
GGGATGAGCGTAAGCCCGTCGGGTCTTTTGCCGCCAATTCTGGACAGGTCGCGGGAAACCGGCCCGAGAAAGTTTAATAATGAGACTCGCAACTCCTTTATACTAGGAGAAGACCAACGGCAATTATCGCGACTTCATCATCGAGTGTTATTATTTATTATTATTATTATTATCATCATCATTATTATTATTATTATTATTATTATTATTATTATTATTATTATTATTATTATTATTATTATTATTATTATTATTATTATTATTATTATTATTATTATTATTATTATTATTATTATTATTATTATTATTATTATTATTATTATTATTATTATTATTATATTGTATTGTATTGTATCTGAACATTTGTAAATCGCCTCTCACAGTGTTCGCTAATCAGAGGCGCTCCCAGTGCGAAGACCCAGTGAATAGAAAGTGGTTTTAAGACAGTGGAACGAGGCACTTGGGCCACCAGCTAATAAAGAGGCATGTGTCAATGGAGGGAGTTGATTCCATACAGCAGGACCAATGCAAGAAAAGGCTCGACTTTTGGCCATAGTGGTCTTGGCTTACTACTACTACTACTACTACTACTACTACTACTACTACTACTACTACTACTACTACTACTACTACTACTACTACTACTACTACTACTACTACTACTACTACTACTACTACTACTACTACTACTACTACTACTACTACTACTACTACTACTACTACTACTACTACTACTACTACTACTACTACTACTATTATTATTATTATTATTATTATTATTATTATTATTATTATTATTATTATTATTATTATTATTATTATTATTATTATTATTATTGGTAAAAACAACGATGACTAAGCAGAACTGAAAACGAGACTATCCAAATCAATAACATATCATGACAATAACAATAATACAGTTACTAAGGAAGTGCTTGTTGATAGTGTTGCTTTCAAATTCAAACCTCATCGGAAAAACTGCAGGCCACAAAGCAACGATGATGATATTGACGATTGGAACTAATTCTGCTAATTGGTGTTGCCTGATTCGCGTTGTCAGCTGTCAGATCCTTTAGGAACATTAATTAAATTGCTTTTCATCGGCTCACGCGAGGCCTAGTAGTTAATTATTTGCATTGATTACGGTACCTGTATATGACTACGGAAAGTCGGCGTTTATATTTCAAACAGTTTATAAATAGAGACTCACGGAAATAGATAAATAGATCGGAAAATAACAAGACGAGTTCACTGGAGGGGAAAAGTCAGTCATGCGTGTAGTTCATTTCTAATGGTTTTATAGCGCCAACAGTAGACCTAAAATTATAATACTAATCGAAAAATTTTACGGCGCTCGGAGAAAACGAAGGAAGGAGCTTATTCGCAGGTGCTTTGTGGATGTGAAATCGGTATACGCAGGTGAGGTGGTTCCTTGCCAGGTCGAGATCCAAAGATCTGACAGGTAATCAGTCAGAAAACTTGTTAGTGCGTGCGCATGTATGTGTGTTTGTATGTATGCACCGGTAATATGTATGTATGTATGTATGTATGTAATCTCTCATCTTGTGCCAACGACGTGTTTGCACCTGGACTCTTCTTATATAGCGCATATAAAGACACCTAACGTTTGAGTTTTTATCTAGTTTTAGATTCTGAATCGGTCAATTGTCTATTTTCTAATCTTACCTCGTGAAGAAGTGAAGAGTCTACAGTCTTGCCTCGTGGACCAGTGAACAGTCGAGCTAGTCTCTGGTCTTGCTTCGTGAAGAACTGAACGAGTCAAGGCGATTTCGAGACTTGCCTCGTGAAGAACCGAATGGTCAAGACGATTTCAATACGTGAAGAACCGAATAGTCAAGGCAATTTCGAGACTTGTCTCGTCAAGAACTGAATTACAAGAACCGAAGTAATTTCGAGACTTGCACTCGTGAAAAATCGGAGTCAAGGCAATTTCGAGACTTGTCTCGTGAAAAATCGAAGAGTCAAGGCAATTTCGAGACTTGCCTCGTAAAGAACTGAATAGTCAAGGCAATTTCGAGACTTGCCTCGTGAAGAACCGAATAGTCAAGGCAATTTCGAGACTTGCCTCGTGAAGAACCGAATAGTCAAGGCAATTTCTAGACTTGCTTCGTGAAGAACCGAATAGTCAAGGCAATTTCGAGACTTGCCTCGCGAAGAACCGAATAGTCAAGGCAATTTCGAGACTTGCCTCGCGAAGGACAGAAGAGTCAAGGCAGTTTCAAGACTTGCCTCGTGAATAGGCGAACCGTCAAGGCAGCTGGAGGAGGACGAAGCGGAGGAGTTGGAAGAGGAGGAAGAGGAGAAGGACGACTGACTCGTCTGGCGAGAGATCAACCCCGCATCAGCTGCTGCTGCTGCTGTTCTGCCGCTGCTACTGCTGCTGAAGCCCATTGTACCTGTTCAGGTAAGCATCGATTGTTTTGTGAACAACGCACACCTACGACGTCCGCTGTGCGTAATTAACTAATATATACGACGT
>OY744611.1:45648854-45666354 GCA_963556255.1 Allolobophora icterica
TCCTTCCTTCCTTCCTTCCTTCCTTCCTTCCTTCCTTCCTTCCTTCCTTCCTTCCTTCCTTCCTTCCTTCCTTCCTTCCTTCCTTCCTTCCTTCCTTCCTTCCTTCCTTCCTTCCTTCCTTCCTTCCTTCCTTCCTTCCTTCCTTCCTTCCTTCCTTCCTTCCTTCCTTCCACACTCATTCCTCCCTTTGTTTCGAAAGAAAACTTCTGTACAATTCTGCTAATTAGTTTACGATTGATTGCGAGCCGATAATCAATGCAATTATCGATCCGCAGTTCCTTTCAACTCTCGTGGATATTGGTGTCTAATAACATCAGAGTCCAGCGTGGTTAGAACTGGCGATTCAATTGCTACCAGACAACAAAGCGATCTTTCGTAGCTATCAAAAATTCGTAAATACAGAGAAACATAGAGATACACAAGTATGTATAAGTATGCACATACCTACATAGATGCATAAATACATAGTTACACACATATAGACGTACGTATTTACATATTTACACACGCCTACATACACACAAACATGCAAACATGCATAGATACATACATACATACATCATTGCACATATCTATGCAAATATACGTATATACGGGGGGTATACATATATAATACACATACGGATACATACACACATACATACATACATAGATACATACATACATATATACATAGATACATATATTATATGCATGTATAATTTTCATATATACAAACATACATATGCATAGATAGATACATACATCGATACATACATGCATACATACATAATTGTAATTGTAATTGTAATTGTAATCGAGGATTTATATAGCGCCACTCATAATCAGAGGCGCTCCCGACCCGTGTCAGTGTCTTCACTGACAAAGAGAAATGTATGCATACATGCGTACATGCGTACATACATACATACATATACACATACATACAGACTTACATACAAAAAGTATACAGCGATAAAAACTTATCTTGCAGTAAGTTATTAGATCATTGTTTTCGTTAATTGTCTTCATCACCAGAGAGCAATTATTTTCTTGCTGTAATTAGGCCTAGTTTTTAAATGTTAACTGCAACAAGTCCTGCATTGGTCTACCTTAATTATTAAAGGCGTTGCATGGTTTGACAACTTTACAACCGCTGTCTAATTGTTGTCATCCTGAATGCATTTCCCATCATTGCGCGTAAACTGGCTTCAAAGCAAATTACTTTTCGTCTCACAAACACAAACGCAAGCACACACAAACAAACACACAGACAGACATACACACAAACTCACACATATGCGAACACACATACAGACAAACATACATACAACAATACACAAAAACGCACATATAGACATACACACAAACAGACACATGCAAACACACATACAGACAAACATACATACAAACATGCACACAAACAAACACACATATAGACGAACATACACACAAACATACACACAAATACAAGCACACACACAAACAAAAGTACACTCGCAAACAGACACAAACACATAAACACATACGTACATACAGACAAACATGCACACAAACATACACACACAAACACACACACACAGACACACACACACACAAACACACGCACATACTCTAAGACTCGAACTCCATACGCTGCAGGATTAAAGGCGAACGCATTATCAATCAATCAGCCACCATTAGACCCGGATGCGTCCATTACAACTATCTTGAGAACGACACGTCACCCGATGGTAATTAATGTCTCCTCGCCAGAAACACTAATGTAGGCAAAAAAACACCAATTCCAATCCGGCAAGAGATCAAAAATAGTGAAGCTACACAGAAATTATCTTGTGTACTTCTATTAAGGAACCATTAAGAAGTTGACTACATCAACTCAACGTTCCTATCTCCAGTCAACCTAGTCCACCGTCGCTGCGTTCAGCTGCCCGTGGAGACCTGATGGTCCCGCGCGTCCTCACGACGATGCGAATACATCGCGCTTTCTCAGGCATTGGACCGTCCTCCAGGAACAGTCTAGCATTAAACTTTCCAACTACTATTTCGTCACAGACAGTTCAAGAAAACTTTCAAGCCATCTTAAGACGCGGCTTTTCGGTTATGTTTCCATGTTAAGCACACACTGAGATTTTCTTTTTATAGAGCGCTGTACGAATAACCAGATTCATGCATGTAACGTTAGAAAAGATTGTTATTGGCATAGATCTTGATAGTCTGACCTGGCGTAGGACCCATAGCGTAACTTTAATTTAACTTCAATTATTTATCTGTGAAAATTCTCAAAATGTCGAAAAAGTAATTGTTATTAAACAATTTATATAAAGAAAGTTCGAAAATCATTTAACAGCGCTTTGGTTTGGATTAAGAGCGCTCAAAATTTAGGTGAAATTCGAACATTTCTACAAAAAATCGAATATTTCTATCGAAAATAGAATTTTTCTATCAAAACTCGAATTTTTCTATCAAAACTCGAATCTTTCTGTCAAAAATCGAATATTTCTATCAAAATCGAATATTTCTATCACAAATATTGATAAGTTACGGTTTTTAATTGCGTACATCTCCACATGGAAAGTTTCGGAACAACGCGAGCTAGAAATCTGACCTGAACTTCTGCTGTATACATTTTTCACATTGAAACTTTTGGCTTTGGAACGCCATTGGTTGTTACCCGTTGCATTATTTTCCGGCACCGCAAAAGTTTCTAATAAATAAGTAATTAGGTGGTGCCAGTTCGAAGCCTAGATAAAGGAGGAGGGCAACGCTTATAATTCGTCTTCGGTCGGCTTATAATTCTTCTTCGGTCTGACAAATCGTCGTTGAAGAGAAACATCGCAAAGGCATTGTCCATCTAAAATGTGAAGAACGTGCCGACAAAATCTCTGAAAGAAACGTCAACGGCATTGGCAGCAGCGACATAATGGCGCCAAGCACTGAATAATACAGACGTCGAGTTCGACACCTTCAAAGCACTTCCGGGCGATGTCGCTGAGCTGCTAAGTACGTTTAATCACGGGATAATACCTCGACCACTGTCCTCTTCGATGTGGCTCCAATCCGAAGCTTGTACAGAGTAACAGCGCGACGATAACCCAAAACAACCTCACACTACCTACCTACCTACTACCTACCAACTTAGATGCTTGTCTAGATACCTGCCTATATACCTACTTAGATACCTGCCTACCTATCTAGTTAGATACCTTCCTAGCTATCTATTATACCTACCTACTTAGGTACCTACCTAGATACCTACATAGATACCTACCTCTGACTACCTACCTATCTACCCACCTATCTACTTCGATGCCTACCTAATTACCTACCTACCTATCTACTTAGATATCTACCTAGATGCCTCCATAGATGACTATGCCCATAGACCTGCCTAGACACCTGCCTAATTATCTACTTGCCTGCCTACCACCTACCTTCCTTTCCCTTCCGAACTACCTTCCTTCCTAACTACCTACCTATGTATCGAAAGAATGTTGATTGGGTGAATGTTCCGAAGGTTCTAACTTTACTCTAACATATACCTGAATGAAACAGAAGGTAATTTATTCTAAGTGCAACGTCATTACGTATTACATTAACTGAATGATTATGCTGTCACTGATAACGTTCAGCTTTCTGTAGGTGTATAAATATACATACATATATACATATATACATATTGTATTCTAGAATCGATTTTTTTCAATTCAATTCTTATTGGTCTTCCTAGGGCCCGTCTGTCTCCTCTAGAATCAGTTCTCAATGCTGCCGCCAGACCGATTGCTCGTCTTCCCAAATTTTCCCATATCTCTTCGTTTATGTCAATCACTGGCTCCCTCTCCTAGCCCGCAGTCAAGTTAAAGTTCTTGTTCTTGTTTTTAAGTCCAAACTGGTAATACCCCCAAATATCTCAGGGATCTCATCTGCCCCCCCCTTTCTGCAGCTTCTCACCGACCTCTCCGCTCTCGCGACCGGCATGTTTTATTTGTTCCGCGTGCCATGACCACGCTAGCTCAAGCTAGATCTTTCGCCAACAGGGCCCTCCCTGTGGAATGCCCTTCCTTTCTCTCTACGGGTAACCTTACTTTCTGGATCTCTTTCTACATCCCTTTCCGTGCTTAAAACCTCTTCCTTCTCTCGGGGTCTTCGCACTGGGAGCGCTACTGAATGGCCTCAGCGGTGAGCAGCGCTATACAAATCTCCAAATACGATACGAAATACGATACGATATACGTATGTCTCATAGATAGGCCATTACATATATATATATATATATATATATATATATATTAATTTCGTACAGTTAAAGATGCATATGTATTCATATATACGTTATGTATTTCTTATATTATACACCAGGTATGTAAACATAAAATCCTAAACATTAAAAATATAGATGCGCCACATTAATATATTTCTGTTTGTATTTACAAATAATTATATATATATATATATATATATATTCATTAATATATTTTTGTAGTTCTTTATTTGTTAAACGCCTAATAATAGCAAGGCAAAGACAATATCCTAGAGTTTATTGGTCGAAATGGATGGTCGTTCTATAACAGCTAAACCTCAGTTAAGACACGCAGTCCTTAATCTCCGGCTGAACCGTATACCTCCTACTCTAGAGACAACACAGTCACGCTAAGACGGATTCTCAGTCAAGACACATAGATAATCCATCAACGCAAACTAATCTCCCGATTTAAGAAGACGAGAGAGAAACCGGAGGATGTAACGGAACACCAGAGCTCCTCAGTGGTACCAGCTGTAAACCGACAAATCAGACCTGATTTAGCATTCTCTGCATTGTTAAATAATGTAAGCGTGTTAGGTAGCAAGTGGTTAGTACGACAATATGTGGTCGGGCCAGTAATTGTCAGAATGTAAACAGATGCACTCTAAACACACAGACACACACAGACACACACACACACACACACACTCAAGTGCATTATAAAACATCATATTACTGCAGATACGCTTCTTCATGTACTGGCGTCTCTGCTTATGTCTACGTTTATACATACAATTGTGGCGGTCGAGGCCACAGTGCGTAAGTGGGAGGATTTATTTTATGCGAATAGCATCGTTTTCTTTAAGTTTACATGCGAAGGGAACAGCATCGTTTATCTTAATTTTTCATGCGAAGGCCCAGTATCGATCATTTAATTTTTATTTAATTTCAATAGGCGACTGTCCGGCAACGACCGTGGTAGGGAAGCCCGATCGACGGTGTAAGGCCAGCGCATAGCGAGCAGACGCGTTAATTCGGGATGCATAGAGCCTGCCTCACGGTGTGCTGCTTTATACGTGAAGAGTTGGTTCGACTCTTCATACATAGCAATACTGTTAAACAGCGTTGTTGGTTAGCGACTCAGTTACCGATTCAAATATACTGCACTCAGTGTGGTAGGCGAGTGATTTTGGTTACGACAGAGTCAGAGTTCGAGTTTCCGGTTAGTACAAATATATTTACGGACGAAAGGGGCGTCCGAATAATATAATCAGGCGATCCCGAGTACAGCTAAAGAAGTTCACTGTTGGGAGACGGGCCGACGGCGCCGATCCGGCGGGTTGGATCCCTCAGTTGATCGCGAAGCGGTCTAGATCCCGATCGTGGGAAATCTACGGCTGAGTAATACTCGGGGAAGGATACCGTTGATACACAGGAAAACCAATTCAGTGTGAGATCGAAAACCAGGGTGAATTTGGCGACGGGCAGGAAAGTCCCTCTTGGGTTTAGAAGAACTCCGCGATCGGAGCTTGTCCGGTAACCCATGGGAGTAAAGGTGACCTTCTTAAGGTAGCCATTTTCTGGAATTCTGAAATCCTTGAAACCAAGGGTGAATTTGGCGTCGGGCAAGGAAATCCCTCTTGGAGTTCGAAGAACTCCAAGATCCGACAGTGTTTGGTTTTATACACTGAGACGAGTTTTACGCGATTTCGGCGTACTCGACACAGGGGAAGTTCTACGCGCTTTCAGCGTACTCGGCCGGGAGAGTTTTACGCGAGTTCGGCGTCTTCGGCTGGGAGAGTTTTACGCGACTTCGGCACTCGGTGAAGTGACCGTCGGGATACCTGAAAAAACCAGTTTAGTACAAAAACGATAATAAGGGTAAATTTGGCGACAGGCAGGAAGTTCCCTCTTGGGTTTTGAAGAACCCCGCGATCGGAGCTTGTCCGGTTACCTGTGGGAGTAAGCGTGACCTTCGTTAGGGAACCAAAATTCGGAAATTCTTGGGAACAAAATTCAGGACATTCTGGTAACCTTACGGGGTCGGCGTTACATTTGGATTGTGACACTTGGATGGCTGACACGCCGGTGGAGCGTTGGAGGGGCTCCATCGCCCGGTAACTAAAAATAGTTACTGGGAAAGACCACTGTTACCGAAAGACCGCAGTACGGGAAAAGACCGCCCGACAACTGATTACAGTGCGGTAAGACCAGGAAAAACGATAGAGTCAGGAAAATCTTGTATTCAAACCAATCGTTATTCAGAGCAAATAACTTGGTGATCGAAACACGTAGTTCCGAGAACTGACCGAAGTGCGAAGTAGGGCCCACCTCGTGCGCCGGTCGGAACCCAGTTCTGCGTGCGGTTAGGGAGGTTTTAGACCTAGAACCTGTCCTATCAGAAGAGAGTGTCGTGAGACCAGTACATTGCGTTAATATCACAGGTGCATATATTATCGCAAGATGTTCGCGTGTTTGAGACGTCACGACGTGACGACTCGTCAGATGTACACCTTGTCCTCTCGGACAAGAGAACGTTCAGAGTTTTCCCCTATTGACGATAACTCGAGAGTCATGAGATGCAGAATGGTACGTGAGGGTTCGGTTAAGGTGGAGAAAAAGAGGAAGTCTTTGACTAAGAGATCTCACAGGAAGCTGAGGACTCCTGCCGGCAAGAGAGCGAACCCTGTTCTAAAGGACGGCCATCCTGAGGACGAGGACGTTGCCCACCCGGCGACCGCGGCAGTGGCAGAGTCCGAAAGTGAGATGGAGCTTGACAGCGACACTGTTCGCAAACAAGCGATACCCTCGGGACCTCCTCTTGGAGAAATGGGCACTGAGAGCGGAGACAGGGAACCGCTCGTCTACAGCAGAAGTAGACAGGATAGTGACCCGGGCGACTCCAGAAGGTCAGTTGGCTGGAGCCGAACCCAGCCCGACGACGAAGCAGCGTCTCGGGTAAGACCGACACAAATTGGTACCATGTCTGATGAAGGATTAGTTGATCTCGAGCGACGAACGTCACAAACTGGTACCAGAAGTGGGGTTCTAGCGTTTTCTTGTCACAGAACCAGGCAAGGTCAGGAAGATACCGAGGACGAGTCGGATGAAGTGCCCCATAGTGAGCACGGAGGCGCGGGTCCAAAGTTACGTAAACGGAAAAGCAAGCGAAGGTTGCTTGATGAAACGGGTGCACCTGACGAAACCAGTGCATTTGAAACGGAAGCTGGAACCCGCGGTGGGCGTGAAAGAGGTTTCCATGAGGATAACGGATGGTTGATAACCGTTCCAAAGACTACTGAGGTAGTACGGAACGATGTGAATAACGAGACATTCACACACTGGCGAGAGACCGTTGGTGAGAGTAGGTTTGACAGGTCCAAACCACTCGACGACAATAGAGTTCCGCGTATAATACATGAGAGAACGTTCGACAATAGATCGGGGAACCTTGTGCAGGTTCAAGTACCTAGTATTGTACGGGGCAAGCAACCTGTACAGTTGAGACAGGCTTGTGATAGGCCAAGAGACATTGAGACAGGCCTGAAACCGCGGGGTGACGCCGTAGTGCAGAAAACGAGTGGTGACATCGTGGCGCATCAGCGAAACGAAGACAATCGAGTACCGTTTACCAACATGGAAGAAGGTCGCCCAAGACCTGTGACAGATGAGGTAGATTGGCAAGCGGAGATGTCTTACCTGCGACAGAGTGTGGCAATGATGAGTTCGAAACTTGAAGAACTGTCTGTTCCTGCTGCTCAGCATACGAAGTCTTACCGACGCGAGACATCGGGGAAACCTACGGGCCCAGGTTACCAGATGGATCGCCGAGGGAAGCTGCCGATCGAAGAGCCAGCACGGAGCCGAGGTAACACAGAGACACGCGAGGAAGTTTCGCTTTCGGGAACTTCGGAAAAGTTACGTAGCCGCTATCTTCCCGAGGACAGCGGGAGAGAGTCACACGGTAAAACGGCAAGGCAATCGAGTCGACAACGTCTGTTGACAAGAGGAAGGGTTGAGGCGAAATTACGTTCGTCAGTGAGTTCTTCGGATTCAGACACCGATAGTGTTGGTCCAGAAGAGGCCATGAGAACCGGAGTCTTTGACAGGAAAAACCTCCGTCAACGAGGAAGACACGAGAGTTATGAGAAAACTGAAAGGGAGACGTATGGTAAGGAACGTCTACCAGAGTACGAGAGACACGGTTTAAAACAGGCACTTGATAGAGAAACCGAGAGAGAATCGAACATGGGAAGAGACAGAGATCATTTGGCCTGGGATGAGACCCACGAGCGGTACTCTAAAGGGCACAAACCAGATTCGAGAAGTCGTAATTGTCTTAGGTACGACGAATCTGACAGACCGCCAGAGTCAGGAAAAAGAGATATTCGCGAAGAAGACAGAAGAGTTACGTTCGTCAACGGAAACTCTCAGAGCTCTCGCAATAAATATAAACGATCGGAGTCCAAAGACTACGCAGGTGGTGAGCCTCGTAGAAAAGGTCAGAGACAGGCTGAGTACATCTCTGATGAAGACAGTGCAACGTCAGACGACCGAGAGATGACTACGATGTATTCTAAGTGGCGTACAGGGAAGACGTTGGGTACTCTGAGGGGACAGAGTCGGCACCGGTCAGTGGTGAGGACAGACGAGGAAAACGATTCCAGGAGTAACGATGAGGACAACCGGAGAGGAAATCCCAAGAAGAGTGTCGGAAGATCACTTGTTACGCGGACAAGAGGCGAAGACCGATCGGATCGCGGTATACGAATCAAGCTAGAGAAGTACGATGGCAAGTCAGCGATCGCAGCCTTTCTAGCAAAGTTCGAAGTTTGTGCACGGTGCAACCGGTGGAGTGATCAGGAAAAAGCAGACCAGTTAATGTGTGCCCTAACGGGTCCCGCTTCGCAGCTGTTGTGGGACATGGGTGCACAGAGGGACGTGTCTTGGCGAGAACTTGTTGAGCGGCTTAAGGCCCGGTACGGGTCTGATGACCAAACTAGCCTATATCGGATGAAACTTCGCACTTACCGGCAGGCTCACGGAGAAACGCTGAGTAGTGTAGTGCAGGAAGTACGAAGGCTAATGGCTTTGGCATACCCAGGACCAACAAGTGATATCGTCGAGACGGTCGCTTGTGACGCTTTCATTGATGCACTGGCAAACCAAGATTTGGGGCAGAAGGTGCGCGAGCGAGAACCAGTTAACCTCGAAGCGGCGTATAAACATGCGGTGAGGTTGGATGCCTATGGTCGATCTTCGACACAATGTGGTGATTTAGACCGGAGACACGCGAGAGTTAAAGCTACCATGGAAGACCGAAAAGACTCGAGCACTGAGGGGCAACAGTCTCGTCGTCTAGAAGATCTCGAGCGAAAGATTAAAAATCTTTCAAGAGAACTTGATCGAGTGACAATAAATCAGAATTTGGGCATCGTTCCGAGAAAACCTCATGAAAGGGAGAACAGTTCTGATCTAGCTGTGGGAGATCAGAGGACAACCGAACCGAATGTGGGATGGCGACGGATTTATCCGCCCACACGGTTGCGTAACCCGGATATCGAATGCTACTTGTGCAAACGAAAAGGACACGTGAAGCGATATTGTCCTCAGAGAAACGCTGAGACGAATGGTGCAACCGGTACCAGTGAACCTACAAAGGCTGAACCGATACAAGAGGAAACCCAAAACCGACTGGTCAAAGGCAGTAGGGTGGCCTACGTGGTTGCGAGACTGGCAGGAAAACGTATACACTGTCTACTTGATTCTGGAAGTGAAATGTCACTTGTGCCACGACGTTTCGTGCTAGACGCTGTGCTAGTACCGTCAGAACAGCGACTCCTAGCCGCTAATGGAAGTCAGATTAAGGTGGATGGTGAAACTAACCTTAAGATTCGGATCGGAAAGCAGGTGTACCCTGTACCCTGTCTAGTTACAGACCAAGTGACAGAAGTGATCTTGGGGTTATCTTGGCTGGAAGCCAATCAGGCAAGATGGGACTTCGCAAGTCGATGCGTTTTCCTTGGGAGCGAGAAGATCCCTCTGAAAGAGGTCGTTACCGAGTCCATGTGCCGGAGGGTTATTGTACAAGAGGACATAATAGTTCCTCCAAGGAGCGAAGTTGACGTTCCAGCTTGGGTCGTATACCCGCATTTCCAAAAAGATAACGAAGATTGGACGACCATTCCAATGGAATTATCAAAAGATTTGATAATCGGACGTACGTTGGTGACAGGAAGAGACACGGAAGTGTGGATCAGGATGTTGAATGTTGGAGACAGAGATTCGCTAGTCAAGAAACGGACTGAATGTCCGCTGGAGCGAGTGAACGTAGTCGATGTGACAGTTAATCGAGCCAGAACGGAATCGTATGATGAGCCTTACCGAAGCGAAAATCCGGAGAAGCCTATGGGCCCAGGTTATCCGGAGGAACGCCGAGGAAAGCAGCAAAGTACGATTGACCGGTTTGGATCGAAGATTAGTACAACGGCCAGTGTAGCGGAGCAGACGCTCAACCCACTTGCCGAACAGACCCTAAAACGACTATGGGAAGAAGTGCCAGCAGACATTTCGGAAGAAGAGCGAATCAGGTTACGAAAACTTGTGCTAACGTACAGCGCAACGTTTTCCCTTAACGAAAGTGATAACGGATTCACTTCGGTGATCCAACACGAGATCGATACGGGACAGGAGAAACCAGTTCGGCAACCTTTGAGACGTCAACCGCTTTCCATGTTACCGGAAGTTGATCGTCAGGTAGAAGACATGTTGAGACAAGGAATCATTGAACCTTCGATATCGGAATGGGCATCCAATGTCGTAATGGTTAAGAAAAAGGATGGCAGTATGCGTTTCTGTATCGATTACAGGCAACTGAACCTGAAGACACGGAAAGATGCTCATCCGTTACCCCTTATCCGCGAGAGTTTAGATACCCTGGGTGGCGCCAGATGGTATAGTACGTTCGATTTGAGAGCAGGTTATCACCAGATGGCCTTGCACCCAAGAGACAAACACAAGACCGGGTTCGTTACGAGAAGGGGCAGCTTCCAATTCAAAGTGTTACCTTTCGGATTGTGCAATAGTCCGGCCTCGTTTTGTCGACTAATGAACTTAGTCTTGACAGGGCTAAACTATGACATCTGTCTGGTTTACTTGGATGACATAATTGTGTTCTCGAGGGACGTAGAGACGCACATGCAACGTCTAGAGATGATTTTCAGGAGATTACAAGAGTATAATCTCAAGCTGAAACCATCCAAATGTTACCTGTTACAACAGAGAGTATTGTTTCTTGGTCACGTTTTGAGTGAAGAAGGGGTCGCGACGGATCCGAGCAAGATCAAGGCCGTAGAAGAATGGTCTGCTCCTCGGAACTTGAGGCAAGTCAGATCCTTCGTTGGTCTTTGCTCCTATTACCGACGTTTCATACATGATTTCGCGGTGGTAGCTCAACCACTTCATTTTCTGACCAGGAAAAATGTACCGTTCCATTGGACTGACGAATGTCAGGGAGCTTTCGAAGAACTTAAACGAATGTTGGTTTCCGCACCTATACTTGGGTTACCGAACGACGAGGGCCAGTACATCCTAGATACGGATGCCTCGGCATACGCCATTGGAGCGGTGTTATCGCAAGTACAAGAAGGAGAAGAGACAGTGATTTGTTACGCGAGTCGGCTCTTGTCGACGGCGGAACGGAACTATAACGTTACCAGGCGAGAGTTGTTAGCTGTGGTGTATTTCTTGAAAGAGTTTCGTCAGTACTTACTGGGTAGTAAATTCCTACTCAGAACAGACCACTCCGCACTTCAGTGGTTACGCAGAACACCGGAACCGATTGGCCAACAGGCTCGTTGGTTAGAGATGATAGAGGAGTTTGACATGGAGATATGTCACAGACCGGGAGCAAAACACGGTAACGCAGACGCGATGTCTAGAGGTCCGGATGAGGAACAACCTAAAGTGGTTACCATGAGAGTTACGAATGAAGACGTGATGTGGGCACGTCCGATCGGAGAAGTAACGCGCTCCGAGGTTACCAGTGAAGATACAGGCCAGGAAATCCGTTGGACAAAGGAGTTTCTTCGAAGAGAACAGCAGAGCGATTGCAATATTGGTACGGTCCTTGATTGGAAGGAGTCGAAGCATCATCCAACACAGGCAGAACTATCACCTGCTAGCGGAGAAGTGAAAGTGTTGGTGAGCAACTGGAATCAGCTGGAAGTCCTGCAAGGAGTGTTACACAGAGGCTGGATTCAGGGTAACACAGGAAAAGCTGAGCGATCTCAGTTAGTTGTGCCCTTATCTCTACGGCAAGAGATGCTTCAGTTAACACACGCAAGCTTTGCCGGAGGACATTTCGGGATTCGGAAGAGTTTAACTCAGTTGCAACGTCGGGCGTATTGGCCGAGTTGGAAGGACGATGTTAGACGGTTCTGCCAAAGGTGCGATCGCTGTGCTCGTTATCGAAGGGAGAAACCTCCAAGACAGGGTTACATGCAGACTCCTGTGGTCGGTGAACCAATGGAGAGATTCGGAATTGATATAACTGGTCCGCATCCTGTATCAAGTAAAGGCAACAAATACATACTGACAGCGATAGATTACTTCTCGAGATGGGCTGAAGCTCTGCCTATCAGAAACCAAGAGGCCGTTACTGTGGCAGAATCGCTTATGGTACACGTGTTCTCGAGGTTTGGTATGCCACGCCAGATCCTGACGGATCAGGGACCGTGTTTTGAGTCGAAGTTATTCAAAGAGCTGTGTAAACGCATGGAGATTGACAAAGTACGTACAACTCCATATCGACCCTCTGGTAACGGAATGATCGAAAGGTTCCACAGAACACTGAACATGTTGATCGGAAAGGTAGTGTCGGAACGACAAAAGGATTGGGATGTTCATGTACCATATGTAATGGCGGCATATCGAGGAACTGAACATGAAGCGACCCAACGGACACCTAATTTCCTGTTCCTGGGAAGAGAGAACCATACGCCATTAGACTTGATTCTAGCCCAAGTTACAGAGTTCGAGAGACCGTCTTACAGTGACATGGAAGAGTACGTGGAGAAACAGAAAGAGAAAATGGAACGATCGTATCGGCTTGTACGAGAACAGTTAAAGAGAGTAGCAGAAAGAAGGAAAAAAGCCTACGATTTGAGAGTGAGACCTAGCAAGTTCGCTCAAGGAGATTGGGTTTACTATTACTACCCTCGGCTAAGAAGTGGAAGGAAGACAAAATGGGCTCGCTATTACACCGGCCCATTCTTGGTCATTCAAGTGCTCAGTCCGTGTCTGTACCGGATTCAGAAGAGTCCGAAATCCACGCTAATGGTTGTGCACGTGGATAAATTGAAGCCGTTTTACGGTAAACCTCCGAGTACCTGGTTACCGGAGAGGGACAGAAATCTTGAGTTACCTACAGTAGACTGGCCAGTCCTGGCTCAAGATTCTAATGCAGAACATGAACCAGAGGAACCTTCAGAAAATCCAGACGAGACCGCTGATCCAGAATTGCCACCTGGACGACGGACGAGACGAAGACCTCGCTTGGATGGATGACTACGACTGTAGAAGTCCTTGTTAGTGACCTTCTGAAGCAGACGTGTATCTAGGACCAACTAGATAAACGCTTAATTGCGTTGGTTTTATTGACTATTCGAGACCCATGTTTCAGTTGCCCTTTTGATGAGAGTATTTCTTTTGAGCGGTATCTGGGAGCATACCGTACCTGTGCTACCAGCAACGCTTGATTGCGTTGGTTTTACAGATTGTCAGTGAATGACTGTTTAAGTTTCCTTTTGATGATATGTTTTCGGTTAAACATTGGCTTAGTGGTTAGTACTGAAACGAGTAAAGATTCCAGTACTAGGACGCTTCATTGCGTTGGTTCTACAAGCGAATTATTGGAGAACCATGTTTCCGTTTCCTTGTGATGACAGAGTTTCTTTTCGACAGTATAATGCTCGTAACAACGAGTGTTAAGGAAATTCGGGGCAATGCGATTTCCTTGGTTACCGTTTCATGATATTTAGGATAGATCATCATGCGATAGAAGCATATGTTAGGACTTAGATCATGTGCGTAAATATGAAACTGTTGTCCGCTTTTATTTTGCTTTCACGATTTTGAAGTGGTACCGGGTGTGACTGATCGACGATGGTTACCAGATCGGGAGACAGTGGGCGACTTTTCTCTCCTTTAGTTCTCCTGGCCCTTGGGGTCCGGTAGAGCCCAGGTTCATGATAGAGGGCCTGTTAAGGTTGGCGATTTGTCAGGTACGACAGGTTGCCAGTAGGGTGGTGGTTCGGATCGAAAGCATCATTAAATAGGCTGTCGCTATCACGGTTCTCATCGTGTTTGGCGTACGCAATGAATAGTGTAATAGTAATAGTGCAGGGTGCCGAGAGATCGAAAGCATCATTAAATAGGCTGTCGCTATCACGGTTCTCATCGTGTTTGGCGTACGTGCAGGGTGCTGAGATTGCTGATATACCGCCCTATAACCAAAGGTGCATTTGGTTCCTTGCTCTCTAAGTGGATCTGGGTTGGGGATGTTCCTGTCACGTTTGATTAAGGTCCCCGATTTTGGCAGAGATGCTCCGCATCTAAGTAAGGTGGGGAGAGTGTGGCGGTCGAGGCCACAGTGCGTAAGTGGGAGGATTTATTTTATGCGAATAGCATCGTTTTCTTTAAGTTTACATGCGAAGGGAACAGCATCGTTTATCTTAATTTTTCATGCGAAGGCCCAGTATCGATCATTTAATTTTTATTTAATTTCAATAGGCGACTGTCCGGCAACGACCGTGGTAGGGAAGCCCGATCGACGGTGTAAGGCCAGCGCATAGCGAGCAGACGCGTTAATTCGGGATGCATAGAGCCTGCCTCACGGTGTGCTGCTTTATACGTGAAGAGTTGGTTCGACTCTTCATACATAGCAATACTGTTAAACAGCGTTGTTGGTTAGCGACTCAGTTACCGATTCAAATATACTGCACTCAGTGTGGTAGGCGAGTGATTTTGGTTACGACAGAGTCAGAGTTCGAGTTTCCGGTTAGTACAAATATATTTACGGACGAAAGGGGCGTCCGAATAATATAATCAGGCGATCCCGAGTACAGCTAAAGAAGTTCACTGTTGGGAGACGGGCCGACGGCGCCGATCCGGCGGGTTGGATCCCTCAGTTGATCGCGAAGCGGTCTAGATCCCGATCGTGGGAAATCTACGGCTGAGTAATACTCGGGGAAGGATACCGTTGATACACAGGAAAACCAATTCAGTGTGAGATCGAAAACCAGGGTGAATTTGGCGACGGGCAGGAAAGTCCCTCTTGGGTTTAGAAGAACTCCGCGATCGGAGCTTGTCCGGTAACCCATGGGAGTAAAGGTGACCTTCTTAAGGTAGCCATTTTCTGGAATTCTGAAATCCTTGAAACCAAGGGTGAATTTGGCGTCGGGCAAGGAAATCCCTCTTGGAGTTCGAAGAACTCCAAGATCCGACAGTGTTTGGTTTTATACACTGAGACGAGTTTTACGCGATTTCGGCGTACTCGACACAGGGGAAGTTCTACGCGCTTTCAGCGTACTCGGCCGGGAGAGTTTTACGCGAGTTCGGCGTCTTCGGCTGGGAGAGTTTTACGCGACTTCGGCACTCGGTGAAGTGACCGTCGGGATACCTGAAAAAACCAGTTTAGTACAAAAACGATAATAAGGGTAAATTTGGCGACAGGCAGGAAGTTCCCTCTTGGGTTTTGAAGAACCCCGCGATCGGAGCTTGTCCGGTTACCTGTGGGAGTAAGCGTGACCTTCGTTAGGGAACCAAAATTCGGAAATTCTTGGGAACAAAATTCAGGACATTCTGGTAACCTTACGGGGTCGGCGTTACATTTGGATTGTGACACTTGGATGGCTGACACGCCGGTGGAGCGTTGGAGGGGCTCCATCGCCCGGTAACTAAAAATAGTTACTGGGAAAGACCACTGTTACCGAAAGACCGCAGTACGGGAAAAGACCGCCCGACAACTGATTACAGTGCGGTAAGACCAGGAAAAACGATAGAGTCAGGAAAATCTTGTATTCAAACCAATCGTTATTCAGAGCAAATAACTTGGTGATCGAAACACGTAGTTCCGAGAACTGACCGAAGTGCGAAGTAGGGCCCACCTCGTGCGCCGGTCGGAACCCAGTTCTGCGTGCGGTTAGGGAGGTTTTAGACCTAGAACCTGTCCTATCAGAAGAGAGTGTCGTGAGACCAGTACATTGCGTTATTATCACAGGTGCATATATTATCGCAAGATGTTCGCGTGTTTGAGACAGCACGACGTGACGACTCGTCAGATGTACACCTTGTCCTCTCGGACAAGAGAACGTTCAGGGTTTTCCCCTATTGACGATAACTCGAGAGTCATGAGATGCAGAATGGTACGTGAGGGTTCGGTTAAGGTGGAGAAAAAGAGGAAGTCTTTGACTAAGAGATCTCACAGGAAGCTGAGGACTCCTGCCGGCAAGAGAGCGAACCCTGTTCTAAAGGACGGCCATCCTGAGGACGAGGACGTTGCCCACCCGGCGACCGCGGCAGTGGCAGGGTCCGAAAGTGAGATGGAGCTTGACAGCGACACTGTTCGCAAACAAGCGATACCCTCGGGACCTCCTCTTGGAGAAATGGGCACTGAGAGCGGAGACAGGGAACCGCTCGTCTACAGCAGAAGTAGACAGGATAGTGACCCGGGCGACTCCAGAAGGTCAGTTGGCTGGAGCCGAACCCAGCCCGACGACGAAGCAGCGTCTCGGGTAAGACCGACACAAATTGGTACCACGTCTGATGAAGGGTTAGTTGATCTCGAGCGACGAACGTCACACAATCATACATTCAGACATTCATACATACATACATACATACATACATACATACATACATACATACATACATACATACATACATACATACATACATACATACATACATACATACATACATACATACATACATACATACATACATACATACATACATACATACATACATACATACATACATACATACATACATACATACATTTATGTATACACATACATGCATATATACATTCATACATATACATACGTGTATAAATACATACATGCATACACAGACATCAATGTTCAGTGTTTAATCTAGACGTCATTTGGGTGGGGGAATTCCCCCAGGATTTATATTCCCCCCAGAGGCCAGCATAGCATAAGATAGATGAAAGTTTTTGAGAGACTAATACCTAAAAAAAGTCGTCAAAGTTTT
>OY744611.1:45667714-45690214 GCA_963556255.1 Allolobophora icterica
CTTCTCTCTTAGTCCCTTTGTGTGTAGCTGAGCTCCATTGTCATGGAGTGGCTTTAGTGAAATTGGCCCTCTTGACTTGTCACAGGACAAACGGTTGGTCATAGTGACTCATACTTATCAAGTATTCTGACTAGGGCACGCCGCGGTGCCGCCGCCACCGATTTTTTTGATCGGCGGCGCGCCGCCGCCGCCGGCCCAAAATAACCGGCGCGCCGCCGCCGACGCTATCAAATCGGCGCAGGGCTCTATTCATCAGTGCACGAACACGCAACATCTGAACTGTTTGGAGAATTTCTGTGCCAGGAATTTGACACTGATTGTCGCGGTCTACGCGGGTGCATGCATCAAGGGAAGAAAACCGACGTGTCAACAAGCTTGTTTACAACGCACGGAAAATTCTGCAGCAAGCTGTCAACATTAATTCGGTGCATGCAACAAGGATATACGTGTTCAGTAGGACTTTCCAGGGAAAAGTACAGTGACGTCACAGAACGTTCTGGAATCCGGGAGAACTCTATATAAGATAGACCTGCTGTACATTAAGGGCCTTTTGACGAAGATTTGTAAACGTTGAAACATTGATCGTATGACGTTCAATCGAGACCAGCCAACCTGTGTGCTGTCTACGATTGTGATATTTGATAGACGAGTTGACTTACTTTACACTTAATCGACTTTATTTTTAATTAAAGATCTTTTAATAGTTCCTTCGTTGGTTCGTCGTTGCGATCGAAGGAGTCGACCGCGACATTATTGGTGGCAGCGGTGGGATCATCGGTGTTGGATCCGGTGAAGAAGACGCGAGCCGGCGGAGGAAGGAGTCAACCCGGAGGATCAAGAGACGGTCTGTTCCAGACAGCGAGCGGATCGAGACGCCTTTCTACCGTGGGAGACGGGTGAATCGGCATACGACAGTCGGACGGACGAAGTGCGTCGTTCGGCTGAGACAGCAGAAGACAGCAGTCAACATACGGGTAAGATCCTAGGTGTTGTCGTGGCTGAGAAGGAGAAAAGAGAGTGGAGTTGCAGCCGAGTGGGAGGCAGCCATTATTTCTCTTTCAATATCTGCTGATTATTTCTTTGAAATTTGATCCATTGTTGTGATCGAGGCCAGACTTGCGTGAGCTTGTATAGTTTTTGCGTACTTGGCGAGTGTACTTCTTTGGATACTGCATAGTTGCACTTTGGGTTGTGGAATTTTCCTTTTGTGTGGCGAGTTTGCCGCGTGGTGTCTGTTTTTTTTTGTTGTTGACTGACTGTTTGTAAAAATGGAAGCGTTGACAACAGAGATGCAAGCGAATATTCGCAAAATGTCGTCTGAGCGCCTTAGGGTGTATCTTATGAAGGCAGGAAGGGACGATGATGATGTTATGTCATGGGATCGAAATCAATTAATGGTAGAATGGGCCATGGAGATTGGAAAAGAGGAAGAGGAATTTAGGGGTAGTCCAATATCTCCAACAGGAGTGGATTACGAGCTGCAGAAGCGCCGTCTGGAGTTCGAAATCCGTAAATATGAAGAACAGAAGGAGAAGGAAGAAAGAGAAAGGGAGGAACGGAAGGAGAAGGAAGAAAGGGAGGAAAAGAGGAGAGAGGAAGAAAAGAAAGAACAAAGGGAGAAGGAAGAAAGAGAAAGGGAGGAACGGAAGGAGAAGGAAGAAAGAGAAAGGGAGGAACGGAAGGAGAAGGAAGAAAGGGAGGAAAAGAGGAGAGAGGAAGAAAAGAAGGAACGGAAAGAGAAAGAAGAAAGAGAAAAGAAGGAACGGAAAGAGAAAGAAGAAAGGGAGAGGAAGGAAAAGCAGGAAGAACGAAATGTTAGAGATTCCTTAGCAAGTCGTACTAAGCGTTATAGTGATGCCCTCAAGAATATTCTTTGGAAATTTCCTTCCGACCCTATAGAAATTCCAGGTTTCTTTGATCACTTGGATGGTTTGTTTAATGTGTATGAGGTGGATGAAGATGTTAGAGCAAAATTATTGCTAGCCATTTTAAGTGAAAGAGCTAAGGCATTAACCATGCGCCTTACTGAGGCACAGCTCCATGACTACAAATTCCTGAAGGAGTTTTTGCTACGGGAGTTTAAGATAAGCCCTTCAAATCTTAGAGCCCGATTTTGGTCGTTGCACAAAGCATCGGACGAATCATTTACGATCTATTCATCCAAATTGCGTGTGGCTCTTATGTATTATTTGAAAAGTAGAAAGATAACTGATGAGTTTGATAAACTTGTAAGTTTATTGGTTGCGGATCGGCTTAAGGAGTCCTTGTCGAAGGCTTGTTTAGATTATATCTTGGCCCAAGAAAAAGAGGAGTGGTTGAGCTGTGAAGACATAGCTAATGCGGCTGACATTTATGTAGCGTCGCATGATGGTGGGAATGACTTAGTATGCCGTAGTCATCCGACACCGAAGTATAACAATTGGACGAGAGGTCAACCACATGTTCAAGTCAATAACCAGACAGCTCAACCCAAGTCTCCCAAACCGGAAATAAGGGGTGAAGCCAAGATAGGTGCGAGGGTGTCTCAGGAGGAGGCCAAGGTAAAGGGTCTCTGTTTCCTATGTCATCAGAAGGGTCATATGGCAAGGGAGTGCCAGACCAAACCAAGTTCTAAAAAGGTGAGTACTTGTATATTTGGGAACCCAACTGAAGAAGTGATCGACTTATTTGTTGAGAAGGTCAACGTGTTGCATGAGATACCTGAACAGGTAAAGCAAGGGAATTTATTGGATAATTCTAAACCAATAGGGTTGGAAACTGCTGTAAGGGTATACGAGAATAGTATTGATGGATTACACGAGAGGTCGTATATCAATGTACAGATTGAAGATCTCCCTTCTCAGCCAGCATTATCTGATTCAGGAGCAGAAATTTGTTGTATTGATAAGAAATTAATTGAGTCACTAAACTTACCCGTGATTAAACGGATTAATATAATTGGTTTTCATGGAGAAGGATGTAAGGCAGATGTAGTATACCTACAAATGAAATTAGCTAATTCAATGGAAGGAACGACAAACATTGCGCCATCTTTGTGCGTCATGTTCGCTGCAGTCCCTGAACTAAATGAACGGGTTATTTTGACACCCCATGTTGTGGACCTATTAAGGGATAGTTCGCAATATGTAGTGATGGTAGCTGGCGTAGATCGATGTGTACAAATAAATAAAGGGGCAGAAGAAGATAACTTAGGAGTTAATATCGAGAAAAGTAACAGCAACGAATCCTTGCCGTCAGAAGTGAATGAATATTCTCAGGAGCAACTAGTTGATGATTCAGATAATTTTCTTGATGTTGAGTCAACAGAGTTCAAGTCTGATGAGGGAGTAGCGAATAATGATACTTTATTGCGTGAGCAACAGAATTGTCACAATCTTATATCTTGCTGGCAACAAGCGAGACAGAATAAAAATAATTTCTTTATAGATAATAACCTCCTGTACCACAAAGGGGAAATTATGGGACATAAGGTTAATCAATTATGTTTACCGGAAGATAGAATCAAGGTTGTCTTGCGAGTAGCACACGATGCCCCATGTGCTGGGCACATGGCTTTTAAGGCAACGAGAGCCAGGATCAAATTAAACTTTTGGTTTCCAAGAATGGATGAGAGGATTCGCGAATATTGTGCGTCTTGTCAAATTTGTCAACTAAGAACTCCAGTTAAAGTGGCAGATCGAGTCCCGATCACTCCTATTCCGAGGGCGGATGAACTCTGTTTTAACCATCTAAATATGGATTGTATTGGCCCTATGGTAGTGACTGGAGAATCCAACAAATCGAAACCCCAGTACAATTATGCTCTGGTTCTGGTGGACAAATTTTCTCGTTGGCCGATGGCGTATCCTCTTAGATCGCTGAATGCAAAGGGAGTTTGTGAAGCTCTGTTGCAAGTTTTTACAACTTTTTCTATTCCAAGGATCATCAGTTCTGATTGTGGTACCAACTTTACCAGTCGTTTGACGAAAGAATTCTTGCGGCGAATGGGTTGTAGTCCCAGATTTAATACCCCTGGACATCCTGAGGCAGCTGGATTGGTTGAAAGATGCAACCAAAGCTTGAAAACCATGATCTTTAAGCTTGCTCAATCTGATCCTCGTGGATGGCACCAATTGTTACCGTTTGTTCTGTGGAGCCTTAGAGAAAAACCTTCAGGCACGACTCATATTTCGCCATTCACTATGGTTTATGGAACTCTTCCTCGGGGTCCACTTAGTGTGTTGAAGGAATCGTGGGCTGGCGAACGAAAAGTACCTCTTAACTTAGGTAAATCACCCGAAGAGTATCTCCAATCACTGAAGGAAAACCTCGAATTCGCGAAAGTTTATGCAGATTACTATAATGATATAGAAACAAAGCGGTATGCAGATTATTATAACTTGCGTAGTACTGACAGAAAATACGAAGTTGGAGATAAAGTAGCAGTATTAGCACCAGATTTTGGTAGTTCTAAATTTTATAGTCGATGGCAAGGACCTGCTACCGTAGTCAAGGTTAAATCCCCATATTCTTATATAGTAGAAATAGAGGGAAAACAAAGACATTTACACGCAAATAAGATCAAGCGATACCATGAACGACTCGATCAAGCGATGATCAATAGCTGTTCAGTAATTGTTGATCAAGATGAAGAATTTGGTATAGTAGAGGTTGTAGATCAGGAAGAACGTGAACAAATAAGCCCGAGTAAGCGAATTGATCCTCTGATTATAGCGCATCTTTCGCAAGAGGAACAGAAGCAACTTTTTGAAATTTTGGATCGGCACACGGCAGTATTTGTGGATAAACCTGGGTATTGTCCAGTATTAGAACATGAAATTAAGATAACTCATGATTTCACTCCTAAGCGTTTAAGGGCATATAAAGTACCTGAGCTACTTAAACCTGAAGTACAACGCCAGATAGAAGAAATGTTGGCATTAGACATCATTCGACCATCGAAAAGTGAAATGGCCAGTCCGGTAGTTTGCGTTTTAAAGGGACCCAAAGGTCAAAATGGCGTTCGATTGGCAATTGATTATCGCCATGTTAACAAATATTCTCTAGGTGATTGTTACCCGACCCCAGACATTGCTGACATCTTACAAAAGGTGGGACGGGCAAAGTTTATTAGTGTTTTCGACGCGAAATCGGGGTATTGGCAAATTCCAGTTCGGAAAGAACATCGATGGCTTACGGCATTCGTATGTGATGCAGGACTTTTTGAGTTCACAAGAATGCCGTTTGGACTCAAGTCCGCTAGCAATACCTTTATTCGTGCTATGACCCAAGTTTTACATCCAGTGCGAGGTTTTACCGAACCATTCGTCGATGATATGGCAGTGGTTTCAATGAATTGGAATGACCATTTAGAACATCTAGAGAAATTCTTGCAAACTATTGAGGAAGCAGGACTCACTTTGAATTTAAGAAAATGTAATTTTGCACAAAACAAAATAAAGTTTGTTGGCCATATAGTAGGGTCAGGTTGTATTGAACCTGATCCAGGTAAGATCGCTACGATCAATGATATCCATCCTCCAACAACAAAGAAAGAAGTTAGAAAGGTTATGGGTTTTTTCAGTTACTTTCGAAATTTTATACCTGCTTTAGCTGAAAAAGCACGGATAATAACTGATTTGACACGAGATAACATACCTACGAAGGTGCCTTGGGAGCAAAAGCATCAAGAAGCACTAGATAAGTTAAAGGATGATCTCAGTAAAGCTACACAGTTGCATACCATTGATTTCACTAAGGAATTTGGTTTAAGTGTTGACGCAAGTGCCACCGCGGTCGGGTGTTGCTTGTTTCAGTGGACCGAAGAAGGTCAAGAAAAACCAATTGCTTTTGCTAGCTTTAAACTTACAGATACACAGATGCATTGGTCTACCATTGAGAGAGAGGCTTTCGCAGTAATTTGGGCACTTAAACGATTCAAGTCATGGATATTCTTATCAAAGATAATCATTTATTCAGATCATAATCCTTTGTCTTATCTCACAGATGCAGGCCCTAAGAGTGCGAGGCTGACTCGTTGGGCGTTAGCGTTGCAAGAGTTTGGCGTGGACTTTCGATATCGTCCTGGACGTCAGAACACGGTGGCTGATTTCCTCTCTCGGTTGTGACTCGGATGGTGGGGGGGGGGGAAATGGCCCGACACACAAGGATCGAGCCCGCAAATTGTATAGATAAATTGACTAACTGATGTGTTTTGTTTTGTTTGTATATGCTGTGTCGAGATGGAGTCTGGAGGCCCGGCTTGATTGTGATGACCCGTTCGGGATGGTGCTGAAGACGTGTCATCATCTGAGGGCGGAGGGAATGTCGTGGTCTACGCGGGTGCATGCATCAAGGGAAGAAAACCGACGCGTCAACAAGCTTGTTTACAACGCACGGAAAATTCTGCAGCAAGCTGTCAACATTAATTCGTTGCATGCAACAAGGATATACGTGTTCAGTAGGACTTTCCAGGGAAAAGTACAGTGACGTCACGGAACGTTCTGGAATCCGGGAGAACTCTATATAAGATAGACCTGATGTACATTAAGGGCCTTTTGACGAAGATTTGTAAACGTTGAAACATTGATCGTATGACGTTCAATCGAGACCAGCCAACCTGTGTGCTGTCTACGATTGTGATATTTGATAGACGAGTTGACTTACTTTACACTTAATCGACTTTATTTTTAATTAAAGATCTTTTAATAGTTCCTTCGTTGGTTCGTCGTTGCGATCGAAGGAGTCGACCGCGACAGGTAGAATGGTAGAGGACGTAAAGAAGGTTAGAGGGAGAGTGGTAGAGACGGGGGCAGAGGGAGGAAAGGCTGTTGAAAAAGGAAAGAATTACTTCGATGACAATTAGAGATAGCATTGATTGATTGGTTTGTTAATTAGCACTGTCGAAAAATATTGGCCTCTTTCTCTGTCTCTGTTCCTGTCTCTCTGTCTCTCTGTCTCTATCTATCTCTGTCTGTCTCTGTCTCTATCTCTATCTATTTATCTATCTGTCTATCTGTCTATCTGTCTATCTATCTGTCTATCTATCTATCTATCTATCTATCTATCTATCTATCTATCTATCTATCTATCTATCTATCTATCTATCTATCTATCTATCTATCTATCTATCTATCTATCTATCTATCTATCTATCTATCTATCTATCTATCTATATATATATATATATATATATATATCTGTATGTCTATCTCTCTGTCTCTCTGTCTCTGTGTACCTTGGACTTTCCCTCTGACTGTCCCCGTCCCAAACCAAGAGACTTGATACCTGCATCCAAACAACGCTGTATACATATAATCGGTGACTCCAACTCAAATTCTGCCATCAATGATGTGTTTGTTGGTGCGATAGTACTAAACCGAGTCGGAAGGGGGCGCTGGCGTGTGTATAAGTTGCATTTTTGTAGCGCTAATTCGGGTTGATTTCACGGCATGTTAGTGTCAGCGGCGGATCTATTATTGCAGGGAGCGACAGTATTCGGATTGACGCGAGATTTTTGTAGCGCTATTTAGGGATGATCTTTTATGAATGTCACTAGTTGTGTTAATGGCAGAACGACATTAGCGCAGCACGTGACAACATTCGAAATGACTCATAGGAAGCACGATGATTGGTTGACCTTTAGCCTCTTGCGGACTGACCTCCTGGATGTTGATCTGATTACGGCTTTGGTTTTGCTTTGCCATCGGTTGATGCCTGGTGCATTAGACACCGGCGTAATAGAAGTTACTAATTGCAATTACTATCTTCCGCCTTTGTACTGTGCGTTGAGAGTTCGGGTTGTTCTTTTGTGAAACAAAGCGAAACATTTGTTCAATGAGTCATGCAACATTTCAGGTCTTAAAAGAGGTTGCATTGTTGTGGCGTTGTCGTTGCCTATTTTCTTCCTTCTGCGTTTATATAGCGCCTGAATAAGGCCTCAGGTGAAGACGCAGATGTTATGTATGCGTTAATACAATGTTCATGGATCACGCGAGGATACCACGGGGCATCTGGAGACATCGAGGGCACGTGGAGACACCTAGGGCACCTGGATATACCGATGGCACCTGGAGACACCGAGTGCGATTGGGGACACAGTGTGTGACTGGAGACCGCAAGGACACCTGAGACCCGGAAGGCTTATATAGGCTGTGACCTTGAGCCTTCAGACACCGCATTCGGCGACCAAGATCTCACATAAACAGGCGCCGAACCTGGGTGACTCCATGTGGCCGCGTAGACAAGTTGCATTTTGTTAGGCCATGCGAAAACTCGTAACTTTCGTATATGGTTCCAGAAAAATCACTCGCAATTCGAGGTCACACACGTGGTCCCTTGAAACCACACGCGTCGCCACCCTCCTAACATCAGTGCGGTCGCGAAAGCCACGCTCGACTGGCCATCGATGAAGAACGTCACCCAGTCATCACGTTTCCTGTTAGCACCACCGACCTTCACGGTCCACTGCTCCCGGTCTGGCGACGCGACCGTAATCTAGTCCCGGACACACACGCCACAGGAGCACCCCATCGGAGCACCCCATCCCATCTCCGGATGGTCGGACTCTGCCCTCCTCTTCCTCTCCCACCTCCACCCGCCCTCACCCACCGCAACCCACTCAGCGTCAGGGGGCGCTCCGTTCGGCGCAGGTAATGACCGGAATGACGGCGACACATGTTGGGCGCATGCTCATTGGCGATGACGTACGAGCGCCATCTGACGGTCGGCTTACGCATCACCTGATTACGGGGTTATGAGGGCTCCCTGTTGCAGCAGCAGAGGCAGTAGACGATGGAGGATGATGTAGAGGGATAATTGCTAGGACACACATGCAGACAAACACACAAACACAAAGATCAACGAAATATAAATGACTAAAAGTCAAAAGAGCTGAATGAATGAAAGGGGGTGAGAGCTAGTGAGTGAGTGAGTGAGTGAGAGAGAGTGAGTGAGTGAGTGAGTGAGTGAACGAGTGAGTGAACGAGTGAGTGAGTGAGTGAATGAGTGAGAGTGAGTGAGTGAATGAGTGAGTGAATGAGTGAGTGAACGAGTGAGTAAGTGAGTGAGTGAGTGAGTGAGTGAGTGAGTGAGTGAGTGAGTGAGTGAGTGAGTGAATGAGTGAGAGAGTGAATGAGTGAGTGAGAGTGAATGAGCGACAGATTGAATGAATGAGTGAGTGAGTGAGTGAGTGAGTGAGTGAGTGAGTGAGTGAGTGAGTGAGAGTGACAGAGAGAGTGAGTGAGTGAAAGAGAGAGTGAGTGAGTGAAAGAGAGTGAATGAATGAGTGAATGAGTGAGTGACTGAGTGAGAGATAGAGAGTGAGTTAGTGAACGAGTGAGTGAGTGAGTGAGCGAGCGAATGAGTGAAGGAGCGAATGAGTGAGTAAGTGAATCAGTGAGCGAGAGAATAAATAAATCATTCATTCAATGACTAATTTTATAATATGTATATTGACCAACTGCAGATGAGTTCTGGCGAGCCATCAGTTGATGCACTGTCCAATACTGAAAAGCGCTACAGAAGTTATTTGATTACGCCCACTACAATAAAGTCACATGCCTGAATATTATACAGACTCTTCTCTACCAGCGTCATACGACGCTCTTTAAAAGCGTCCATTTTCTTTCCCTATGGGGCGCCAGTTGGCCGTTAAAGTGTGATGGGTCTTATATATTGCTTATTTTATTCCGGCTGTCCATACCACTGTCTCCGGAGGCCAACAGTGGATGGTCTGCGAGTCCTTTGAAGTAGCGCAAGGACGGACGCCCATCGCTGAAAACAAAGGATGTCGTCCACAAGACCAGCCTCTGAAGCAGACACATCCATAGTCATTACGCTCAGAACCAAGAGTGTGGCCATTTAGACTGGTTCCAAGGTCCATTGACGATGCAACACACGCATACACACACACACACACACACACGCACGCACGCACGCACGCACGCACGCACAAACTAACACGCACATGGCACACAGAACGCACATAATACATATATATATACGATTATATAGACATATACATGCATATATTATATATATACTGTGTGTTTGTGTGTGTGTGTGTGTGCGCGTGTGGGTGTGTGTGCGTGCGTGTGTGTGCGCGCCTGTCTGTGTGTAGGTGTGTGTGTGCGTGTGTGTGTGCGGCGCATGTATGTAAGTGTGTAAGTGTGTAATTGTCCCTTAGTGCCTTCAAACAAAAACCATATCAGCCCATCTGTTGTTATTGCAATTGCAATTAGTAATTTCTATTTGCGTCGGTGTCTAATGCACAAGGCATCAACCGATGGCACGCCAAACCAAGCCGTAATCAGGTCAATATCCAGACGGTCAGTTCGTTTATACAATACGTGCTTACTGTAAGCAACAGATTCATGTGGTTGTCCAATCCACACTACCTGTTCTTATCTACCAGACACTCTATTTGTCGAGCCACATTAGTGTCCGCTGTCACCAGAACTCACTGCTCCCGTCTCTGCATAGAACCCACCAGAGAAAATATCATCACTCGCAGGTGGACGACGCCGCAACAAAGACATCGGATCAGCTGCTCAGATACTTCGCAGCGAGATTCAGATAATAAAGAATTTATATAGAGCCGTTCTCGTGTAAAAGGCTGCAATTAACGACTCTGGAACGAACATAAAACTACTAGTTCCAGATGAAGATACAAATTCCTACATTTTTGTCTTAAAGGGGGCGACACACATAACCAGATCCATTGCGTACGTTTAGGTTGATGCTTTATTATTCCGGTACTATGGTGGTCTCAGTCCCAAGCCTGGATAAGGAGGAGGGTGACGCCAATCATCTTTGTTATGACACAAAGTCGTTAAACAGTAACTAACCCAGTTGCTATTCGTAGCTCTGGCACTGCTCATACTCTGGCAGTGTCAGTCCTGCGTTTGGATTAAGGAGGAGGGCGACGCTAATCATCTTTGCTATGACACAAAGTCGTTAAACAGTAAATAACCCACTTACTATTCGTAGCTCTGGCACTACTCATACTCTGGCAGTGTCAGTCCTGAGATTGGATTAAGGAGGAGGGCGACTTTAATCATCTTTGTTACGACGCAGCTTCTGACTCCTTTGCAGTGTGATTCTCGTTAACGTTAACGATAACGAAAATGTTCGTTAACGAACCAAAAATGATTTCGTTAACGATAACTATAACTGTAACTAAAAAATATCAGTGACTATAACTATAACTATAACGAAAATAACACTAACGAAAATTCATCGCTATTTTCGTTAATAACGAATAAAAAAGTGCAATATCGATATAGGCCTACATGGCGAATTTAATCAAACGCGATATTTTATTCGTTTTAAACTATCCTGTTTATTGTTCCGAGATAAAATGAGAAAATGTGCTGCATATTCTCCTTCCGAATATTCTGGTTTCTTTTCGAAAATCTAATATCTCGAGTTTCTTTTTGATGGAAAGATAATTTTTTCTTTCGATTGTAATTTTAGAGTGAGAAACTTGTTTTGATTTTAATTTTCTAAGTTAAAAGAAATAATCAAAAAAAAGTTATCATGTTCAAATTAGAAATGTTCATAATAAAAATAAAATTGAATACACATTTAAAAGAAAACGAGATTGTATTTTTAATAGGTAAAATCCATTAAATATCTGTGACACACAGTGATTAAACAAGCAGCCTACTGTATCCATTAAGTATCAAATTAAACATAACAACGTTTTGTTTTTGGCAATTTCAGGTTTTTGCATGTTAGAGTCATAGAAATATTCTGAGGGTGGGGTAATTTTCTTTGACATAATTGTGTAAGGGGGTCCTTTAATGTTTGACAGTTGATGACAAGGGGAGGAGATCAAAAACTGCCTAAAATTTGCTGACATAATTAATCGATGACCCCATATATGGACCAGGAGGAGTGCCATTGAGGTCACTTGCAATTATGTACTAACTAAAATTAACTAAAATAAAAGTCCAGTAACTATAACTATAACTATAACTAAAAAATAATACTAACTATAACTGTAACTATAACTAAAATAAAAAACCATTAACTATAACTGTAACTATAACTAAAATAAAATCCGTAAGGAGAATCACACTGCTCCTTTGGTTCTTGACCTGGAACCGATTTTACCACCCACCCACGTTGCCTATCAATTTTGTTTTGACTGAGCATTTTGAATAGCTGGTGCCCTCGACTTCGCTTTTGGGGCGTTGTAGAATTCTCAATATTATACGCATACGTTTACGATTACGATTATTAACATAACATAACGTTTATTGGTCCAAATCTGTAATACAGCTTGATCAATAAAGAGATTGATCAAAAGAACATGCAAAATTAAACAATCAATCTAATCAACGAATTTAGGATAACAATCAGCAAAGTAATCAACTTAAAGAAATTTTAAGCAGGCACGAGTCGTTATATTACCTTAGCGGTGGAAAAGAAGTAATTTATTAATAAACATGTTCTACGTAAAAAATAGTTACACGCTATGGAACACAATGGGAACCCAGAAGGGATATGGTCCCGCGCTAAGCAGGGTCCCCTTATTCCTGGTGTAACAGCTTGATGGCAGTCGAGTTACAAATTAATAGTGAATCTGTGTCTGCCTTGAACGAGCGAGAGCTAGTGCACGGTCCAAGACGATCAGGCTAAGCTATTATGGTGCGACCAAGAAACGTGCTTTCACCCAAGCAGAGTAGTGTTTACCAGAGGGGCGATTGTAATTAATTCCAAGCTAGGTCCAGGTAATATCTCAACAGGAGCTTTTCCAGACAACGGCCAGTGTTTTAAGTGGCATTTACATATATTGAGATTTGGGCAAGCTTTAATGCACATTGGTACCATATTCCAGATCACGGGACCCCTACAAGGCAAAGAGAATTTTCTGATGTTAGCTCTGGCATAGGCCGATCTTAAGTTAGCAGCAACTAACAGACCAACCTTATTACCCGAATAACCGAATTGTAACTTCGTCCTTGACTGTGGGCGCTATAGTATCAGATCAACTACAACAATTATTATTATTGCTAATATCATTATCATTATTGCTGCTACTGTTGCTACTACTATTACTACTACTACTACTGTTTGCAACTATTATTGTCGCCGCTAATTTTGCCGATACGCTTCATTGCTTCTGCCGTTCGGTTCATTGCATTGCAACCGCTGCAACCTAATCGCCGGACAGAGAACTGGGCCTGACCAGTTCACGGATGGATGGACTGATTGCAAGTCTGCGAGGCGTCAGATAACAACAGGCTGTTGGGTCCGGTGGAACCGAGGTTAACAATGGCTGAGATGGCAGGAAACAATCGCACCACTTGAACAGCTCACACACACCTTTGCAAAATCAGTTGACGTTTATTGCCGTTGCGTGTAGGTGTGAAATTATACAGGCATGCATGTATGTATCTATGCATGCACGTGTCTATTTATGTATGTATGTGTATGTATGTGTCAGTATGTATGCGTGCATATATATATTATGTATGTATTGTATGTGCATGTATGTATGTGTGTATGTATGTATGTATGTGTATGTATGTGTGAGTATGTATGCAAATATGTATGTAGATGTATGTATGTATGCATGTATTTGTGTGCATGTATGTATGTATTGTATGTGTATGTATGTATGTATGTATGTGCGTAGGTATGTGTATGGGGGGAGATCTATCAGTGTGTGCCACCATTTTGGGGGGGGTAGGAACGGAGAGGGGGAAGAAGTGGGGGAAAAGGGACGTTGCTCCAATGACTTAGGGCAGAATAGACGCCCCTGCATACGTGTATGTATGTATGTATGTATGTATGTATGTATGTATGTATGTATGTATGTATGTATGTATGTATGTATGTATGTATGTAGTGTATGTATGTAGTGTATGTATGTATGTATGTATGTATGTATGTATGTATGTATTTGTGCATGTATTTGTATATGTATGTATGTATGTATGTATGTATGTATGTATGTATGTTAGTATGTATGTATGTATGTATGTATGCATGTATGTATGTATGTGTGCATGTATGTGTATATATATTCCTGTTTACCGTCTAACCCAGTCATGTGGGAGTCGGTGCGTTTGCAATTTGCGTAACATAGCGAGACGAATGAAACGGGTCTTCGTCCAAGTGCCACGATAGATTAATAGCAGAGGAGATGAGGCATTGTTGTATCATACGCCGCCATTTTAGTGCTCCGTCTGAACGGACCAAATCCTCTCTGCGAACGTCGGCAACAAATCGAGGTTTGTCACGGAACAAATCGTCGACTAATTGCGTCTGTCTGCCTACTTGTATGTGTCTTCATCCGTGTGTCTAGTCCTTCTGATGTTCCTGCGAGTGGGTGGGTCGAGGGATTATCGACAAATATTTGAGATATTTGCGTAGCGCATTTTTCGCGCGATCTGCGCACATGAGATGAATTGGGTGGCGCGGATAGATGGCGCTAGGCATGACGGGAGATCTAATCAGACGCGTAAGGAAGATCAGAGGGAAATGCCTGATGCTATTAAGAACACAGGACTCTATTCCTGCTTTACGACAACGTGTCTGTACGCGTACAAAGCGGATCTAAACTAACGCTGTGCATGGGATCCTATGTATATAGAGTTTAAGAATAGGACCGTTCTATCTATCTATCTGTCTATCTGTCTATCTGTCTGTCTGTCTGTCTGTCTGTCTGTCTATCTATCTGTCTGTCTGTCTGTCTGTCTGTCTGTTGTCTGTCTGTCTATCTATCTATCTATCTATCTATCTATCTATCTATCTATCTATCTATCTATCTATCTATCTATCTACCTATCTATCTATCTATCTATCTATCTATCTATCTATCTATCTATCTATCTATCTATCTATCTATCTATCTATCTATCTATCTATCTATCTATCTATCTATCTATCTATCTATCTATCTATCTATCTATCTATCTATCTATCTATCTATCTATCTATCTATCTATCTATCTATCTATCTATCTATCTATCTATCTATCTTTTCATCTACCCATCCACCCACCTACCTATCCATCTAATTACCTATCTATCTATCGATCTATCTATACATCCATCCATCCATCCATCCATCCATCCATCTATCCTCTATCCATCTATCCATCTACCCATCCACCCTCATACCTACCGATCGATCTAGCGATATATCTATCTATCTTTCCATCTATGTACCTATCTATGTATCTATCTCTCTACCTCTCTATCTATCTATAGCACTTTCTATCCATCCATCACCTTATTACTTCCTTCCTACTCGTCTCTACGCCTCTTGTCTTTTTCGTTGTTCCTCTGCATTGACCCTTCTTTCTCTGTCGACATCCTCTTGTCCCGTTTCTAATGTAAAGCCAACTGCTGGTAATCAATTTTTCAACGGACGTGGAGAATCAGGTCAAGCGAAACCGCGTCTTCGGAACCTCTATACGACTGGTCTTTAAGTCAATATCTCTCGCTTCAAATATTCACGACTTTAACGGGCTCCACATCTTGTGGCTAACGTCCGGCTTATAGGAGCTCCCCCGGGATAAAAAAAAGCAAGCGAGGCAAATCACCTTCTATGCCACATCGGGAATTTGCCCGAACTTGCCCCGATTATAAACTAGGAAGAGCTGAGGCTTAGACGAAAATGTCGTCGGTTGCCTGTGACACTAAGGCAAGGCGATTGATCCAAGGCAGTCGCCAGGGAGAGGCAATAATAGAGTCCGTGAGTAGTTTTTCGTATTCACAAAACGACTTGCGGTACGTGGTACAATTTCTTCGCTAACCTTTTCGCTCGCTCAGTCCTTCATTCAGTGAACAAGTAAGTAGCTTAACTCTCTCATTCACAGAAATGCAACAATGAACGAACGAACGCATGAATGAATTAAATAAATGAATGAATGCAAAACGCATGAATGTTTGAATGAATGAATGAATGAATGAATGAATGAATGCTAGTATGTATGTGACGATGTCCCTGTACTACAGATTTGTATATGTATGAAGTTGTGAAGTTATATTGAGCTAAGCGTTAGATGCATAGGCTGTATACTGTATAGATAGGTTATTTAGTTAACTTAATCAATCAATTACCAACATTTGATTTAGACTAGTTAAATTAATTAATCAATTACCAGCATCTTAAACCATCATAAGGAATAAAATATATAGGTAGGTAGGACTTGGTGAATACGATTCACCGTGCTGGGTGATTCAATGTAAAGCAGGGAACCATAACTGAATAATTCAAATCTTAACCGTCGGCGAAAATGTCGTCTGCTCGATTGACTGCGTTTGCCGCCGTTGGAGCTGAACGCTGTAAAGATGATCAGTTGGGTCTTTTCCTGTGGTAGACGTTGGTCGTTACTTGAGAAACTATTCAACTCATCCGCTCCTGATCGATTCGATAAAAGAGTTCAGGAACTTTAGGTCGCAGATTTAAGTTGAATTAAAAGTAGCTCAGTCTGGCGAGATTTAGAGAAATGATCGAGTTGCATCGAACTATTGAGTGGCGGTTTCTGAAGTGTGGGGAACATTCAGCGGTGATTGGACGAATGGTTTTCTAGTATTAAGAAGGAACAGCGCTGAGGCGAGTTAAGTTATTATTTGTTCAAGTCGGTGATCAATAACCGGACGTTAGACTTCAGAGGAAGTTATTTTGTCGAATTATTTAAGGAAAGAACATTGTAATGTCGTTGTGGTACGATCAAGTGAAGGCAAAGATCTTCAGAACCAGGGCTTTTTTTCAGCCGGAACGCGCCGGTACGGCGTTCCGGCACCTTTTTCAGCTCCTAAAAAATAATTTATTTATTTTAGTAATAAAAACAATAATTTAGTTATTTTAATTTAATTTAAGTGTTTCTGAACTGTTTTCAGTGTTTATTGAGACCCCTCCCAACCCCCAATCCAGTTTTTCTTATGATTTTAGCCCGCCCATAATTGTTGCGTTCCGGCACCTATTGTTCCGTTCCGGAACCTTTTTTTCTAGAAAAAAAGCACTGTTCAGAACAGAGGCAATCTTCGTAAAGGCGTGTCCAGTACAAGTAGCTGCAAAGATCCTATAAATCCTAGAGGGCGGTTAGCATAGACCATAATATATTAGCAATTAGATTGTAAGATGTTGCTTAGGTGGAAGTAATCTTGCAAATCTTAGAGTCGACAGTTAACATTTCAAGCTATGATTGCATGATTGTAGTGTGTCTTTATTTATTTCTTGTATAAATATGTGTATATTATGCATAAAATAATTCAAACTGAACGAACTGATTGACATTGAATGAACGAACGACTGAATGACTGAATGAATGAATGAAAATATGAATGATTGAATATATGAATGATTGAATGAATGAAAGAACGAATGACTGAGTGAATGAATGAGTGAACGTACGAACGAATGTACGCTAGAATGAACGGTTGAACTAAAGAAATGAAATCTACATTTGGTCAGCGAAGAGGTCATTTCGACGAATGATCATAGAGTTAATTGACGATCAGCCACTAATGACCGACTCGTCTGACCATCAATTGGAATTTACGGTCCTTGTATACGTCTGCGAAGTCTCCGATTCAAAAAGCAACGATTGCGTGATAAGATTGGCACAGTCCTTTTCCATCGACCCAGGGCCACACCGGTCCTTTTCGCTCCACCCACCGTTGTTTAATTTCCTCCCAACCCGCCGTTTCTTTCCACCAGGAGTTCTCCTTACCCCACGGATCCTTTCCTCTCACCAATGGCCCTCCATCCTTTCCTCTCACAAAGTGGCCGCACTGTCCTGTCCTCTCACCCATGGTACCACCGTTCTTTCCTCTCACCTATGACCCGACCGTCCTTTCCTCTCACATATGTCTCCACTGTCCTTTCCTCTGACCCATGTCCCCATCGTCCCTTCAGTCAGGAACCTTTCCTCCCAACCGATCCAAACACCTATTGCCTCCCCCCCAATTTATTTCGAGATCTGCGTCTGAATCGTCTGTGCAACAGCGCCACTACTCGCACTCTGGTAGTGCCAGTTCCAAGCCTGGATAAAGGAGGAGGAAGACAACAAAGGCCCTGGCAGCGACAAGATACAAACATACATACATACATGCATACATACATGCATACACCTAGACACTATAACACATACACATACTAACACAGAGACACACTAACACAGAGACACACTAACACAGAGTCACGCTAATACAGAGAAACGCTAACACAGAGACACGCTACATACATACATACATACATACATACATACATACATACATACATACATACATACATACATTGCATACATACATACATACATACATACATACATACATACATACATTGCATACATACATACATGCATGCATAGTTCATAAATACATACATACAAACATATGCATACATACATGCATACATCTGTATGTATAAGATGTTGTTAAACGCTGGAAACTAATACGAGGCATCTATGCGAAGACCCACGCCTGTCGTCAGCGCCGCTTCCGTAGTCCTGATGCTGCGACTGACGTTGGCTGGTGACGCTGTTGCCGCAGCAGGTGGTGGTCATCAAGATGATGCCACGCATCGTTTGTCTAGAGTCCCGCCTCGACCCATCTGCAGTGTGAACAACGACACCGGCCTTCAGCGGCTGAGAGACCGAGTTGAGGGTAGGGTAGAATGTCACAGCTGGGTACCCAACGGTTTCGCGCCTGACCTGAGATTCAATGTTGGCGAGTCGACAGCAAATTCGGCCAAGGTCTTTACAAACAACTGCATTTGTAAAAAGTTGGCACTGTTATGAGATTGGAAGCCCTGGTGCGCGCTGGTACCCTGTTCGTGACTACGGGGAGCAATTGTTTGCCAGATTTCGACACAGAGAATCATAAAACGTGGAACACGATAACCGATTGGTTAGAGCGCTCGTCTTGTAACACGGAGTACGGGTTCGATCCTTCTCCTCTGAGACAGTTACTGTGTAGGGACCTTGAACAAATCCCTCACAATTAATCGAGGCTCTCGATTGATCCTTGGTCATCAGAGAGCGGCTCTTAGTAAATGCATAATAATTTAAAAACGTCAAGGAAATACGCACTGGACAGTGTCCCGTGTGGTTGACCAATTGGGCGAATGGTTCAAGCTGCAGACTTTCATTAATGCGTTTCAAGTTCAAATCTTTCTTAGCTACAAGCTAGCAGCCTTTGTCATACAGAGACACGCAAACACAGAAACAAGCTAACACAGAGACACGCAAAAACAGAGACACGCTAACACAGAGACACGCCAACACAGAGACATGCTAACACAGAGACACGCTAACACAGAGACACGCTAACACAGAGACACGCTAACACAGAGACACGCTAACACAGAGACATGCTAACACAGAGACATGCTAACACAGAGACACGCTAACACAGAGACACGCTAACACAGAGACACGCTAACACAGAGACACGCTAACACAGAGACATGCTAACACATAGACACGCTAACACAGAGACACGCTAACACAGAGACACGCTAACACAGAGACATGCTAACACATAGACATGCTAACACAGAGACACGCTAACACAGAGACACGCTAACACAGAGACACGCTAACACAGAGACATGCTAACACAGAGACATGCTAACACAGAGACATAAATATACACACATACGCACACACTCTTAGATGCGTTGACGTCTTGGAATGCCTTACTTCCGGTCGCCTCCTCTCCTGGTCAATCTCCACGCGCATGAACTACAGGTATTAATGGGATTTATGTTGCGCCTCTATATTAAACCTGCACTGCTTCTCGTCGAAGCCGTTCACTGACGCCCGGAAGTAGCGTTCGTTCTGTCACTCTTATTGGCGGAAAAGCTTCCTGAGAGCAGACGTTAACGAGACCAAAGAACACAACCCACGTGACTTCGGCTGTACACTGCACTTGTTCAAGGTCTTTATATGACGTATAATCTAATGACTTCTATGACGCCGTTATCGTAGTTAAAGTCTGAGTCATCGGTCGATAGTCGCTTCGAGTAAAATCCTAATCAAATGGCCGTCCAATAGGGGAGGGAGTTTCCAACCCGCGGGACCTATGTATGTAAAATATGTGTAATGTTACAGTGTTCGATTATTTCAAATGAGGTTTGTCATAATAATTGGGTTTACCAATGAGGAGCATAACCCCTTTGAAAGAGGTTGGAAGGTTGAAGAGGTAGGAAGAGTTTGAAGGAGGTTGGAAGAGAGATGTTTTCCAACCCGCAGGAGGTTATAAGAGGTTGGGAGGGTTGAAGAGATTGGAAGAGGTTGGATGAGATTGGAAGAGTTTGGAAAAGATTCGAAGAGGTTGGAAGCGGTTGGAAGAGGTTGGAAGAGGTTGGAAGAGATTGGAAGAGATTGGAAGAGATTGGAAGAGGTTGGAAGAGATTGGAAGAGGTTGGAAAAGATTGGAAGAGGTTAGAAGAGGTATGCTGGACGCCCTGGCCACGCATGGACAAGAACGGCGGAAGCAGACCTTCGCCCACAGTACTTTGGGTTGCACGCGATTTGAAGATGAGTCCAGTATACAGATGACTGTATGCGTGTCGTGGAAACGGCAATGCCACAGATGGTGATGATGATGATGATGATGATGATGATGATGATGATGATGATGATGATGATGATGATGATGATGATGATGATGATGATGGTGATGATGATGATGATGATGATGATGATGATGATGATGATGATGATGATGATGATGATGATGATGATGATGATGATGACGACGACGACGATGATGATAAAGCAATACGCTTCATGGTTCATTTTATTATCTTTCGTTACTGAGTCTTCATAGTATACCGTAACACACAAGCCATCCCAGTGTGATTCAAGATTAAATACCTCTCGAAGTCTGGCTAAACGAATATATGGCGTCGATAGAAAGTGTTATAAAGGTGTTTAAAGACTCAAAGCTTTATCCGTGTCGAGCTACGTCTTTCATTAATATGGCTGCGTGTCGTGGAAATGGCAATGCTCCAGAGAGGAGCATGCCACAGATGATAAGGATAATGACGATGATGATGATGATGATGATGATGATGATGATGATGATGATGATGATGATGATGATGATGATGATGATGATGACGATGACGAAGATGATGATAATGATAATGACGACGATGATCACGATGATCATGGTGATAATGATGATGATGATGATAGTGACGATGATGAAGATGATGATGACAACGACGACGACGACGACGATGATGATGATGAAGATCATGATGATAATGCTGATGTGTGAAGTTTGGTCACAATAGTGTCTAAATGTCCAGACATTACTGTGCAGAAATCCTGGCGTAAATCCATACACGGTGACAATCTAACGCGATTACTGCGAACGCTTCCAAGACATTTTCAACACATTATCCAATTTCAGTTCCGGAACTGGTTTCAGTAGACGCAACTGATGTATGTCGTAACGCACTGATACCTCGGCGGGAATCTCTAATGCATATTGGCGCTGTAAAAAAACTATGATCACGTACAACATTAATTTCGGCTCTGTCAAGCTCCAACTTTGGATAAACGATTATGTGACACTTCCGGGAAGTTCCGGCTACAGAATTGTCGTCACGCCCATTCATTCCTTCATTCCTTCCTTCCTTCTTTCTTTCTTTCCTTCCTTCATTTATTTATTTCTTCCTTCCTTTCTTTCTTTTTTCCTTCATTTATTCCTTCCTTCCTTCCTTCCATCCTACCTTCCTTCCTTCCTTCCTTCCTTCCTTCCTTCCTTCCTTCCTTCCTTCCTTCCTTCCTTCCTTCCTTCCTTCCTTCCTTCCTTCCTTCCTTCCTTCCTTCCTTCCTTCCTTCCTTCCTTCCTTCCTTCCTTCCTTCCTTCCTTCCTTCCTTCCTTCCTTCCTTCCTTCCTTCCTTCCTTCCTTCCTTCCTTCCTTCCTTCCTTCCTTCCTTCCTTCCTTCCTTCCTTCCTTCCTTCCTTCCTTCCTTCCTTCCTTACTACGATGGCTTGTCTCATCGTTTTCATAAGATCTTTCGTTGTCATCTTCGTTGTAGCCGAAGGTCTCATCATCATATCAATGGCAGAGTTAATGTGGCTACGAAGCCAGTTGATCTCCACCAACACTTTGGATGGACGGAACTCAACGCTCTTAGGAACCCTAGCATGGTCCTGATCTCAGACGCAACATATACAGTATAGATGTATACATACCTACATACACACACACATGCTTACTTATATTTATACAAGCACACAAACATGCATGCACAGATATATATGGGGGTTTACATCGACCAACATTATATATGACATGGAACGAACATATAAAAAAACACAGCTACAAAACTCGCAAAACAAACGTTGCTATATTAGCTCGAACATCTTATCAGCTTTCACCCCTGCTCCCAATTCGTATGAAACATTACTACTCTCTAATGTATCCCTGCCTCTCATATTGCAACATGACCTGGGCATCAACGCACGACTCGCGGTTGCGTAGGCCGGTTATTCTTCAGAAGCGAGCGATTCTCATAATCGCAGGGCTTTCTC
>OY744611.1:45697714-45712714 GCA_963556255.1 Allolobophora icterica
GTAAGACATCTGGTGACGGGGTCTTGACTCGCCAGGTCATGACCCCGTGCACTTTGTCAGCGGCCTTATTTTTCTTCCGTCGTCGGTCCGACCTTTGACTCCCATCGGGCGATTTTTCTCTTTTATGAACATCGTAAATTGGTCGCAAACGTGTTCGTGCCGCAGGGAAATGTTTGCAACAAACAGCTAGGTAGGCAGGCTGGCAGGTAGGTAGACGTAATGTAGATACGTAGGTAGGATGTTAAGAATGTTGGTAGGTGGGTAGGTAAGTAGGCGGATAGGTAGGAAGTTAGGAAGGTATGAGTGTTGTTGTAAGTAGATAGGTGAATTTGTTGATAGATAGGCAGGCAGGCAGGCATGTACTTAGCTAGGTAGGAAGATGGGTAAGTAGTTTGGTAGGTAGGCAATAAGAAAAAGTAGGCTGCAGGTAGGCGGATACATGGGGTAGGGAGGGAGGTATGTAGGCTGATATTATGTAAGTACATACATCTACGTACATAATGTTTGCATGCATTTATGCATGTATATAATTATGTACATAAATTTTATGTGTTTATGTTTGTATCTGCGTAGGGCTTATCTCTTTATCGCTAGAAATATCAGACACTGCCAATCGATATATGACAATCCATTTTCAATTTCATATGTGAGTGATATAGGATCACATTAAACCTACATCCGAAAAGTTACCTTGCCTGCAGAAAACACAACAAGCGAGAAATCGAATGAGAAGGCCGCAACGCAAATAATAAATGTCCGAAATAGCCTAGTGCTGTGAACTATTTTCACAGAAATGCGCAAAAGGTAACTTAAAACCTTTCACATTAGACTTCGGGATACATAACTGATTTCGAATGTGGAAACTCTATGGAATTCATTCGAGGTAGCAAAATTTTGTATAAGATTTAATACTCGATATTACGAAATTTTTGAGCAGAGATTTACGCAATGAATTTGTAACTACTTGTGATACAAACATGCTGCTGTCCTAACAATATATTCTGCACTTCCAACTGAATTCGATGCAATATTAATTTTTATTTTCGGACTTCCTGGGGGTATTTCCAGGCACGGTGAGATCAAACGTTCCCTTCTGATCCTGGTGGGTATTTTATTGCGATTTTACTCGAAGCGAATACCGACCAATGGGGGAGGGGTTGGGAGAACGATCTCCCACGGTTGCCAGAAGTGGGTGGAGGAATTTAGCGAACGTTCTTGGTAAACTGTGGGTTGTTGATTTCCTATAATATATTTAATTTATGTATCATATATGCAGGGCTGTATTGGTAAAATTAGAGGTGAGTACATGCTACCGGTTAGTTTTCCGAAACAAATTAGAGGTGAGTATACGCTACAGTATTTTGTGAGCAACGCTGTATACTCGCGTATACCCTCGACTACAGCCCTGCGTATAATTTATCGAAACATAATTATGTTATCTCGAAATAACGAACCCAAGGTTCGCTTGAGGTAACATATTTAGTACAGTCTGTTCCCTTATATATAAGTCGGCTACAGTGGGGTGTTTATTCTCCCGTTCCACTTGGGGGTTAGACTAATGTCTCGGCATCATGACAACGGTGTTATAAGTCATTGAATAATTTTTGATACACGCTGTATAAATGTGTGCAGGCTTACATGCTTGTTTTCTTTTACCTTGGAAGCGTCGTCAAGAATTACTATTTGACTTTGGTGAATCCATTTTGGAAAATATTCTTTGCTAGCACGAATCCCAGTTTCCTTCGCGGTACATTTCCGTTAAGGTTGTCTGTCTTTAAATCAGTGCAAGAATAAACACCTAACGGTCTTTTCTTAGACGTAACTTCGGTGTGATTTTCCTGAATTTGCAAGCGGTAATTATCTTGAAGAGACAAATTGACGCTACCGAAATCAATGTGCTGCGCCAGGCCAACCGTGTACGTTTTCAAGCTAAATTATCTCTGCTAAGCTACGAAGAAAAGAAGCAGTCCCTTAAACTAGCCCTGAGGCAGCCATGGGCATAAAATGCTAACGACTTCGTTTTCTTAGCTTCGGCATTTGAGGGCGGGTGGCCAGTCCTCTCCCTCGCCGTCTCATCTTCCCAATCGACAGTGTACTCATTATAGCTGAGTCAAGTAGGCGGCGCCGGTGGAGCAATTGGTTAAGATAGGACAAACTGTAGGTTTCAATTGCACGAAAGGAACTGAACGGGATTGGCGCCATATAATGTTCTATTGTTGCGTCGTCTGCAAGGTCACGTGACACGGGGACGCGGATTCGAATCCGATATCTATCTATCTATCTATCTATCTATCTATCTATCTATCTATCTATCTATCTATCTATCTATCTATCTATCTATCTATCTATCTATCTATATATCTATCCGTCTATCAGATTTATATAGCGCCCCTTCAAGGAATCTACTCAGAGGCAATATATTGAACTCGACGCAGGTAAACATGACGAAGTTGCCGCAACCAACTCACGTACAGCTGGTGGCAATTATAATTGTTATCATTATTTTTATTGTTATTATTATTATCATCATCATCATCGTCGTCGTCGTCGTCGCCATCATCATCATCGTAATTAGTAACTTCCATAGCGTCGGTGTCCAATACAAAATGCATCAACCGAGGGCGCGCCAAAGCTAAACTGTATTCAGGTCGGCATCCAAGATCAGTCCTTTGAGACCGAGAGACAGTTTGACAGCGATAACGGACACTGTGTCATAACGAAAATGACTGGCGTCGCCCTCCTCCTTTACTCTCAGTTGGGGCTGGCATCACCCGACTACACGGTAGGGGCGGAGTTAGACGTACAGCTCCGTCGATGACATTCATTGTCCGCGGTTGACACATGCCCTTCCGGTGTTTAGACGCACCGCAGACATCGACGACAATAGACGTACTCGTCCACAGACTTATAATCAGGTAGATCTACCGTTCGCGGAAGATAAACGCCGGTCAACAGATACCTGGCTGCAGCACGAATGCTTGGGATTACCTGGAGAATTCGTGTAGCTTTCCAGTTGACCGATTTCTCCAGAGCTTGGAAAGACTTCATGAACCCATTCGTGCGAGAATAGTAACGACATCTGGCGAACGACGTGGGAGACTGACGTGGTCGGGAGAGTTTATTACGTTCGGAGGGGTCTGCATCAAAGCGACACCTGGTGGGAGATGAATGGTTTATTTCTTGCTGTACGGGAATTTGTTGTAGATCGTTGATCCTTGCTTCCATTCAAAAGACCGTGAAAGACAGGCTCGTTTAAGTCTGGTGCTATATAATAGGAAGTGCAAAGCCATCGCAGGTACGATGACGTATCTAAGGGTCAGATGGATGCATATGTATGTATGCTTGTATGTATATATCTATGCGTGGATTAATTAGTATGTATGTATGTATGTATGTCTGTATATGTATGTATGTATGTATGTATGTATGTATGTATGTATGTATGTATGTATGTATGTATGTATGTATATATGTATGGAAGGCTGGATGGATGGAAGCATGGATGGGTGGGGTGCGGGTTGCTTTGGATGGATGGATGGATAGATGGATGGATGGATGGATGGATGGATGGATGGATGGATGGATGGATGGATGGATGGATGGATGGATGGATGGATGGATGGATGGATGGATGGATGGATGGATGGATGGATGGATGGATGGATGGATGGATGGATGGATGGATGGATGGATGGATGGATGGATGGATGGATGGATGGATGGATGGATGGATGGATGGGGTGCAGGTGGGTTTGGATGGATGGATAGATGGATGGATAGATGATGGATGGATGGATGGATGGATGGATGGATGGATGGATGGATGGATGGATGGATGGATGGATGGATGGATGGATGGATGGATGGATGGATGGGTGGATGGACGATGGATGAAGTTTTAGCTTCTTTCCAATCAACTGTCTACCTTATTACCCAGATTGTCCTATGAACCTTGACCTATTTTCAAATATACTTATCAAACGGTTATCAGCCCAAATGCTCACAGAATTACAGGAATAGTGCTCCTCAATCAGTTGCGTGGCTCTAAATAACTAAGCAAGCAAGCATGCAAGTAAGTAAGTAAGTAGTCTGTTTATGCATCTGACAGGCGCATGTACATTCGCGGCACTTTTGTTAATGTAGCACTATAAAACTCTTACTGGCGTGGGCGATTCGGAAACAGTTCAACCGGATATCGGGGTCGTACGCTGCACTTTCCTCCACCTCACCTTCGACAAGAGCCTACGTCATTAGAGGGTCGTTTGCCAATTACGGTCACAATAGCAACGTAAAGCTTTACGATTCGGGAGTCATAACCCCGACCGAAAAGCCGTTCGGAAGAGTAATAAGGTCACTGGCTTCTGAATTGTTCCAATGATGGACCAGCGCACCGCAATGGGGCATCGGCTTTAAACTCCGAACAATGTCGGTGTCTTTTATAGATCTGTTTGTTGACCCCGTTTCCAGACTGACAGTATTGAGGTCAAAGATCTAGTTTGTCTTATATGGCCTGTACATGAGCGCTTGATACTTTTATACACGTTCAATAAAGGTTGTTGTTGCTTCCCGATATTCCTACGTCAGTGTGCTTGCAGGTACGCCTAGATTTAGGTATATATTAAAGCATCATGCGGGAGGGATCAGGGATGTCGTTTCAGCTTTGTTCAGAGGAAGAAGCTGCCCCATTTGCTTCATGGTAAATCCAGCACTCAAAAATCATGGGGCCAGTGCTCCTGCCCCCCAAATGACGTCCCTGGGACGTACATGTATATTACTGGTTGCCGAAGCACAAACGCATTGAGTTTTAAAGTGTAACAGTAATACTTATGAGTAATTGTAATTGTAATCTGACATTTATAAAGCGCCACTTCAAGATAAACTCACCCGGGCGTGAATTGAAGTAGTGGCAGCATGAAAGGGAGGCAGCGGCGTATAACTGCCTTTCGGGTTGTGCTTCATATGATTATTATCCCACGGAGTTGTATGTCCCGATTTCATCCCTTCCTGGTCGTAGAGTTCTTCGCTCAGCTGCACACAATGACCTGGCGTTCCCCAACCCGAATTTATACGCTGCAACATAGAAATGTCGCTATGATCGGTCTAACTTTCTGAACAGGTTGCCTAGGACTTTGCGACATGAGCTCCTTGATTTTTCTGTATCTTTGTATCGTAAGTGCGTAAAAACCATTCCTTTTGTTTCTGGTTTTCTTAAGTTAGGGTGCAGGTTGAGCAGAAATCTCGAAGCAAATTTCTGTCCTGGCGGAGATTTGAACCCCCGACCTCTCGGCTGACAGTTCAGAACGCTGACCACTACACTATCGAGTATCCCCAACTCAGCCATAATGAGTACACTGGCCGTACACTGTCGGTGGGAAGATGAGACGGCGCGAGAAAGGACTGGCCACCGCCCTCATGTGCCGAGGCTAAGAAAATAGAGTCGCTAACACTTCCTACTCATGGCTGCCTCACGTCTATCTTTACGGACTGCTCTTCTTCAAAATATTAGTCAAAACTAAAAACCTCTGGGCATGGGCGGCGATCCCGGCGGGGTCGAGGGGGACATGACCCCCACCTTTAAGAGTGGGGGGACACGCCATACATCGGACCCCCCCAATTTTGAGGAAACCCCCAAAAAGGTCATCAAAGTTTTTCCCCAGATCAGTTCAAAACTCTTTTTTCACCAGATCAGTTCCAAAATGTCCCCCCACCTGTCAAACAAGATCGCCGCCACTGCCTCTGGGTCTTGTGTCGGGTTTCGCAGTTGCGCTGCGCTACCAATCTGAGGGTGGACGGCTCGATGCCCGGACTTTTGAGAACAGTCGGAAACCATAACACGACTGACTGTTCTTCTTTTCGGTTAGGTTCTTACAATGAGTGCATGCTAGTGTAAAAGTTAGAGTGCTGAATAAATTGTCAGCTCGGAAATCGTGGCTTCATCACCCGAAAAGTAATCGTGAACTCCAAATTTCTAAAACGCTACTCTTACAAAGCTCAGCGCAAAGCACAGCGCCGTCTTAAGGCATGGGCACGCTGGGCAGTCGCCAGTGGCCCCACTCAGGGGCGTCTATCCCCCCTTAAGTCATTGGAGCAAGTTCCCCTTTCCCCCTCTTCTTCTCCTACCACTTCCTTCCCCCCTAAAATGGTGGCACATACACTGACAGATCTTCTCCCACCCACCCCTATTTCTTGGATGGAGCATTTGCTCCAAGGTTTCAATGGTCTAGACGCCCCTGGCCCCACTATTATTATAGGGGCCCCCAAATTAAAAAGACCCAACAAAATTAATTTGTTCTTGACCTCTGGCTGAAGTAGAACTTCTTAGCTGTGAGTGCAAGGCTTATGTTAAATGGTTCAATATTTTCTGTTGATTAATCTTCGCTTTACAGTACGTTTCTTTATGTTTAAAGATTTATGTTGTTACAAAGTGAATGTTGAAAGTACCAAGAAATCTATAGGTTTAATTTTATTGACAGTTTATATTTTTACCCCCCCCCCCTGTTAAGACGGCACTGAAAGCACCAGCTTATTCACGAGCGCTGCGTCATATCAGAGGGGTTGTCCAGAGATTTATGTCCATTGGAGGCTCGAGGCCGGTTGCCAACAGGACAGAATCACATACAAGGATACCTCTTCCACTAGCGTCCTCTGTGTATGATATGAGTACATCGTCTGTACAGTGTCGGGTTGGAAGATCTGAGGTAGAAGTAGTTGACCACCCATACGAGGCTTAAAAATAAGCAACACCTGCTCATACTCTTTATCCTCGAATGTTCTTACGTCCTCACATGCATCATACCATCACCTGCCCAACGCTGTCATCGTACCTCCTGTATAATAAATGCACCATTGAAACTAAATCTCTGTTAATCGACATCGTTGCCTTATTGATGGGCGTCGAAATTGCCACTCGTTATAAGCGACGCCCATAAAATGTGCTGTGTAAATGACAACTTTAACGTTATAATAATATCGTAATGGATAATGGTTTATTGGTTAGTTGCTGTTCAACGGCGATTTGTCATAATAAAAATGATTAGTGTCCCCTCCTTCTTTACCCAGGCTTTGTGACTGGCACTACCAGAGTACGAGCAATGACGTGTGTGGTCTGGCTGTACGTATGTGACGTTAAACAGCTAACGACATGAAAACAAAGCAGGTTGTCTAGAAATGGCGGTAAGCTGGGATGAAGTTCTTAAAGTCGAGGCAAAGTCTGACAACAGTATTGCCTTCATGGATTTCCTTTTGTGGGCAGTTCGCCTGAGCTACAGCGCGCAGCTGCTCCGCGCAAGAGAAGCCAGCTGCAATAATCTCGTCATTCCATCATTATTTTACATCCGTCTACCGGGAAGACGTCGCTCATAAGCGACACTAAAAAATGCGCTTCGCAAACGATTGTGAGCGTCCGTTACAAATTACCTCGGCATAAACTATGACATTAGATCGTTTTCACAGACGTATTGGTCAGGATCCGGGCCAAACTTCCCACGACTATGGTATAATCGCTGTCGAATATTCCGATGTTATTGTTGGGCGATCCTCTCCTTCTCCTGTTCATGGTGTAAACATGTACATTAGGATGAAAACAGCATTGCCATCCGAATAACGATTTGTCCCGCCGGATGGTAAGAAGGGTAGTCAGGCCCTCGTCCCTCTGACCAGCTGATAGCGATCTTGGCGCCCTATCGTGGGCACGCCTGACCGAGTTGTCGTCCCCGAGGGCCCCATCTGGCCAGAGGGGCTTCGATGAGTGACCACGGGTCGCCTTGGTCAGATAGAGAAGCGACGGGGGTTGAGATGAATTGAGGTGACATCCACAGCAGCAAGGTAACTAAAAGCCGGTCATACGAAGAGATCTATGTTTACTACTTCCTGTGGGTGTAAGGGCGGATGTATGCATGTGTGTTTGTGCTTGCGGGTGTGTGGGTGTGTGGGTGTATAGGTTGAAGTGTTGTTCATTTTACCTCGATTCAAAATGTATCTCCGAACGACTGCTAGAACAGCGGTTTTCAAACGATGGTACGCGTACCACTAGTGGTACGCCAGATGTCGCGAAGTGGTACGCGAGAAAAATCAAAAAGATTACATTCTTAAAATTGTATATTAATTGTTTGATTTGTCTACCTACGGTCTCACATTAATTGCAAGGGGACTTCGAGCTCGCCTGTTGTTTTTGATCTGACCTTTTCTGGTGGTACGCCAACATTCGAATGGTGGTACAATAAATATGAAGTTCGAAAACCGCTGTACTAGAACATTCGTATCGCGCTGTATTGAAACGTTTTTAATTGTATTCAATACATTGTCTTTCACTGTGCTGAGTTGTTTCGAATTGAAATGCATTGAAATGTAGGGCCTATTAAAATGCATTTCAATGTATTTTGTCTTATTGTATTGCATTATATTGCCTTGCATTCGATGCAACACAAATGCATTTACATATACATACATATATACATACATACATACATACATACATACATACATACATACATACATACATACATACATACATAAATACATACATACATACATACATACATGCATACATGCATACATACATACATACATACATGCATACTAGGGGTCAGCCGGAAATCGCCTCGGACATTTGCCTCGACCGAATATCCCGTTTTTTGGCACTATTCGGAAGTATTCGCTTCGGCAAATACTGTACACACAAATAGTTGCTTCTTTGCCTCACTTGCCGGAATTTGTAGGCTCATAAAATCAGCTTTGAGATTCATCTAGCATATTCAATTTGAAGAAGAAAAGTACAAAAACATCAACACCGGAAGTCCACAACAGATGTCAAGTCCATTTTCACTGATCATTAATTTTTTAAATTCAAAATCTATTAGTCAGTTTTTACAAATACAGAAATTTATTTCGATAAGTTTTCATTACATGAAAATGTTAAGCTTCGCATATGGAACAAATGATACTCGGTTCGTACCCGGATCCGGCAAATAGTACATCCAAATACTCGGATTCGGTACTCGGTAGAAAATGTCTACCCGGCTGACCCCTAATGCATACATGCATGCATGCATACATACATACATACATACATACATACATACATACATACATACATACATACATACATACATACATACATATGTAGTGTCTACGTTGGTCGCCCGGAATTCGGGGTTACCGACCAACGGAAGAAGTATGAAGACGACTCGGGTGTTCACGAGAGGTTTATTCGGCAGCACGACATCCGACCAGCGACTCCGACCGACAAGGCACGATCCCCAGACTGAGCAACTTTACAAGCTTAACACTGCTCTTAAATCCCCTTCCGGTCGGCGTCGCTTGGTCTACATATTTTACACAAGCACGAATACCAGCACCCTACGTGGCTTGACCACTGGTGCCATTCCCCTGTCTAGTCTAGACACTAGTGCATTCCTGCTAGGCCTACGCATAGCACAGCTCTCTACCTCTGTCATTCCTCTATGCCTGTCTGTCTTCCGATCAAGACAGACTGTCTGTCTACCTGTCTATCTCTGTCTGACTGTCCGTCTCTCCGACTGTCTGTCTGTCTGACTCCCATTCACTCTGTCTCTCTGTCTCTATCTCTCCCATGCCTGTGTCTGTCCTATGCACCCCTACACATACATACATACATACATACATACATACATACATACATACATACGTGCATACATACATATATACATACATACATACATGCATACATACATACATACATACATACATACATACATACATTCATATATGAAGCAAACATGCATTCATACATACATACATGCATTGCATGCATACTAACATGCAAACTGAAATACATACCTGCATGCATGTATACACACATAAATACATACATACATAGATACATATATGCATACATGCATACGTACGCACCGACGCATGCAAGTGCGAAGTACTAGGGTCTGAGAGACAGATCAGTCTTTGTTGTTTGGGAAATAAATTGACGAATATGACTAATAATGTATGAATTGGAAACAAAGACTCAGACTCATTGTCTTACTGATTCAAAGCTTCATTGTTTCCTGGCTGTCGATGCACTCCAGAGTCCGCATAAATACACAATTGTTCCAAAGTGTCAATAGCACGTGTCAAATGCATACATGTCCCAAACTACGGCGAGCCCTAATAATAATAATAATAATAATAATAATAATAATAATAATAATAATAATAATAATAATAATAATAATAATAATAATAATAATAATAATAATAATAATAATAATAATAACAACAATACCCCTACTGCTGCTGCTGTCATTGGTTATGAATATTCATTAGTTGGAAACGACCAATGAGAGGAGCATAAAAAAAGTTCACCTCATAACATTTCTTTTTGTTTACATTGTGCTTTGAGCGCAATACTGCATACATAAGCAGATTCATATGCACAAATACTTATGTATACAAATACTTATGCAAACAAATACTTATGCATACAAATACCCTATATATACAAATTCATACGAGGGCCGTCTGTCTAGTATGCATTCTTCATTGAAGGTGCTTGAGGTTCCGCAAAGGGATCACCAAAAGCCGTAAAAGTCAATGGTTGACAACAGCCCTCCCCTACATCCAGGGTCAGGCTTTATAGCCGTCTGTCTGGACAGGTGCTCGACCCTCAGTAGGGCTCCGAACCGAGCGGTCGAGGACAAATTCCGGTGGCATAGTCCTTAAAGAAGGGCGCCATCATTTCCTTAGTACATTCTTACGTCAGTTGTTAGTGCTCTCTTTGCACAGACGCAATAAGTCAATTATTGTCGGCTTATTTGTAGAGCGCCTGCAGGACTCCGCATCAGTCTCTCGATCTTTATGTACATCTTTCTCTACGTGTGTGTCTGTGTGAGTGTGTCGGCACGTGTCTTTATCTGCGCGTGTTCGTGTGTGTGTACGTTTTAGTGTGTGTGTGTGTGTGTGTGTGTGTGTAGGTGTTCGTGTGAGTGTGTGTGTGTGTGTGTGTGTGTGTGTAGGTGCTCGTGTGTGTGTTTTTGTGTAGGTGTTCGTGTATGTGTGTGTAGGTGTTCGTGTTCGTGTGTGTGTGTGTGTAGGTGTGTAGGTTTTCGTGTGTGTGTGCGTGTGTGTGTGTGTGTGTGTGTGTATGTGTGTGTGTGTGTGTGTGTGTGTGTGTGTGTGTGTGTGTGTGTGTGTGTAGGTGCTCGTGTAGGTGTGTGTATGTGTGTATGAGCTCGTGTGTGTGTGTGTGTGTGTGTGTGTGTAGGTGTTCGTGTATGTGTGTGTAGGTTTTCGTGTGTGTGCGTGTGTGTGTAGGTGTGTGTGTGTGTATGTGTCTAGGTGTGTGTAAGTCGGTGTGTAGGTGTTCGTGTTTGTATGTTTGTGTGTTCGTGTATGTATGTGTGTGCGGGGGTTGGTGAGTGGGTGTGGTTGGGCGTGTAAGCAGGGCGTAAGCGCGTGCTCATATATAACTACCCGGAAGCAGCTTATGACGTAACTAATGCAATACACAATCTATTCAAAAGGAATCCGAAATAATCCAATGAAGTCTCGTCTAATCCTCTCCAATCGCACCTGCGTAACATATTACACCAACACCTGCACGTTCATCCTTGCACTCGATAATGTCCTAGATGTTTTCAGTTTGGTGCGTTCCACAGAATAGATAATAATGGTCAGTCATACACCTTTCCCAGGTAACTTCCTTCATGTACGTTTCCCAGGTATGTTCAGTCATTCAAAATATCGCCAAATATCGACGCGCAACTATCAGTCACACTTACACTTTGAATTACGCATGTCATGTTCATCACCCGCTTTCAATCACACCTGCACTTTCAGTCACACCTGCACTTTGAGTCACACTTGCACTTTGGGTCACTCCTGCACTTTGAGTCACACCTGCACCTTGAGTCACATATGTACTTTGAGTCACACAAGCACTTTGAGTCACATAATTATACACTTTGAGTCACACATGTACTCTGAGTAGCACATGCACTTTGAGTCACACCTGCACTTTGAGTCACACATGCACTTCAAGTTACACATGCACTTTGAGTCATACCTGCATTTTCAGTTACACCTGCACTTTAAGTCACACATGTACTTTCAATCACACGCACTTTCAGTCACAACTGCTTTCTGAATCACATATGCAATTTGAGTCATACCTGCATTTTCAGTTACACCTGCACTTTCAGTCACACCTGCTTTTTCAGTCACACATGCACTTTCAGTCACACCTGCACTTTTAGTCACACCTGCCCTCTTAGTCGCACCTGAACATAGTTCAATCCTAGCTCCATTCACTTCCATTTGTCACTAGTTTACAACCGCGTGGGCGTCGAACCCCCTCCGCCCCCCCCCCACAGAAACAGTTCCATTACGCCCGTACACGTTTTTATATTCAACCGTCAGACCTGCATGGACCGTCAAGCGCCTATACAGCGTCGTTCAATTCCCATCGATCTAATCGATCTTCCAATAGTTCGATATCTAGCGATGTGCCTCTTGAACGTCATGCAACGTTCCTCGTGATGCTCTGAAAGCCTGATCGATCATTCCTGAATGCGGCTGACAATTAGTGGGCAAATGACTCGCGCGCTGACAATGGCGTCTCGTCCTGTCCCTGATTACCGCGGTCTTGTCCCCGCGCTTCGCTCGGAAGACTCTTCAAGCGCCTCCTGGACCACGGCTCTGAGAAGGGCCTCCCTATAGAGGGCTGTAAACATGTGTGTATCTATTCATTTCTATGGTACCACTCAGTAACGCTAGCGTAAGTGAATTTATGTCTTTAAAAGCACGATATGATCGCTTCAATGTAGCTGGTCTCTTTTTTCCGGAGCTTGGCTGGAGTGCCTCTGAGCACGTACAAAGGAGCGCTGCATAATTAGTATGCATGAGTAATGAATGAGAGAGGACAGACTGAACGAATAAACGCCTTAATTACTTAATTATCTAATGATTTATTCAGCTGGGAACTGTCTCCACTGGGTCCCACGCAAACACGTACAGGCCGTCTAACGAATTCCCGACCACGGTTGACGCAGCGCTCGTGAAGAAGCTGGTGCTCTGCGCTTGGCTTTAAAGTGGCGCTTTAGAAGTTTGGAGATTACGATTACGATTACGACAGTCGACGTATAATTATATTTGTTATCTATATTACCGTTCTTCTACTGTTACCTTTATTATTTTTCATTGTTTAGACTGCTATTGTTCGTAATTGTGTCTTGTCCGTCTATCATTGATAGTTGCTGGTTCCTCTGTTTATCTGGAACTCTACCTCGTCGCGTTAACAACTGTCCAACGAAAGTTTACACAAAAACTTTGGTCCTTAAGTCGACCTATTGATTGTTTGCTCTTTTCCGGCTTCAATATCCACTTCTGACCTTTGGTAGAATAGAAGAACAATATTAAATTAGTTGCATTGTATTGTATTGTAGTGCATTCCATTGCATTGTATTATATTGTATTGCATTCCATTGTATTGTATTGTATTCCATTGTATTCCATTGTACTGTATTGTACTGCATTCCATTGTATTCCATTGTACTGTATTGTATCGCATTCCATTGTATTCCATTGTATTGTATCGTATTGTATTCAACGACGCCGTTCGGCTTCTATAATATACAGCCACACACAGACACCCACAGACACCCACCCACCCACCCACACACACCCACCCACACACACAGACACCCACACACACAGACACCCACACACACACACACCCACACACACACACACACACACACACCCACAGACACCCACCCACACACACACCCACACACACGCCCTGTCTGAACATTTATGCAGCGCCACTATTTTCAATTTGGCGAATGACTGGATCTTTGGGAATTCCCACAAATCAACGCGTGGCCATCGAGAAGACTCTTGGCATCACAGTCATTTGTCTAGCGCTGTTGTGTCATGCAGATTATGGTGTTGTCTTCCCGTGTTTTATAGTCTTTCCTATGGTGATGCCGTAGCTCGTTGCGGACGGTCTATAAAAAGTCCGGCTGTTTACGGGACACGGGAAACATTTACGGCCGGAACGACGCAGGAGGGGAAGATGGAAGATGTGGGACCCATTGACCGTAATTGTTCTTCGACGGGAATCGAGATTAAGAAGTCGTGTGGCAGAGGCTCTGGGCTAGGTGGAGTAACTGAGGGGGACTGACAGACCGACAGACAAACAGACAGAGAGAAAGACTGGCATACAGACAAAAAGACAGACAGACAAACAGACATAAAGACAGATAAACATACAAAAACAGACATACAGACAAAAAGATAGACAGACAAACAGACATAAAGACAGATAAACAGACAAAAAACAGACAGACAGACAAAAATACAGACAGACAAACAGACATAAAGACAGATAAACAGACAAAAAACAGACAGACAGACAAAAATACAGACAGACAAACAGACATAAAGACAGATAAACAGACAAAAAACAGACAGACAGACAAAACTACAGACAGACAAACAGGCAGAAAGAGAGACAGACAGAAGTATGAACACAAAGAAATGTATTCTTCTACACAATACAATGGACAAGTTGCCATTGTATAATGTAGTAATATAAATATTATCCTATTCATTATGGTAATTTCATGTAATGTAATGCTATGCGATGCCAAGCAACGTAAATATGATGCAATGTGTTGTAAATGCTTTGTACATTTTCATGTAATGTAAATGCTTTGTAATTTGGATGTACATGTGACGTAATTTAGTGTAAATGCGATGTGATCATATGTAATGTTGACAATCTACATTAGCACTGTAACTAGGTTACTTTTATGGCTAAAGTAACTCGCCAATACCTGCGCTCATATTTACCTTTTTTACGATAACTAAAATTACATTCTCATTTACACATAAGATTACAACACGCCTACAACTTACAGTTTCTGCATTTACACCTACATTGAGGCAACATTACATTACATTTACATTACATTGCATCTTTTAGGATTGGCAAAGATTGATGCATTAACGGCAGGTGCGCTCTCGTCA
>OY744611.1:45717714-45730625 GCA_963556255.1 Allolobophora icterica
CAGAGACTGAGTTTCTCTCTTTTCTAATTCTCTTGCATTTATATAGCGCCGGTAACTAATGAAAAATTCGCCGCGACTGACGCTGTCTTTGGCATGATTGACGTCATTGTTCGATGCTGCGACGCAGGACGAGGTTTTGACTGAGGCGCCGGCAGTACTCGAGCAATTCGTCAAACGGACCGCGTTTCATTCAACAGTAGCTCTGTCTGTCTGTCTGTCTGTCTGTCTGTGTGTCTGTGTGTCTGTCTGTCTGTCCATCGGTCTGTCTGCCTCTATCTCTCTGCGTCTCTTTCTTTGTATCCGTTCAACTTTTTCGTCACTTTGTCCGTCAACCTTTTCGTCACTGTGTTCGTCTTTCTCTCTCTGTTTCTGTCTCTGTCTCTCTTTCTTTCTCTCTACGCATCTCTCCGTCTCTCACATTTCTGTCTTGTCTCTCTAAGTGTCTCTGAGTGTTTCTCCGTATCTCTGTCTGTCTATCTCTGCGGAAATACGAGGAAGAAGACGTAGACGACGACGACGAAGAAGAAGAAAAAGAAAAAGAGGAAGAAGAGGAAGAGGAAGAGGAGGAGGAGGAGGAGGAGGAGGAGGAGGAGGAGGAGGAAGAAGAAGAAGAAGAAGAAGAAGAAGAAGAAGAAGAAGAAGAAGAAGAAGAAGAGGAAGAAGAAGAAGAGGAAGAAGAGGAAGAGGAGGAGGAGGAGGAGGAGGAGGAAGAAGAAGAAGAAGAAGAAGAAGAAGAAGAAGAAGACGACGACGAAGAAGAAAAGAAGAAGAAGAAGAAAAGAAGAAGATGAGCAGTCTTTCAACCTAACCCAAAAGGCAGCCATAGGAACGATATCTCAGCGGCTTCCTTTTCTTACCCTCGGCATATTAGGGCTGGCGACGAGTCCTCTTCCTCGCCGTCTGTTCTTCCCTCCGACAACTTACCTTATACCTGAGTTTATGAGAGAAAAAACTGAAACCAATCATGAACAGGAATAGAAATAGGAATATGATCACCGACACAGATCACATGAATTATAGTCCGACTAATAATAAACTCGAGTTTTAATTAAGTTTTTAAATCGCAGAATTTTATAGTCCTGTGTAAACCACAGGTTGCCCGTTCGTCCCAACTCTGCTTAATGAGATGCCTTAACTGGCGCCATTTCGACGAAAGCAACGGAGCACTGCTTCCACGCATTTCCTTTGATGTTGTCTTTGCTTTGTCAGCCCATAGCGCCCTCTGTGGGGCTTTCCGTATGCTCTGTTTACAAGCCTTTTCGAGGTACACGCGGGCCTCACCGTTTCCCCAAATCCATATTTGTTATTGGGTGTTAAGGGACGTTTTATAGCATGGGGGCCCGTCCGCGGGTTTTGTTGTGCCGGAGATAGCATGGTGACAAATCCAGAGATCACTGGGTGCCTACCCAGGATATCGTTGGTGCCTAATTTCCATAGGAGAGGGGTCTTACGACAAAATCTCATGGTGACTAACCCCGATATCACATGATGCCGAACATCTATACAACAGGGTGTTTAATCTCCACATCACAGGGTGTCTAAATTCCATATCACAGGATGCCTGATGTCTACATCATAGGGTGTCTAAATTCCATATCACGAGGTATCTAAACTCCAGGTCACATGGAGCCTAATCTCCACATCACAGAGTGTCTAAATTCTATGTCACGGCGTGCCTAACCTTCATATCACATGGTGTCTAAAGTTTTAAGTCCGTTCACTCTGTGATATTGAGGGTGGATGACTTGTTTTATGGAGGTTAGACACCCTTTTCATTCGTTCAATCATTCGAGTATTTATATAGCACCTCTTCAAGGGGCTACTCAGAGGTACTCCAGACTCCCGCAAATAGAACAGTTTTCAGTCTAGTGTAGAACTGGAGTTCTGGGGAGCAGGCGCAGCTACGGAGGGAGCCCGTTCCATGCCGTCGGGCCCACCACTGAAAAAGCACGATTCTGCGCGGTGGCTGTGCGGGCCAAAGACACAATGTTAACGACGTTCATAGCAGACAAGCGGCAGTCAGTGGGAGGAAATTGAGGATGGAGAGAGTTTTCAGTGGCTTGACGAACGTCGTGGATCTTGGCTGCATACGAGGCCAAGAACTCATAAGCAATGAAGGGTGGGGAGTCCCGAGGGCGGTCAGCGTGACTCCGGCAACGACCAATAAGAGCGTTGAATGTAGCCCACAGCCTCCTAGGTTCTACAGCGTAGGATGCAATCTTGGCCTCCCAGTATGTCCTCTCCTCTTATTTATATCGACGGTGCATATTGCGAACAAATTGAACCCAGGCCTGACGATCCGATGGTTGCCTGGTTCGCCTGTATATTCTCTCATATCGGCGATCTTGTCGACGCAGAGAGCGACACTCCTTGTCAAACCATGGCGAGAGGGGGCACCGGACGAACCCGGACCGATAGTAACGGGAGGAACCGTTCGATGAAGTCAGTCATGTATTCTGTATTCTGGAGATTAGGCACCCTGTGGCAAATCACAGGGTTTCTAAATCTAAATTTTCTAAATAGAAATTTCAAAATCACATTGTTTCTAAATTCCATATCACAGGTGTGTCTAACTTCCATGTCACAAGGTACCTAATCTCCACATCATAGGGTGTCTAACCTCCATACCTAAGGGTGCCTTGTCCCCACACCACAATCAATCAAACAATCAATCAATCAATCAATTTCGTTTATTCTCAAAAGCAAGTTGACAAGGTCGCAACTTGTAACAGAGTACAACTAATCTCAAGAATACAGGGTGTCTAAACTCCAGATGACAAGTTCTCCGCCTTCAATATCACAGAGTGCAAAGACTTGAAAATTCAAACAGCTGTCTCGTTTCTAGAGCACAGGATGTACAACCTCATGGTCAAAGGTCCAGAAAATGCGATACATGAACGTAACTTATTTAATCAATTACCAGTGCAGGTGCAGTATTCCCCCTTACCCAAACAGGCGCAGTATTCCTCCTTACCGAGTATGATGTCGAGACTTAACACGATCAATCTTACGTTACATAAATTCATAACGGCCCTCGGTGTGAAAGGATATATACCACGCTGTCCAGCGCCTATAACAGATGGGGTCAAGGGTCACGTCATGGGTCGGCTTCCGACCGTCCAGGAAGAAGCTACGGACGGAGCAAGCAAACTGTAAGTGATGCGACATGGTCACGATACCTGAGATTCAGCGGCAGAATGAGAAATGTCAACGGAAGTCATGCATCCGATAAGAAGTCCTGGCAGGCGTGATGGATGAACAGCTACGGCGGCCGGTTCCGGAGATGAAAGCGGCGCGCGACTAGTTCAAAGATGGACTGTACGAGGGCGGCAAGGTTCAAGGCGGTGGCGGCAACAATAAAGATGAATCGGTCAATTGTAAAAGCTACATTAGCTTGAACAGTTCGAGAAGGCGAGTAAGAGTCTACTGATTGTGTTAGTTCAAGGATCAAAGACACTGCCAAATTTAGCTCAAATAGGGATGAGTTCCAAGAAGCACAGAATGGCTGAAGGCGGTGACATTTCATTTTGATAAATTTAGGAGTGGATATTGATCTATAGCGACCGTGTGGCCTCGACCTTGCTCATTTTCAGTGCAGATTCTTCACCACCGCTGCCTATTTGAATGGGCGCCACGCCATTTAAGGTCCTCGTGCTGGCACCGTGATAACTCCGCTCCTGAACGAAGCGGTTCAAAGCGTCCTGAGCTGGGCTGTGATAGTTCAAAGGATTGAACCGACGGGTTCACAGTTCATTGACCACTTGCTATGTCTCTTTGTCTTGATCAAGGAACGATTGGTCACCGCTTTCATCGACAGCGTCCACATACACGTAGACATACACTTAGATATACATACACAGACATGCACACATACACTTAGACATACGCATAGACATCGCCCCACATGCACACATACCCAGAGATACACGTGAACAGACAACCAAAGCGAGGATTGAGATGGCTCGGATTGTCTGCAGTGACAGCAACAGAGACTATTTAACAATGCGCGTAGACACAGAGACATACACACATACACATAGACAGATATAGACAGATATAGACATACGCATACACACAGACATGCACACATACACAGACATACACACAAATACACATAGACATACACACATAGACAGATATAGACGTACACAGGGACGTCTATCCCCCTAAGTCATTGGAGCCCCGTCCCTTTTTCCGCTCTTCTTCCCCCCTCCTTGTTCCTCCCCCCTAAAATGGTAGCACACACACTGACAGATCCCCCCCCCATTTCTTGAATGGAGCATTTGCTCCAAGGTTTCTATGGTGTAGACGCCCCTGGACGTACGCATAGAAATACGCCCACATAAACGTAGACATGCACGCACATACACTTAGACATAAATTATACGCACAAACTCACAGATATACCCACACAAGCACAGACAGAGACCTACTTGTACGCTGGGGACGTCCACTGCTGTTTAACTGTGAAATAAACTCTGATCTTGTTCACTTAATCGTCAAAGGAATGCTTCAAACGACTTATTCACTTCCACCGAATTAAGCGTTAACTGCCCCGTGGAACGATTGTCTCAAACCGTCTCATTGTCTGTCTGTCTGTCTATCTATCTGTCTGCTTGCCTGCCTGTCTGTCTTTCTGTCTGTCTGTCTGTCTGTCTATCTATCTGTCTGTCTGTCTGCCTGTCTGTCTGTCTGTCTGTCTGTCTGTCTGTCTGTCTGTCTGTCTGAGTGTTTGTGCCTCTGCTTGACACGCAGAGAAAGGGGAATGTGGGTGAAGGACCTTTTGAAAGAGCCGGAAAACAGAAAGCGAACAACAATAGGAACAATAGAGCCTTTGTACGGCTGTCACAGGGGGAGTGTCAAAGAAGTCAAGGATCTTTGACTGGGGCACGAAAATGCGATCGAACGCCGGAAAACGGAAGAACAGCCCCCCTCTCTGTCTCTTTATATAATTATATAATATAATTATATATATATATACTGTATATATATACAGTGCTTTTTTTCAGCCGGAACATGCCGGAACGGCGTTCCGGCATCTTTTTTCAGGTTCTAAAAAATAATTTATTTATAATAAAAGCAATAATTTAGTCATTTTAACTTGATTTCAGTGTTTTGAACTGTTTTCAGTGTTTATTGAGACCCCTTCCAAGCCCCAAGCCCGTCTTCTCGGGATTTTAGCCCGCCCATAATTATTCCGTTCCGGAACCCATTGTTCCGTTCCGGAACCTTTTTTCCAGAAAAAAGAGTATATATATAATATATATATATATATAATGTACGTTGTGCAGTTTTATATATTGTTATATTTGAGGGGCGCAGTTATAGAGGTGAAGGACTGCTCGCCTGACGCTCACAAAGGCATGAGAAAGGCAGTCCAAGACTATAGAGCCCTACATAATTATATTAATTATAACAATAGTAATAGTAATAATAGTGATAATTATATGGTGATGGCTGTTGTGATGATGTTGATGATGATGTTGATGATGATGATGATGATGTTGTTGTTGATGATGACGATGACGATGACGATGACGATGACGATGACGATGACGATGACGATGACGATGATGATGATGATGATGATGATTTCAGTGTTTTGAACTGTTTGATGATGATGATGATGATGACAGTAATAATAATAATAATAATAATAGTACTGATTTCGATAGCGCCGTAGCACTGCCGAGTCCGAAGAAAAAGGCGCTGTACATGAATGCAAAAATCAATGACACTTACATGATAATTTAAAAAGATAGGTTGCATGTGCTCTCCGCAGATACACACACATATATATATATGTACGTATATATAATCATAATATATGAGGGGCACAGTTGTATGGGTGAAGCATGCCACATAATTGAACAATAGGGACAGGGCTATCGCATTCTGGAGGTTAACGATGTAACGGCTGAAGCAGAACAGGAAACGCATAATCGGTGACCTAGCAACAGACCTTCCCAAAATCCACCTATATATATCTCCATTTCCGTTCCAGTTTTCATCCTCGCGTCAACCTTGACCTTCAAACGACCGTGGTACTGAAACGATTTAATTGAATGTAATGAAATATTTCCGTCCACTCAGTGACGACAAGATATCCCTGGCAACAAAGACTGCTGCATAGAAGTAGTTGGACATCACCGTTCGTAATCGTAATCGTAATCGTAATCTCCAAACTTCTAAAGCGCCACTCGAAGGCCAAGCGCAGGACACCAGCCTATTCACGAGCGTTACGTCAGATCAGAGGGGGTTTCCAGAGAGTAGTCCAAAAGAGGTCCAAGTCCGATTTCCAGGAGGCCAAACCAAAGCAAAGGGGGTTTCCAGAGAGTAGTCCAAAAGAGGTCCAAGTCCGATTTCCAGGGTACTAGATCAGAGGGTTTCCAGAGAGTGGTCCAAAAGAGGTCCAAGTCCGATTTCCAGGAGGCCAAACCAAATCTAAGGGGGTTTCCAGAGAGTAGTCCAAATGAGGTCCAAGTCCGATTTCCAGGGTACCAGATCAGACTTCACCGCGAAGTGTCCAATTGGTGCCATTCTCCTAGAGGCTTCTACTCTCGTTGTATGTGATGAAATAAAATCGGAACGTACACAACGTGTGTCTTTATACTAATCGCAATCCTAACAGTTGGTGTGTTGATTAACTAAATCGACAGAGCAGCTCATTCTAGGGCTCGTACTGATTAAAAACAATCCATTAATCTCTTAAGTTTAACTTCGATTAATCAATTAAATTCGATTAATTTGGTATCTGTTATGTAAAGCGTGAAAAACTGTTAAAATCTAGTCACAAAATCAGTTACTACTTTCTTCCACGGCAACGGTAAGCGAACTGTTTACTACAATGAAGACAGTTAGTTTTGTCGCCATCTTCGACTTTGCCATCAGCATTCACCTTAGATGCAAAATGATCGCTTAATTTTCCACTTAAATGTTTCACGTTATCATTTTCACCACTTTTTATTCCGAAAATGGTCCGCTTGACATCATGAAAAAAGTAAGAACATTAATCGAACAAGCCGAAATTAATCGATTAAATTTTTTAACGATTAACTGATTAAATAACCGTTAAAATCCGCAACCCTAGCTCATTTACAACGACACTAAATGAAGGGATCATAAGGACGCTCTATAAAAATCACATTGCAACACGGAAGATCGCGTCGTAGGGTAACGTAATTTAATATAAGCTTAATTCATTAGTTTTAGAACAGAACAATTCCCTATTTCACACTTAGGTGTAACTTTAGCCAGGATCTAATTTAATGACATTTTTAATATGTAGTTAGTTATTTAAAAAAAATTAGGGTTAGCTTCACTTGGGCTGAGGTGCGAGATAGTGTAGTGGTCAGCGTGCTGAACTGTAAGTCGAGAGATCGGGGTTAAAATCCCCACCAGCATAGAAACTTGTTTCTCGATTTCTGCTCCACCTGCGCCCTCTGGCAAACTCAGCTATAATGAGTACACTGACCATACACTGCGAGGGAGAGGACTGGCCACCCGCCTTCGTAATCCAAGACTGAGAAAATGGAGTCGCTGACACTTCATACCAACGGTTTTTCTCGTGGTTAGATTATCTCATCACTTGGGGCCACAGTACAGCGTGCGGAGCCACCTTATTTTCCTCGCCGTATATCCTACTCTCTTCCGTAACCGGAAACGTGAGTTACACTGAGTAACGGACGTACTCGCAGTGGTCAACATCCGTCGAAAATCTGTCCCTAAGTCCGGTCTATATTTATTTGACACTTGGAATGGCCAGCGCCGCGGCAGTCCGTACGACGGGGCCTTCTGTTACGACGTCCACTTCCTTTAAGTCAACAGCGCCGGTCTCTAATATCGCTCACTGGCCTGATTTACCCTCCGACGGTTGGGGGCTGTGTCGACTGACAGGTGAACCATGCAGCAGATGCTTAGGGAGGGTTTGTTGTAAGGGCGTGTATCCCTTCTCGCTGAATTTAAGCGGGATCAGAGAGCGTTTCGCTTCCTTATGAAAGGTCACGTTTCTATAAGAAAGCAACAGATTAGCGCGGCAGTGACGGAATTAATATATAAATATAAATAGAAGAGGCTCTAAGGCTAAGCACGTTTAGCAGCGTCTAATCTCCTGTAAACAATCATTCATTAATTACGATGATTTTTACAGCGCCCCTTCAAGATGTCTACTCAGGAGAGTCCCCGACCCAGCCGTGGCTGAAGAGGACAGTCTCTAAAATCATGACACTAAAAACAGTGTCTAAAATCATCAGAGAAAAACTGTTGAAGTTGCACGGCAGAAAACACAAGCTCTGAGCAATGAGCAGAGTTATTTTCAATACAAAAAACAGATTAATTACGTCGAGCATAGTAGTTTGCATAGCGCCGGCGTTTAATGCACAAGGCGTTGACCGAGGGCGCATCAAAACACGAAGCTCTAGTCACGTCGATACCAGACAGTCAGTCATTCCACTAAGACATAGAGGCAGCCTAATGGTGGAAAGGCGACAAAAATGCGGTAAGATACTGAACAGAATGAAACAGATGCAAGGAGAAAATTACGAAATCTGTTCCCAGCCACCGAAGAAGATCTCTCGCGAAAACAGTCCTAGTTTTGGCAGACGCCAATCTGGCATGTCCTGCGATAAGAATTGATTTTAGCTATACCACGGATGTCTACATTGTTTACCCCAGTGTAAGCCCCAATTTGAAACCGATCCTCGGCTGCATGAAAAGCAAACACAGTGATTTATATCAAGTAAAGCCCCATGCCCCATGTGGAACGTAGGGTAGGAACGGCTCATTTCCTGCAGGAGCCTTTGAGCCGGCAAATGACAAATCCCCAAGTACAGGACACGGAGCCAATGCATCGTATACGACTTGACGTTTACTTCCAAGCTCACGCGATTCCAATATTATCAATCAAACAATCAATCAATCGAAATTTATGTAGCGCCCCTTCAATTATAGGCTTATAGCTGCGGAGACAAATGTGCACGAACAAGGAATAAACGGCATTTATACAGAGTCCGCTAAGCGAGCTCGAACTTGCAATCTATCGATTACAGAAGAAGCGCCATCGCACTGCACAGCAATTTATGGCTCGCTTTTTGTTCGACATCAGTTTGATACCTCGTGCAGTGTACACGGGCGCTATAGAAGTAATTACAATCACAATTACAATTGCAATTACATATCTTAAAAATGCGCAATATCTTATTTCAGATTTCGTCCTTCCCGCCATGGACAACGCGACTTCCGCCTCGTCAGACCCTCCTTCGATCGACGTCCTTGACGCCGAAAAGACAAGCGATCCAGACGAACACTGCAACCTGTACATCTTCATCGTCTGCGTCGTCATCATCGGCGTCGTCTGCCTCTTCGGTTTGGCGGGAAACGTGCTCTCGTTCCTCGTTCTCTGCAAGCACAAGACGGAGAACGCGGCCATATTCCTGCTACAGTGCATGGCCGTCTTCGACTTCCTTCTCCTCGTCGTCACCCTCTTCATCTACACCTTCCCGGCCGTGTACCCCTACACGGGCTACCTTGAGGTCATGAGCACGCAGAGCACGTCGTACCCTATCTTCATCATGTACGTGTGGCCGCTGGGTACGATGCTCCACACGGCCACCATCTGGCTGACCGTGCTAGTGACCATCAACAGGTACAACGCCGTCTGTCGGGCGATAGAAGAGTTCGGGGCGACATCTCTCCGCTCGACCAAGATACAAGTGGCCGTCGTCATTATCTTCTCGATTCTCTACAACACGCCGAGATTTTTTGAACACCGGGTAAGCGCTGTTTTTGTGCGCGTGTGACTGATTGCTTGCTTGCGTGATTGATTGGTTGATTGATTGATTGATTGATTGATTGGTTGATTGATTGATTGGTTGGTTGATTGATTGATTGGTTGATTGATTGATTGATTGATTGGTTGATTGATTGATTGATTGATTGGTTGATTGGTTGATTGATTGATTGATTGATTGATTGATTGATTGATTGATTGATTGATTGATTGATTGATTGATCGATCGATCGATTGATTGATTGATTGATTGATTGATGTTGCTCGGCTCTTTATAGTAAGTTATTGCTTCGTTCTACCCGATAAAGACTACAAGAACTATTATATACCTCGCGTGCCCTATAAAAATATATACTAAAGCAAAGAAATAAGAGACAATCCATAGTCACATGTAAAACAATCGCTTCCATTCTAGATTGTAATACGCAGTTACATAAGATTTATATGGGTATCACGTGAGGTTTACGATTTCACTAGATAGCGGCGCTCAATAAACGAACGATCAGGGCCATATCTTCATATCACTGTTTCCGCCTGCTACCTTATCGTGCTTGGTGCGTTTTATACTCCTTCGAGAATTTCCTCCGCTGTGTCTTTGCACGTCTTACAATAAGTTGCCATGACTACGAAAGCCCGCCATCCGACCTTATATTTCGAGGTCATGAGCGTCTTGCCGTCCATCGCATAAGTTCCCTCGAGACACATTTTATTTAGGCAAATTTAGATATACAGACGTCAATTTATGTTTCTTGTGCCTTATATATCTATATATATATATAATTTATATATATGCATACATAATATATATATATATATACACATAATGATCTATATTTCTATACCCAAGTATAAGGAACAGGTATACATTGAATAGTCGTATCCAATTACTGTTCCGTATAATACAGACACATTCTATGTATATAATTTGTGTATATGCAATGCATACGTGTATGTTGTGTATACAACTATACATTAATACATGTAATAAATATGTACGGAATATATATATGAAAGCATATATATGTATATATGGGTGTGTGTCTCACTGTGGTATATAAAAAGAGATGGACAAGTATACAGTATTTGTGACCCGCTGGGAAATAAATAAATATATATATATATATATATATATATATATATATATATATATAAGCTGAGATTTCTAGACTAAACATGCCCTGAGGTTATTGGACAAATGTGCCAAACTCTTCACCTCAATGTGTCCCCACACATCGATCGAATTAAAAGTCGAAACATACAACCTCCACAAACTGCCTTTCGGACAAAATCGATTTCGAAACTGCAGATGTTAGAGTTCCAGGTGGAGGGAAGGACAGCTCTGAATGAACGCCTGCCAAAGACAAGACGTGTATCCCAGGCACAACATACTTTCCGAAAGACGCGGATCGAAGAGAGGAGCGGCCTAAAAATTTAACAGAGCTAAATATATTTGCGGCTAAAACTGGTTACATGCCTTATATAAGAAGTCCTTGTAAGATAAGATACGTGACAAGTTATAATTTTTCACGCAGCGGGCCACTGAAATGTCACATAATCATTGAAAATCAAGGAGAGCAGCATCATATATAGGCCTATAGTCTCCTATTGAATAATTATTGTCGTTTTCTTATAGAGGTCAAAAAGCTGTTGCTTCGTAGTTAATATCCCAATTAAACCACGATTGCTAAGTCACTTCAACTGTCCAAATAAGTCTCAATTAACTAATTTTTGCCGCTTGCAGGCCCTCGTTTTTCCAATTAGGAAACTCTGATACTGTACTTCTGAACTCCACTTCACGACTATAACTTACCCAATAACAATAAAATTTAGGCGTCCCAACATCATCTAATTCTAGTGCAAGCTCAACAAAGCAAAAGCCATTACGTAAAGAGTGTGATCCCATCGACATTTTCTCAGTAAATACACACCCAAGTTTAGTACCTTTCCTCCCAGCGGGTCGCGTATTCATCACGTTGTGTGTGATTGTGTACGTCTGTGGGTCATAGGTTTTGAGTATTATACTGTTCGACCCGCGATTGCCTGTGTAAACTGATTGGGAATCGGGTACGGATTTTATACGTATTTAACAGCGCACTGTCCGACTGATTCGCGCTGATGTGTCCGCACTTGGTTCAACGTTAATCCATTTTCTCGCACGTAATTATAAGGAAATGAGATCTGTGCTAAGGACGACTGCGTATCTTCTTAGAGTGTGGGTGGATTGAAGGCAGGAGGTGTCTGAGGATCATGCAGGTATCAGACAATGATCGTTAGGGTCTTGTTGGATCAGAAGACTGTTGCTGAGGATCATGGGATCGTTAATATCATTATAGGAGTCCTATAGGTGTCAGGGTCGGGATCGTCAGAATCCTACAGGTGTCAGTTAGATCACGATCGTCATAATCATGAAGATATGACAAAGAAATATGGAGATTTAAGAGGAGAGTGAAGAGAGAGAGAGAGAGAGAGAGAGAGAGAGAGAGAGAGAGAGAGAGAGAGAGAGAGAGAGAGAGAGAGAGAGAGGGAGGGAGGGGAGGGAGGGAGGGAGGGAGGGAGGGAGGGACGGACGGACGGACGGACGGACGGACGGACGGACGGACGGACGGACGGACGGACGGACGGACGGACGGACGGAGGGAGGGAGGGAGGGATGGAGGGACGGAGGGAGGGAGGGACGGAGAGACAGACAGAAGGAGGTACAGTACGACAGATACAGAAGGCAGAGACAGAGAGACAGAGGGAGGGAAGGACGGAGGGACGGAGGGACGGAGGGGGGAGGGAGGGAGGGAGGGAGGGAGAGCGACAGAGAGAAGAGACAGAAACAGAGACAGAGAGAGACACGCAGAGAGAAGAGACAGACAGACAGAGACAGACAGACAGACAGAGTTAAAATGAATGGTTACAAACATCTGTTAATAAAACGAACATATGATGACACTGAACATGCAGGAACTGGGAAAAGACACAAAAGACCAATGGGCGGTATAGGAGAAAAAGCAGCTCAACGTCTAATGCGAGATCCAGAGTTTCTGGACAGCTGCGAAGTGTTAGGCATCATCTCCAGCTTCGTCGAGATCTATCTGCGGACTGTTCGGCATCACCGTCTTCATTGTCGCTTGATGAG
>OY744611.1:45730825-45783325 GCA_963556255.1 Allolobophora icterica
CTCCATCCCACGCTCCCTCCCTGCGTGTCCTTCTCCCTTTCTAGTCCCTGTTTCTTTGTTTCTTCTGGATTTCAATCAACGACCACCCACGGAGCCAGACCAGAAGATCAGTTGCAGTAATTGATGGCGCGCCAGAGATGTTCTATGGCCAAAATATATCATAGGACCAGCAGTCTGTTCCTGGCAAGCAATTCCGCAAATGCACGATGGAAGAGAGTCGTTGTTTCTCGGGACAAGAGAGTTCCTGACTACGGTCGTCATAGTGACAGATTAAACCAGCGGCCTGCGAATGTGATCTAATCTTATATGATCTAATGTGATCTAATCTTATATGATCTAATCTTATATGATCTAATGTGATCTAATCTTATATGATCTAATGTGATCTAATCTTATATGATCTAATCTTATATGATCTAATGTGATCTAATCTTATATGATCTAATGTGATCTAATCTTATATGATCTAATCTTATATGATCTAATGTGATCTAATCTTATATGATCTAATCTTATATGATCTAATGTGATCTAATCTTATATGATCTAATGTGATCTAATCTTATATGATCTAATGTGATCTAATCTTATATGATCTAATCTTATATGATCTAATCTTATATGATCTAATGTGATCTAATCTTATATGATCTAATCTTATATGATCTAATGTGATCTAATCTTATATGATCTAATCTTATATGATCTAATGTGATCTAATCTTATATGATCTAATGTGATCTAATCTTATATGATCTAATCTTATATGATCTAATCTTATATGATCTAATGTGATCTAATCTTATATGATCTAATCTTATATGATCTAATGTGATCTAATCTTATATGATCTAATCTTATATGATCTAATGTGATCTAATCTTATATGATCTAATGTGATCTAATCTTATATGATCTAATGTGATCTAATCTTATATGATCTAATCTTATATGATCTAATGTGATCTAATCTTATATGATATAATGTGATCTAATCTTATATGATCTAATCTTATATGATCTAATGTGATCTAATCTTATATGATCTAATGTGATCTAATCTTATATGATCTAATCTTATATGATCTAATGTGATCTAATCTTATATGATCTAATGTGATCTAATCTTATATGATCTAATCTTATATGATCTAATCTTATATGATCTAATGTGATCTAATCTTATATGATCTAATCTTATATGATCTAATCTTATATGATCTAATCTTATATGATCTAATGTGATCTAATCTTATATGATCTAATCTTATATGATCTAATGTGATCTAATCTTATATGATCTAATGTGATCTAATCTTATATGATCTAATCTTATATGATCTAATCTTATATGATCTAATGTGATCTAATCTTATATGATCTAATCTTATATGATCTAATCTTATATGATCTAATCTTATATGATCTAATGTGATCTAATCTTATATGATCTAATGTGATCTAATCTTATATGATCTAATCTTATATGATCTAATGTGATCTAATCTTATATGATCTAATGTGATCTAATCTTATATGATCTAATCTTATATGATCTAATCTTATATGATCTAATGTGATCTAATCTTATATGATCTAATCTTATATGATCTAATCTTATATGATCTAATCTTATATGATCTAATGTGATCTAATCTTATATGATCTAATCTTATGTGATCTAATGTGATCTAATCTTATATGATCTAATGTGATCTAATCTTATATGATCTAATCTTATATGATCTAATGTAATGTAATCCAATTCAATCCATACTTATCTAAGCTGATCTGATCATTCATTCATTCATTCGAGGATTTATATAACGCCTTTTCAAGGGAACTACTCAGAGGCTCTCCTGACACCAGCACGCTCAAAAAGTAGTTTTAAGATTAGTAAGAAAGAGGCCGCGGAGACCCCAGGGCACAAGCGGAGCTCTAAGGGAGGTCTCTTCCAGACCACCGGGCCAACCACTGAAATAGCTCGACTTTGCGTAGTCTTGGACAGAGCGGAGGGAACTTGGCCTTGGTCATTTGAAATGGAGCAGCAAAGCTCTCGAAGGTAGGCGGAGGCAGGGCCCTGACAACATCGCCATACTAAGGCAGCGATCCTATTAGGTCTATACTCAATGCGTAGTCGGATCGGAATATAATATAATATGATATGATATGATATGATATGATATAAATACAATATAATACAATATAATATAATTGATATAATATAGATGTTAAAATACATAGATTACGATTGGACTATGAGGCCGCAAGAATTGCAGTCAACCTTCTCCTGAGGGCATAGAAGTATATATGCGAGCCGCATGACTATCCCTGTGGGTCACTGGTGCACGGAGGAGGACGGATCGCATGTACTCTCGTGCGGGTTCGGCCCAGGGCGAGTTTCCACTTTCCAGGCATGCCGTCCTCAATGACACGATCCACGGGAATCACACTCCGCCACTGTTCGTACTCTGGCAGCGCAAGTCCCACTCCCAAGCCTGGATAAAGGAGGAGGGCGACGCTAATCATCTTTTTGCTATGACAGTGTCGTTAAACAGAAACTAACAATCCAACTAGCACATGTGTCACATGTTATGTTTATGTTTTTATGACATGTTACTATCATGTGATGCAATGTTATGTTGCGTCATGTTATGCTATGTTACTTTATGTTACGCTATTGTAGCGAGTTCATTCAGTTTGAATAACTTGTTTGTTATTTTATTATAAAATTTAAACAATGTAATTTAAATAAACGGCACCTTTGGGAATAATACAGAAACACAATAGTCACAGAATACAAATAGTTGCATCGAAAGGTAAACAACCGATTATTTGACTCAAAGACAACGACGGTCGAGATGTTGATGAAGGCGGTCACCATGGAAACTCATGACGCCGCTTGGACTGAAATTCCAGGGCAGAACCTTTGAGGAGAAGACGTCAGAGAGTTGACAAAAATCGGTCGACTTCGGTGGGCGATTCACCCAAGTCAAACTAACGTTTGGGATTAGGTGTTAACTGGACGTTCACGTTTTACTATAAACGAAAAAAGACTGGATTTCACTGAGTTGTTGCGAGATTTTGGTTTGTTGAACTGCAAAACACTACTTGAAGAATTCATTTGGACCTACTCCATCTGATGCAAATAACCCTCCCCTTTTGAAAAGTTCTATAATATAAACAAGAGACTCAAAGAACATTAACTCCCAGTGGAGTGCACGTTTCCCACTGGGGGTCTAATTGCCAACAGCCAACGTTCAAGTTTGTTTGCAGAAAAGATAAGCTTTCTCCGCGACATTTATAAACTAAAAGAAGAGTAAACCTCTTTTAGAGGAAACGGTGCTTGTGTTTATCTTATTTTTAAAGATAAATTTGTTTTTAAAATGCTTACGTCGTTTAGTTAACAGTTGGCCGCTGTAGGCCTACTGTAAGTTATGCTTTAAGAACGCTGAGCCACATTTAAGCCAAAGTGGTTTGGGGTTAGGCTCGCCGAATTCCAGCCGTAATTCTGGGTTTATGCGTAAATTTATGGGGCTAAGACGGCTATCAGCGGAAGTTTTATATCAGCGTATTTTTTAAATTACGGCTTAGGGGCCTAACTGCATCTACCAAGAAAGATAAGGCAATATATATATATATATATATATATATACATACATTGTTTAATTGGTGCTGAATAGGTAACGTAAATTGGTTAGATATTCACAAACTCTATCTAAAGACCCGTTGTCTTTGTGACTATTACTGCTCTTGGTGTAATTGGCATTTCACTCCTATACAGAAAAAGGAGGGGCATAACGCAATAGTTAAGTTACGTTCAGTGGCGTAGCTAGCTTTTCATGGGCCCGGGTGCAGAGGGTTCGCATGAGCCCCTGTTTGGCCCTGCAAAGCCTGTTGCCTTGCGTTCTTACCAATATTGTCATGGACTGTTGTATGCCATCCGCCACCTAGGCCTAATGTCTAATTCAAAAGTCTTAGGTCACAGTCATAATATATTTCGCTATTATACAGATATATCAGCAATCAATAACCAAAATTATAGCTATCCCGTTGACTCACATAAACTCTGAAGAAATCATGCAATGTGCCCTTCGTGACTCGAAACGCAAAAACAGGTAAGGTAAAAGAGTTCAGTGCGGTGGCTGGCAGATGTCTATCAATCAATAAAAAAAACAGTCAATAACCAAAATTATAGTTATTCCGTTCACTCACATAAACTCTGAGGACATTATGCAAAGTGACCATCGTGACTTTAGCCGCAAAAGGAGTTCAGTAGGGTACCTGGCAGCTAATAGCTGGCTATGCTAAAGCAGTAAAGTAAGGAAGTAATGCAAATGTGTCAACATTCGAACATCACAATTACTAGATCTGTCACAAAATAAGCAGGAATGTGAATTATTTAATTTTAGAAATGGACTGTGAATTAGATTAATTGTAAAAAGAAACTCAACTGCGATGTCTCTGTGGGCCCCTGCATGGAGGTCGTGGGCCCGCGTGCCTTGCACCATCTGCACATATGATAGCTACGCCACTTGTTATGTTATGTTAAGTAATATTTGTGTTATCTTATGTTATGCCAAGCTATGTTATGTTAGGCCTATGTAATGTTAAGTCGCGTTGTGTTATGTACAAGAAAACCCCATTTGTAAGAGAATTTAAAGAAAATCAACATGTTTGTACGGGAAAATGACAATGTGAGCATACGCCCAGCATAGAGTAGCCAATAAACCCTCTATCGAAATGCCCTTATGCCTACATATAAATGCCCACAAGCATCGATATGTCCGGTCGCGTAATACTTTTATCAACCTTATATCCTCAAAAAAAATTGTTTTCCGACATATGGGTTCACGCATCGGTAAGCTTGCTGGTCAAACCGATGCTTGACATTATACGTTCAACCGCGCTGAACAATCGTTAAGTTAGCTGTTTACTTGGTCCCCGGCGGAACAAATATCTTGATTTATTAACCCCAAGGGTAACAAAGCAAATCATGAGAGATGGGATTGAATAAGTATTTCGAAGGATATGGATCGGTGTGAAGGGCGGGGTTGGATGAAGGATATGGCTGGATGAGGGATTGGTTGGTTCGCTTGCGGAAGGATACGGTCGAATAACGGATGTGGTTAGATTACGATATGGTCAGATGAAGACGTGGTTAGATGCATATATGGTTAGATGAAGATATGGTTGATAAAGATATGATTAGATGAAGATAGCGTTTCGTGAAGATATGGTTTGATGACGAGTGTGGTTGGATGGAGGAAATCATTGGAGCATATGGTTGGATAAAGATATTGTTTCAACCACATCTTCCTCAAACAATTTTTTTGATGAAGATGTGGTTGAGTGACGGATATAGTTCGATGAAGACATAGTTGTGTGAAGATAAGGTTGCATTGTTCTGCATTGTATTGAATTGTATTGTATTGAATTGTAGTGTATTGAATTTTTTTTTTATATTTTTTATATATTTCGGATATTTCTATAGCGCCTCTGGAAGTCAACTACTACTCAGAGGCGCTCCCGACTACAGCATTTGATACTGTGCCGGAATTTTCACGCCGAAGCGCCACGAGCAATTGCGAGTGAAGGACTTGCCCAAGGTCCGTACGCAGCGGCTAGAGTGGGATTCGAACCTGCAACCCTCCGGTCACAAGGCGCCGAACTTACCACTGAGCCACCACGCCCCACAAATTGTACTGTATTGAATTGTATTGAATTGTATTGCATTGAATTGTATTGTATTGTATTGAATTGTATTGAATTGTATTGTATTGTATTGTATTTCATTGTATTGCACTCCATCGCTTAGTACTCTATTGTCGTGCATTTTATCGTACGCAGGTGCCTGGGAGTAAATAAATAAATAACGGGAAATGTTATAAAACGCACCCTGCGAAATTCTCATTAAATTCGCATCCGGAATTACGACCCGGAAGAGGGCGCAGGTATGGCTTTCATCCAGAACAGTTTTTATCTGCGCTGTAGGTCCGTCGTAGGACGATCAATCAAAGAGCAAAGGCAGTTGGGGCACACATGACAGGCAGTTGGGGCATATAACAGGCTGTCTGTTTGGCAGTGGTTATTTCAGCCTGCCAGTCAATTACTGTCATCCAGTCCGATCTGGAAGTCGTGTGGTGTGGTGGATTCTCGGTTCCGTCTCTTCTTTATGTCCGTTCTTGATTGAAATCCAATTCGGTTCAATTGATTGTAGATGTATTTGCGTGGCAGTTAAGTTCACTGTAAAGCGTTGTATTACGACGTATTGTATTGTATTGTGTTTTCTGGTGTGCTGTATTACGACGCACTGTACTGTGTTTAGTATTGTGCTGTATTAAGACGTATTGTATTGTATTGTGTTTTCTGGTGTGCTGTATTACGACGCACTGTACTGTGTTTAGTATTGTGCTGTATTACGACGTATTGTATTGTATTGTGTTTTCTGGTGTGCTGTATTACGACGCACTGTACTGTGTTTAGTATTGTGCTGTATTAAGACGTATTGTATTGTATTGTGTTTTCTGGTGTGCTGTATTACGACGCACTGTACTGTGTTTAGTATTGTGCTGTATTAAGACGTATTGTATTGTATTGTGTTTTCTGGTGTGCTGTATTACGACGCACTGTACTGTGTTTAGTATTGTGCTGTATTACGACGTATTGTATTGTATTGTGTTTTCTGGTGTGCTGTATTACGACGCACTGTACTGTGTTTAGTATTGTGCTGTATTAAGACGTATTGTATTGTATTGTGTTTTCTGGTGTGCTGTATTACGACGCACTGTACTGTGTTTAGTATTGTGCTGTATTACGACGTATTGTATTGTATTGTGTTTTCTGGTGTGCTGTATTACGACGCACTGTACTGTGTTTAGTATTGTGCTGTATTACGACGTATTGTATTGTGTTTTGTTCTGTGCTGTTTTACGACGTATTGTATTGTATTGTGCTTTGTGCTGTGCTGTATTACAACGTATTGTATTGTGTTTTGTCATGTATAACGACGTATTGTATTGTATTGCAATCAATTGAACTGCATCACATTGCGTTGAACTGCATTGCCTTGTTCTCGTGTTGCATCTTATACTATTGTAATGCTTAGCTATTATTGTGATACGGCACCATAGTAGCATAAAAGTGAACTCGAAACACAGTGGACAAGAGCAGGTTCCTTTCCACTAGGCCACCAGACACGCCGTGACCTTGTGATGAGGAAGACGGTGGAAATCCTCCGCGGGATTCGACGGAGGATTGGATTGTCGATGATGCCAAGGAAAAATACACAGCGGGTAAAAATTAGAATGACGAACGTCGTGTGCGATCCGATTTCTACGAAGGAAATTGTCTTTCGTTGTCTGAATATCACTGAAAGTCGAGTTGTTCCCTTCGGAGTCCGAGAATGCAGACAAGATCCAGATGACAAGGACCTCTACGGTCCTGAAAAGGCGCTATATGAATGTTTGATTGCATCGGAGACTGGCTTATCTTTTCTGCGGGAGATTTGGTGAATGGTTATCGTCTCTGCTGTGGTTTATTGGTAGAGGGAGAGAGAGAAAGAGAGGGAGAGAGAGAAAGAGAGAGAGAGAGAGAGAGAGAGAGAGAGAGAGAGAGAGAGAGAGAGAGAGAGAGAGAGAGAGAGAGTGAGAAAGACAGAGACAGAGACAGAGACAGAGACAGAGACAGAGACAGAGACAAACAGACAGACAGACAGAGAGACAGAGAGACAGACAGACAGCCAGACAGACAGAGAGACAGACAGACAGACAGACCGACAGACAGACAGACAGACAGACAGTCAGACAGACAGACAGACAGAGCGAGAGAGAGAGATAGAGAGAGAGAGAGAGAGAGAGAGAGAGAGAGAGAGAGAGAGAGAGAGAGAGAGAGAGAGAGAGAGAGAGAGAGAGAGAGAGAGAGAGAGAGAGAGAGAGAGAGAGAGAGAGGGGGTCTCTATCTTCGTATGACGTCTATCACTCGCAGTGAAGACGAGATGTTTGATAGTAATAATAATAATATAATATCTTTTCTTTAATTAAGCGCCTGCTAACTGCACTGCGCTGTACAGTGAACATACATACAGTAGAAACGGCAGCCACGCATGGCGCCTTACATACATGTATACAGTAGAAGCACATGATAACAGTTTGACAGGAGTCGAATACAACTGTTTTTAACGGCAGCCACGCAGGGCGCCATTCATGGCCTAACACTCACTTAACTACCGCCGCCATCTAGCGAGTAGAAGGCTGAGTAAACTTTATGGAGGACTGCGGGATTCGATCTTGGTACCTTCTGCACTTCACGCCAGCGTGTTATCCATTACTCTACGGCCCCCCCCCCAATGTTCTCAAGAATTAGCTATTCAATAATTCATCTTGTATTGAATTGTAGTGAATTGGGCTGCATTGCGTTGTATTACACCGTATTGTATTGTGTTGTATTGTATTGTATTGTAGTGCTTTTTTGCATTTTGTTGCTTTTTTGTTGTGATGTAATGCCTTGTGTTGCATTACAATGTATTGCATTGTATCGAATTTTATTGTATTGTATTGTTCTGTATTGTATTGCATTGTACTTTGTTGCATTGTATCGTATTGCACTGCATGGCTTTGTATTGTGCAATGCATTGTCTTGAATTTATTGCATGGCTTTAAATTGTAATGTATTTGTATTCTTAGGTATTGTATTATTTGGTATTTTATTGTTTGGTATTGTATTGTTTGGTATTGTATTACCTTGCCGTACAGTACAATGCGCATACAGTGCAATACCATACATTTCAATCAAATCCAATACATTTCAACTGCGTTGCAATGCAATACATTGCACCGCGACACAGCATTGCAATTTGCAACGCACTACAATCAATGCCGCGTGTCACAGTGCAATGTATTGCTTTGCAACGCGGTTGAAATGTATGAATTGAATTGAAATGTATTATATTGCACTGTATGCGTCGTTGGTTCAGGCTCTATCCCGTTGAATGCACCGGAGAGTCCGTACGATACGCTTTGCTATCGCACAGATTCTGGTATAACTCGGTCGAAACATATTTCCACATTCACTATAGAAATCGATCTCATTTTTAACCCACTATCGACATGAGGCGATTCTTGATATGGATTCCACTGAAAGTCTTATGACGAGTTTCTGGTGTGAATATTCTACCCATATATTTCTCCCCAGCTGTCCATGAGTCTTTTCTCCCTCCCCATTTCCGCCACCCACAAATCACAATAAAGACCCCTGAATCTAATGAATAGCATGACGCAATTCCGGACACCGTGCAATATATCTGAGCAGTGCAGGAAGGAAACATCTATGCCCGTGAGACTGGTTCCTATGCGGTTCCTCGGCATTAATGCTCTCCTCCCTAACCGTCTCTAAGGCCCGCGAGGGACTTGGCTGCTACGGGTCTGTCGAACAGGCCATCAGTCTCTCGCCTGAGGTCCTTCTGTCAGGACGAAATACTGCCGTATATCTTTCTCGTCAAATGCCATCTACGCTTTTCTTCAATGACGCTCGTAAACTCGACGTTGCGATCGTAAACTCGTTTATATACACGAGGGAGCGGGGTGAACCGACTGGAGATAAACGGGTTACGAGCGAGAGGTAAAAACACGAAGGCTTATGGCTGATGAAATCAGACGAATATGAGTGAAGGACTGGCTCAAGGTCCACACGCAGTAACCTCCTTCCCAGGGAACGAGGCTCGAACGCCTTACAGTGCGAGCCAGCGCTTTTACAAATCGGTTACCGTCATAGGCGTAATTTGTGGGGGGTACGAGGGGTACTCGTACCCCCCACTTTTTGGACTGGGGGGCACTGTACCCCCCACTTTTTAAACAATGCCAATTAATATTTTATTATTGTGCCTTCCCAGAGAACGCAGCCTCCGCCAAAAGTATGAAAGTACTCAGATACACAGGTAAACCGAGAACCAAAATTAATGAGAATACTGGCAGGGAATATGTTCAAAATGGTCACCATGCGAAAAGCGAAAGTGGAGAAGAAATGAGTACCCCTCACTTTTAGACCAAAGTATTGTTACCCCCCCCCCACTTTTTAGACTGAAGTTACGCTCCTGGTTACCGTGTCTTATGATTATTTCACATGTTGGTCTCGGGAATAAGAATCTGGTTAGCATAGGTGAAAAGTCAACGCATTAGCCCATATGGAGCGCGCTTAATCAGACTTTCATTGCTACAACTGCGTATGTAATAATTGGACTGCTATGTACTCATCCAGCTGCAGCGTATGGAATAATTGGACCAACGTGTAGCCTACTGATTGAGTTGCTTATGTAACAACTGGACCACTCGTTCCGATCCAGTGGCATATGTAACAACTGGACCACCGCTTACTTGTCCAGTTGCGTGGGCAATAATTGGACCACAGTGTACTGTCTTGACTGGAGTCACCGACAGCTGTAGCAAAGGCCCAGAAAGCCGCGCAATGGGTGATTGATCGAGCGCTCGACTTGCAACGCGGTGCATGGTGTTCGAAGCCCGCTTAGACGTATGGGGGTCCTGGTGGAGCCCTTAACGCTGTCAAATAAGACCGCGTCATAAGTTATCGGCGCCATATAAACAAAGGAGAATAGACAAATAAAATTAATGAAAGCTAGGTGATCGATGCGATGTCACGTGACAGTAGCGCTGAAGTTACGAACTCGAGTACACACCTGTTCGATCTATCAGAGATGGCTAGAGTACGTCGAGATGCAGTCAGATAATTATATCTGCTTTACAGTATATATAAATTAATTGAAATGTAATGAATAATTGAGCGTGTGCGTATATAAATTTAAAAAAATGGTTGAACTCGGTGCAGAGGACTGCTTAGCATAATTATATTATAATCGGTGCTTTGAATATTTTTTAATCAGATCTATTTTAATATAAATGACCTCTATAAGTAGCTCCGTTATGATCATGACCTTAAGGACTCGATTAATTAATGGTTGCTTCAAGTTGAATTCTAGTCAAGAATCGTAAACTGCTGGAGAAGAACGTTCACTCATTCATTCATTCACTCTTCTGCTCACTCACTCACTCACTCGCTCACACACTAATTCACTCACATACTCATTCATTCATTCCCTCACTCACCCAATCATTTATTCACTCACTTATTCACTCAATCAATCATTCACACAATCAGTCATCTGCTCACTCATTCACTCATTCACTCATTCATTCACACAATCACACATCTGCTCACTCACTCATTCATTCATTCACTCACTCATTCACTCACTCATTCACTCACTCATTCACTCACTCATTCACTAACTCACTCATTCATTCACCCACTCACCCATGCAGGTTACACGTAATACGAACTCATTTGTGTTTTTGTTCACATTAAGGCGTAACTTCTCATTGGTATTACTGGTCTATCATTACAGGTAATGAGAAACAACTTGCCAAGGAATTCTACCAACGCAACGACAAACCACATGTCTTCATCATCATCATCGACGAACGACAACCACTCGCTCGAAGCCGACCAACCGGAAGAGGAGGAGGAGGAGTACCTCCTCGGCGACAACCAGATCTACCAGATCATCTACTCGAACCTTCTCTACTACCCGGTCATGTACATCCTTCCGCTGGCCAGTCTCGCCTATCTCAACTTCAAGCTGATCACGTCCCTCAAGGCCTTCAAGAAGAAGGCGCTGTCGACGTCAAGCCGACGTAACAAGGAGGACAACATCACCCATTGCGTCATCGCCATCGTCTGCGTATTCATCGTCAGCCAGACGCCGGCGCTGCTCAACCAGATCTTCTGGGCGACGTTCAGCAATGATGACCGGGACTGCGGCCGGTTCCACTTCTACTACACGAAGCTCAGCGATCTGCTGGTCGTCGTCAACTCGTCCTGTAACTTCGTCGTCTATTGCCTGTTCGGAAGGACCTTCAGGCAGATCTTTCTCGATACGATGGGCTGCGGTCGTGTGTCGCGAGTCGGGGAACCGTCCGGGAAGACGAGGTACACGCACGTCGAGCAGGTACCGCTTGGGAAGGTGCCGTCCGCCGCCAACGGCTCCGCAAGCCCGGGCAACCCTATCGGACGCCTATAGGAGGTCTATGTGCGGTTCAGATCGACGTTGTACGTGTTGGTTGCGATGGCGGCGCTGACGGAAGGGTCTTTTCAGACGTCTGAATGAAAATCAAGGCTACGTTGAGAGACACTTGAGTTGTTGTTGTTTAGAGCCACGCTGAACGCCTTTCGAGACTTACTCCAGGTTGAAAGACTTTTCATCCGAGAGAATACGACTACACTGCCCGGCTTTTCAGCCGCCCTGGAGACTGGGAATACTGAGTTGAAAGGCTTTCCCACTGGAGATAAAGGCCAAGCTTAACTGCTTTACCGCGTCAACTTAGATTGCATGCTAGCTCAGCCTTACTTGAGATCCGTGATAAGGGCCACGATTGAGCACAGTTGGCGATTTCCAGCACTATCCTGGATTTGGTGCAGTTTTGAGCTCAACTTTAACTTGAACCTAGCTGCCCTCAATTTCAGCTGTGTGCGTGGCCTTTCTTGAAACTGCGGTCACATTGATGGAAAACGAAACAACCTCGGATTTCCGACCTTGCAATCGATTCCATCTAGTTTCAAGTTCTGTCGACGGGTCATTCCGACCATATCAGCAATTCGATTCGATTTGAGTGGAGCTAATTCGTCGTTATGGCGAAGACTAGAAAATTGGATCACACGCGTGGACTACACGATTGGTCATTAAAAGTTGGCGCTTAATAAATGAAGTGGATCGTACAGTGCCAGTTTATTAGATTGCGTCACCGGTGAATTGTGAATTAGGAGGACATATAAACTCTCGCCAGACGTGTTGCGTATATATACGTAGACATGTGCGCTTACGTACGTGTGACGCCTTGCGAATCAGGTTCGCTCTCATCGCGGGCGATGCTACTTTGAACTGGAAAGATATTCCACTCTGAAACACGAGGTGAACTGGTTCAAAGGTGGGCAGGTATCGCTGGTACTGAATTCAAAGCTGCGTATTTCGAAACGGCGGTGGTACTCTCGCGTTTTAGTTGCGCTCGCTTTGCGGAAGCGATTACTTTAAACCGCGAACTCGTCGAAGTGCAGTTGAAGTGATTCAAAGTTGTACAGATGTAACTGGTAACGGATTCGAAGGCGTCTACTTCGAACTGAAGACGTACCTCTTGCTGCTTTGATGCTCTCGCAATGCGCGTGGAACTAAATTGAATAACTTTGTACTACTTTTCTGAACTGGAGGGATTCTGGTAACTTCTAGGAATCCTACGACTGGACACATCTAACTCTGCGCTAAATCTCTATTGCTACAGATTGGTAAACTGTTTCTTGTTGGTATACAAGAGCCATCTCGCTAATACATCTTGCAGAAGGGTAATTCATACTCTGTACATCAAAGACAGTTGTTCTAGGCTTGCAGAAGGTTACCTCTTTCGCTCCTACACCGAGAAGGGTACGTCTTCATCACACATGCTTTGGACATACACGAGACTAACTATCTTGCCCCGGATCACAGAGGCGTTGAATTTCTTGTTGTCAACCCGTACGAAATTCATCCTGTTCGTCAGATTTTAATAAACTCTGCGGTTATTTCTTCGTCCACGAATCGAAAGCAAAGCATGTTCTTCGCATATATAACAGACATTGGATGATCTACGTCCGACGAGACTGCAGGGAAAGCTGCAGAGACAAAGCTGCTCCGTATGCACGTTGATACCGTGACGTGCCCACGATTCATCTATATCACTGGCTCTTGACCAAATAAATGGACATAAGAGTCCAGATGCTTTGGGATTTATTACAACTTTTCTAACATATTCCGTATCGGTTGCTGTGTGAAATTAGAATTAGAAACCGTTGCACGAGCGATTGCCATTCGTCGCATCTATCAAAGGAAACGTTAGACGTACCAAGGTGGTAACATAATTGCTGAATAAGTATCGATTCCTTTTCAAGAATAATAACGGTCAATTTATTAATCCTCGTTTAGATTCAGATAAGTTGATCTCAAAGAATAATATCGGTGTGTTTTCGGATAAGAAGTTGTTATGAAACAAATCGTGTTGTACTTGCTTCTCATACGGAGTTTTCTATCGACGGTTTCCCAGTAAGGACGATTGTATCGTCACGAAACTGATTGGAGTCGCCCTCCTCCTTTATTCAGGCTTGAGGCTGGCATCGCCTGATTAAACGAATGCGGTGGAGTTCTGAATAGGTATCTCAGAGAATCGCTACTGATGGATGGGGAAGAGAAGATGGATTGATGAATGGACGGATGGGTAGGATTAGATGGAATAGAATTTAATGGAAATCGTATGGGATGAGGATGGAGGTGAGTTTGGGATAGCATTGAGATGGTGCGTGAAGGGGATGGAGAGGAGATGGGATGGGTAGGGAAGCGATGGGGTGGAGATAGAGGGTAGGGAAGCAATGCGGTAGGGGTAGGATAGGAAAGCGATGGGTGGGGATAGGACAGGGAAGCGATATAGGTGCTGAGAGTAAGTCGATAGTCCATATACAGAGCGAGACAGGCGGTCGAGTTCTCAGTACACGGTAATACCACTGTCCAGCAGGCCCTCACAGCTCGTCAGGCTATCCCTTGAGCTGCTGGTTTCACACCGAAAAACCACCGGTGACTAAAGGCCGTGGTCATTGCAAATACTAACGGCCGTGGTCATTGCAAATACTAACGGCCGTGGTCACTGCAAAGACCCGCATATATATAGTGTCTCCTCCGCCAAGGGGCCAATTATACGGGCCCCAAACGGGGCATATCAGACCGTGGATCCTAAACTCGACTGCATATTAAGAGGCCCATCCCTCCTCATGGAGTCACGCAGACCCAAGAGGAGAAGAAATACCGTCAAAACATATTTATAAATCCACAGCGGAAACGGAGAGAAATTCCGACACGCAACCCGCCAACAGATGTCAGAAATGATCGAGCAATTTCTGCATTAAAACGAAATGAGCCGAGTGACTTATGAGCACATCAACACCAGATGGGGCTGCTGGAATGAGCTTCAGATGGCGAGGTAGAGAACTGACCACGCGCACCCTCATGTGCAGAGGCTAAAAAATGAAGCCGCTAACGCTTCATACCCTTTACTGCCTGCCGAGGCTAATGCTAGACTCTGCCCTTCTTCACGTGTATATATATATATATGTATATATATATATATATATATATGTATATAGTTGCATACCTACAGTTGTATAACTACACATAACTTGAGTATTGAGACGTATGTAATCTGACCCCGGGAGGCAGCCATGGGTATGAAATTTTAGCGACTTCATTTTTCTTAGCTTCGGCATATGAAGGCGATTGGCCAATCCTCTCCCTCACCGTCGGACTATCGTCCCACCGACAGGGTACGGTCAGTGAACTCATTATAGCTAAGATGGCTAGGGGCGCAGGTCAAGCAAAAACCTCGCAAGAAATGTCTGCCTTGGCGGGGATTATAATCTTAGACTTTTCGGTTGGTAGCCACGCACGCCCATCACCAGACTACGCCGTGCACCCTCAGGAAAGCTCACAGCAAAATAAAAGAATGTAGAAAGCACAAGATCCAATTTATATAGCGCCACTCAAAACGTCTACATCGGCGAACTGCAATCAGGCGTGACAGAAACGTCAATCTTCAACCGTTAGCAAAGCCACGATGCATTCAGTTGCAAAAAATCATCAGAGTTATGCAGTTTCATGAATCCGATACATCATTCAGATTTTTTAAAATGTATTTTTCACAGTTAAGAATATTATGTATATACTAAAGTATTTAGCCCGCCATACATGACATTGTGACGTCAGCAAAAGGGCCAGGCTTAACATTTATTGGAATGTGTTATGACGTCAGAAATAGGCCAATGTTAACTTTTATATTAGGGCCTAGTCTGTATTATGACGTAAAGTCGTAAACAAAAAGGCCAGGCATAACTCATATATTAGTATGTATTATGACGTAAACAATTCACCAGGTTTAACTTATTCCAGAGATTCCAGAGCGTTTGTCTTACTATGGACACATAGAGCTGGAAACTATATACATAGATAGATGTAATTAGAAACTGCATATACTTTAAAATTTATGTTTTCTATTTCATTTCCGTATATCGACCACGTATATGGCTATACAAATGTTCATACAAACCATAAAACTATCATTCGATATTTCCCTCCGTCCGAATTTCAGAAGTGCACACACGACCATGCAACAGAAGATCGATGGTGCTGAGTAATCCTTCGTGAAGGACTTGCTCAAGGTCCCTAAACTGCAGTGACCGCCAGAGTGAAAGGAATTGGAGACTAATACTCTCCGCGCAACGAACAGGTCGCTCTAACCAATCAGTTACACATAAAATTATATTATGCATAATTTACATCCATTATAATTTTATACGTATTAAACGTGGAAGGCTTCGAAGCTAAAATGCAAATGTACGCGATTTTCTATAGCTCATTTTTCAATGAATTGATCGGGTGAGATCCTTCACCACCGCTGCCATTTTTTTGAATGGGTGCCACGCCATTTAAAGCCCTAGGTTTTAGGTTTGGCGGTTTCCCTCGTAGAATGAAGTGACCAACGACTGTAGGCGGTTCAAGTAAGCATCTGTCGGCCAATGGGCGTTGATTTCATTTTGGTTTACACATCTTACAAGCATAGGCTGCTGAATTTAATTATATGCATAGCCTAGGCAACATCGTCCGCTTTGTGGAATGGAGGCGAGGCGCAGGGACGGTCGGTCGATCGGTGGTAGCCCCCACCCTAGGCCCTTCACCCTCCCTCTGGCCTACCCCGATCAATTGACCACTTGTATATATAACCGAGCTTTGGGTCGTAAACCTGTATATAAATGCCAGCTGTTGATGCTGTCACCGTTGCCTTATTATACCCGGAACACTAAAGACAATAAGCTGTATTTCATATTCTAAGAATTTGCACCAGTATCAGATGCTAATATACAGCCTAAGGAAGAGAGACTAGGTCACATGCCAAATTATGCTAATGAACTTAGGAAATGAACTTAGGAAATGTCCTTTCACAATTGAGTCTTGGTTTGCAGTACTCATTCTAGTTTGAATTTCGCTGCAGCAGAGTTGAGCTTCGTAATTTCTTCACTTCATAGCCATTTTAAATCGCATAGTCGATACAGCTTATATCTCGTGTCTGTATATTATATTATTATCTTATTTCAGTAGTGGACCTTATAGTAGTATAACATTGTATTTCGTTAGTGGACATATATTAGTATCATTATATCGAACTATTTCCAAAGATGGATGGAGACTACGCTGTACCAACGACACCGACTTCAGGTGTTGCAGTTGGCAACATGCGAACATTTAAAAAACGGTTGTCTGATGGATCTACCAAGAGTTATAGCTACCCTTACGTTTCTGTAAGGAAACATTTTGAATTAACTTTTACAACCGACAGTGATAAACTTAAATTTGAGCAAAAATGTGAGGACATTCGCTTGGCGTTGGGAGTAAAAAGTTTGAGAGAAGTTCTGGTGAAAGTCATAATGGATGTTGACACCAATAAGCTCTCTTCTGCAACTCAACATCCGCAGCAGACACTCACGATGTCTTCAGTCACGGAAGAAGTAAGTGAATCAACTTCACTGACTGATCCAGCATCTGTCACAGCAGCAATATCAGCAGCTCCAGCAACAGCTTTGGAGACTGCACATGAGAATTTTGTTGGGCAGTGCTCCAGCATTGCCCAGTTGATCGACACAATCTCACAACATTCATCCACATGTGTGACGCCGTATTCAGTGAAGTCATGGACACACAGTGGTCATGTGCTGTCGGTGGATATGGAGTGTGCGAAAAAACACTCCTTTCAGTGGAGTTCCTCATCCACAATAGACAGCGAGCGGAAGGAATTTGAAGTCAACCACCGAGTGATGTTGAGCTACCTGGCCTCTGGTATGACACCCATACAGTACGAGCGCTTTAGCGACTTCAGTCGGTTTGGACTATTGTCAGACCTTTTCCGCAGGAGGAATATGGTTACATTTAGTGCCATTTCTGAGAACCTGCGAAAGCAATCTATATTTGGCGCTAGAGCGCAGGAGTCTTCACTGTCGCCTGATGGAGCTATCTCTATAATGACTGACGCACGACATCATTGTAGACGAAATAGTTATCACACCGACCATGTTGCTATCGGGTTGAAAACTCACAAAGTCGTTGATATTCAACACATTAACGGGAATGATGATAACTGTTCACAGCGTCACGAGGCAGTGGGATTCGACAGGATGTACGAGAGCCTGGATCTCAGCAACATTAAAGTTGCCCATCATGTGCATGATCGAAACATGACAATCAACAAGCGCCTACGTGAGAGGAAGCAAGCCAGGAATTCCAATGACCGCTGGCACTGCACCCGTCCTATAACAGCCGGGGTGAAAAAAATTGGGCAAGGAGCACAAAAAAACATTGGAAAAACATGGCATCCCGAGCTTTCTGACAAGGGTGCTGCCATTCGAAACCACGTCTATTGGTGTATGGACAATTGCAATGGAGATGCCCAAACCCTGCGTAAGCTCATAGAATCATGCATCCCTCATTTTCAGAACAACCACAGCAAGTGCCATGAAACTTCCCACTGCAAAGAGCCGGGGCATATGATTGAAGTTCGAATTGTTTCAAATGAGGCTGCAATTACAATGCTCCAGGACTTTCTTCGGTCGTTGGTAGTGTACAAGCACGCTGAAGATTATGTCAAAGGCCACGACACATTTTATGTGGAAAGTTTTAATAACGTTTGTCTGATCTATCTGGATAAACGGATACACTACGGGAATTTAATGTACGAGCTGCGGAGCAATCTGGCTGTCTTGGACTGGAACGAACACGTCGACAGACCATACACGTCTATATGCACGACTGTTCGTTCGAAAAACCCACGTCGCCAAATCGGGAAAAAAGTGTATCGGCGCAAGACCTACGTATTTGTTGAGAACATTTGGAATTTGTACATTGCCGTGTGGTCAGCATCTAAAGCAATATCGGAGTCTGTGACAGAAACTTCTGCAGATAAGGAGACCTGCCAGAGTGAAATCTCTTCGGACGAATCCGATGACGACCAATTAGGAGACAGTGAGAGCTTTTCAAATGAAAGCAATGCACCCTACACAGTAGAATAACCGTAAGAGCTGTGACAATATTGTATGATACACTAAAATCAAACATATCAGTGCTACATAACCATCAACCGTCATTACACATAACCACCTTAGCATTCTGCTGTCTACTCTGCTTGACCTCCCCGGATTTTGGCCTGGCATAGGACAGAGAGATGTGTGGCAGAGCTGATGTGTGGCAGAGCTGACTGCTATCACACGCGTCCACAGGTGGCGGATAGTGGAACGACCTCTAGAAATAGAGGTCAGCTGCGAAATAAGCAGGGTTATATCTGACGAATAAGCAGTCGCGGACCAACAGCGGCAAGGCTAGTAGGGCACACTGTAGAAAAAGAGTGGCATTTTGCTTGACAACTAAAAGCTGCAAATATCCAATAACAGCCTTGTGACATGGGAGCACATGACTCAATTTAAATAAGCCTGATGACCCTCTGCCTAGCGGGCATGTGTTCATCACCAAGACTAGGTCCACAGCGGAAAACTGTGGTTGATGCCACGAAGGGCATCCGATCTGTAACAAGATGCTCCAATCTGTATAAAAATGAATCTGTGGCTTACCCCCCCTCAACGAGGTCCTAATCCAAGCAAGAAAAAAAGAAGATTGAACGGACAAGGGACTGTGGCCATTGCAAAATTGATTTGACATAGCACTTATGAAAAACCTAGTCTCCGTAACGTGGTTTTCGTGTGGCGCCGAGCAATTGAGGGCAATTCAGGTTTAAATCCACCTCTGAGTAGGAATCTTGAAGAGGCGCTATATAAATTTAAAATGGGGGAATGTTATGTTACATTGAATCATAGCTATGACAGGTGTACATAAGCAGCTCACAATCGATAAAATTCTGCTTTATGTCAGAAAGTAAGTGTACAATAAAAATCTCTCTGTCTAAACAAAGTCCGGCGAATTATCCAAAGTATCAATGTTACTCCCACTTGTGGCCCATGTAAGGCGTGCCTGTTGGATTCGGATACAACGATCTCACTTTTCGCACTACGCAATCTGGCATTATTTCCCGCATGTGAAGTACACCGTTCGATTCCGTTAGTTTCTTGGCCAGATATAATGGGCTCGTCCACCCACCCAAGTTGCAAATGATCTTCCAATATTTTCCATAAATTACTCTTCGTATTGGACTGTTAGCTGCATGCGCTGCTTGTCCTCCGCCAAGCCAACCTGGAGATGCAGAACCCACGCACGGAGAGAGAAAACAAAGAGGACAGGCGCCTTCCGATTGATGATTTTCACCCTGCAGCTGCAAATGATCAGCTGACACTTGAATGTCATGACTGTTTTGAGCCTCAATTTCTGACTCTGTACTATTTCCATTGGACGCGACCAAGACCTCCTTCGAAGCGGCATCCATACAAGATTTTCTTCTCTTTGGTGGTTCCAACTCTGCAATTGGAACAAAGGCAGTTTCGATTGGTTGGAGATATATTTATAATGTCATCAACATACAATTAGCTCTTTCGACTTGACTTGAACGACAGCTTAGCTGGGTTATGCATATGTTTATTGTCTTATTACATATCGTAATAATAATAATCATGGTAATTTTAATAATTACATTTTTAATTGGCCATTTATTATCATTACTGCTGTTACTGCTGTTCACATCAGTTGTCATTATACTAACATTGCTGATGTTATTATTACTATGTATTTCTATAGCATGGTTTGAGCTAAATATTTGCAAGGATAATAAATGCAATTTAATTTAATATTTATAAATCTTAGTTCAATCTTATTTGCGCACGTATAGCGCTACCTGAAGAACAATAGGGCCTACTTGTACAGGGTTCACCACACAAAACAATTTATACAATTTCAGTATATATATATATATATATATATATATATATATATACGCATCGTCTTCATAATTACCAATTTTTTCAAAATTCCAGTTGTTGTGAGCAAAAAATGCCCGTATGGCTTCCTCTTGATCGCCATCTACCACAATAGTAAGTTCGTATTTGTTCATGGCAATCTAATCGCATATAGAAACTACAGACTTGTTTCTCAACCCTGTAAGTATCTTCATAGCAATGAACTCCATAGTAATATGAGTGTATGGGGGGGTAAATTTGGATAATTGGAACAACTTGTATACATTCTAGAAGTACAGGTATGACCTCTAGCCAGCTTACCTGGCTTTCGTATACACAAATTAGTCGACCCACAGCTCGGTTATATATATACAAGTGGTCAATTGATCGAGGTAGGGCCTGTACGGGGTATGCCCTGTCGGGTCTAGTCTGCCCTAGCGATGCATCTCCATCCATCCGTCCGACCGCTAGAGGGCCAGAGGGAGGGTGAAGGGCCTAGGGTGGGGGCTACCACCGATCGACCGACCGTCCCTGCGCCTCGCCTCCATTCCACAAAGCGGACGATGTTGCCTAGGCTATGCATATAATTAAATTCAGCAGCCTATGCTTGTAAGATGTGTAAACCAAAATGAAATCAACGCCCATTGGCCGACAGATGCTTACTTGAACCGCCTACAGTCGTTGGTCACTTCATTCTACGAGGGAAACCGCCAAACCTAAAACCTAGGGCTTTAAGGTCCCCATGTTGGGACCGTGCTACCCAGAGATTTTTAAATCTCTGAAATAAGCCACCTTCGGCTCTGTAAATGACGTGGCAATAGTGTTTCCTGTAGATTTTTTCCTTCTCTTCAATTACCCAGGATCTCTAACTGCTCCAAATGAATAGATGTGCTTTCTAACTGCTCAGTTTTAGAGTCATAATCAATAACACGACGTATATTAATATATATTACTTTTCCTACTGTTTCTCATACATATGCATATACATATATATATATATATATATATATATATATATATATATATATATATATATATATATATATATATATATATATATAGGTTTGAGTAGGTCTGTATATAATGTCAACCTCAAATGCAGACAGCATGATGCGCGGTGTATAAATGGCGCAATTTATGACGTTGGTATCATGTATGCATACTCCTAACAATTCGTCATTATTGGCTACAGAATGTTTCATCATTAGGTCAGTAAATTGAGATTAACGTTTAACCGTAGTTTATAACTCATGACCATTATATCTTTTTCGTTCGAATTCTCGGAGACCCGCTGATTGTAAATGATCATCTTCGAATGATTAATCGTTTCCTTTTTCTAATTTGTCATATTCGGTTGCGTATCCTTGCGCCGGCTTCAACATAGTCCCTCTCAAGGCGTGGCCTTGTTCCTGCGAATGGGTCGAAATAGATCTTCAGTTGCCTAAATTTTCTTTCATTATTTCAGTCGTAAATAAGATTTTTAAAACTGAGCTGTCGTTCCGCTGTACTTCGCCTTTGTACAGTGTAATTTAGTAAGTCCTTGCGAAAGGGTCGGTGTAAATCATTTCGTAGAATTTCTCGAAGCAATCCACTTTCGTTGCTATGGGCGACGGACAACATTTATTGGCTGCTGTGTTCCAAATGGTCATGTACATGCAGGAGCAAAGAAACATTATGTATGTATGTATGCATGCGTGTATGCATGCATGTATGTATGTATGTATGCATGTATGTATGTATGTATGTATGTATGTATGTATGTATGTATGTATGTATTTATGTATGTATGTATGTATGTATGCGTGTATGTACGTATGCATGTATGTATGCGTGTATTATACATATGTGAATGTATGTATTTGTGTATGTATTTATGTATGTATGTACGTATGTATGTAGTGTGCATGTTTGCATGCATGTACATGTATGCATGTATTTGTATATGTATGTATGTGTATGTATGTATGTATGTTAAAATTCATGTAAGTAGTTATGTTTGCATGTTTGTAGGTGAGCATTATGTATGTATACAATGCATGTATGCATATATGTGTATGTATATATTTATGTATGTATATATTATTTAAGTATGTATGTATGTATGTATGTATATAAGTTTTAGTGCTTCTGAGGGATTTCTAGAATGCGCTTTATAAAAATCCAGACACATACATACATAAAAGTTTGTATGCACACAGTATGATACTCTAGAGTATCAATGAGGCAATTGATTAGGTTGGTATCTATAGCATGTATACTCCTAATGCATGTATGTATGTACATACCAATTTATCACATGCATAATCCTTCTATGTAGAAATTGAACTCTGTGCACCAGTCTCCACCATCGCATGCATACTTATCCAACTTCTCGTAATGCCAAAGAGTAATTTCGGTATAGATGATAAAATCTCAGAACTCAAACAAATCCCTGTACATAAACTTTTACATGCACGCCTTTTCAATATATATATATATATATTGAATATATATATAATATATTTAGGCATATAAATATATGTATGTATATAACTACACATAGGGGTCATTCAAAGTTTCTCAGGAACCGTCTCTTTTACTAAGTCCTATAAACTTATAGCTTTGCCGAGTTGCATGCATGTGAGCTATAATTATACTCTCAGTTAGCAATGTGTTGTCGAATAATATTAAATTTAGTGCCATAACTCACGACCATGATAAACTACATACACACGCGCGCACACACACACACACACACACACACACACACACACACACACACACACACACACACACACACACACACACGCACACTCACACACACACCTACACACACAAACACACACATATATATGTATATATATTTATATATGGGGCGTGGTGGCTCAGTGGTAAGTTCGGCGCCTTGTGACCCGAGGGTTGCAGGTTCGAATCCGCTGCGTACGGACCTTGAGCAAGTCCTTCACTCGCAATTGCTCGTGGCGCTACGGCGTGAAAACTCCGACACAGTATCAAATGCTGTAGTCGGGAGCGCCTCTGAGTAGTAGTAGACTTGAGGAGGCGCTATAGAAATATCCGAAATAAATAAAATAAATAAATATACGTAATCTTTCAGGCACAACCGTATATGGATTGAAAGTGCATTATAGTCTCTGATTAATGGCATTGCGTTGGTGGCTGCGTGGCTAAATATAGAAGCGCGGCAACCTTTTCGATCAACGATGAAACTGGTTTATGAACCGAATCCTTTTTCTGTAACAGGTTTTCGCAGAAATTGATTTCTAAACTATAAACCAAGGTTTCTTCATGAAAGGATAGTGCACTATGTGTGTGTGTATAAATGGAGACTTATATATGGGCATTTTGTGGGCCAATAAAGCAGTAAGGCTTTTTCAGATAAAATGCATATATACAGTTTATATATACACACACAGATATGTATATATTCTTCTAATTTTATTATTAAAAGCATATATAATTATATATATATAGACAAAAAGACAGATAGTCAGAGACAGAGATAGGGATAGAAACAGACAGATAGAGAGATACAGATAGGGTATGTGTGAAAGAGAGAGAGAGAGAGAGTCAGAGAGAGACAGAGAGAGAGACAGATAGACCCATAGAAAGAGAAAGAGACAGACATGTAGTAAGATGGAGAGAGTGTGAGATATTGTTTGAGATATATATGTATGTAGCGAGAGAGAGACAAAGAGGCAGAGACAGAGCGACAGAAAGCGAGATAGAGAGAAAGCGACAGAAAGAGAGAGAGAGGGACAGAGAGAAAGAGACAGACAGAGATAGAGAGACAAAGAGAGTAAGTAAAAACATGGAAGTAGCTAACACAATGAAACGCTCGATATAATGTAACAGCCGATAATGGAACAGCCTACAGAGGAACCGCAGAAGACAATCATATAACTTGTCGCCTCCATATTACTAGATTTACAGGTATGTCTTCTTTGCAGGGTAACAGACAGAACTGGCGCCATATGATGAGCCAACGCAGACGACGTTAAACCGGATGGAGATCATGGCTCGTTATTCCGCAGACGATAATTCGTCTACTTTATCCACCTTAGGCGCCATTATAAGCCTATTAGCACCTGCACGTATATATATATATATATATATATATATATATATATATATATATGTATATATATACACACACATATACATATACATATACATTACATATATATAAATCCTGTTTTCGACCTTTCAAGCTCTGCATAACTGTCATATATATTGGTTCTCAGCCTGATTTAGCTCCAAGGACTGCACGAGATTCAACGAAATTTGAAATGAACCATGCTCGCTGTACATTACATGCACTAATATCTTGGTTCGCCCTGCTGAACAAAGATATAGGTTTTTTGGCTGAGCACCAAGTGTAATACCATCCAAATTTTTCATTGTTGGTGCTATTTTTACTCCTTTAGGACAACGCTTATACGGAGAGGTATACGTTTGCGGCGTTGCTATAGCAGCAGGCCATAATTTGGTTTCATTTGATAAAACGCGACTATTAGTGCCATGAATTTACTCAAGGCATTTTAATATTGATATCACCTATAAGATCAATTGTTTGTATAGTTGCTCACCAATTAAGACAGTCCAGCGTATATGGCGTGATCGGTTATATTGGCTATTTGGACGCTTAAATACAGCTCCGATAAATTAATTGATTGATTCTAACTATTTCATTTGCGTCTAATGCCGAGCTAACAAGATGTTTGCACCGCCCTATAAAATCAATTGTCTGCAAATAACCAAATTCGCAGACAATGGGAAATGCGATCAATGATTAGATCGCTACTTACTCATTGGTTGATGCCTTGTGCATTAGACACCGGCGCAATAGAAGTTACTAATTAATAATAATAATAATAATAATAATTCCTCTGCGGTGCTGTGTATCGCGGCGAGTTTATATAAAACTAATTTTTACATATTCGACGTACGGACAGTAAATAATAGTGTTTTGTAAAATGTTAAATTCCGTGTAAATGTTAAATTCTGGCATGCATAGCTTTAAAAAATTAAATATTTGCCGAGTCTTTTCCGCGATTCCATCAATCGCCGGGCAATCCCAGTCCGTTTGCTACCAACAAGTTCGTGGGGCCTATGCAAATGTAATGGTAGACCTTACAGGCCTAATTTGAGAACTTCTAAAAAAGCACTATAGTGAACAATCAGGAATTTTTCCAGGTTGAGGCAAGAATTTCTAGGGGAGGGCAACATTTTCTAGGAGGGTAAACAATTTTCTAGGGGATCAATATGACGTTTTTTCGCATAGATTAGCTTATCTCAATAATTAAGTGTTTTTAGCATTGCAAATCGTGTTGGGACTGTTGGAATAATCATAAAAATCAAAATTTTTTATTTTTATAAAATATTTTCAAAATCCAGGGGGCAAATGCCTTCTTGCCCCCCCTTCCGGACGCCCATCCTTGATTAGCGTTGTCGTCCTCCCTTAGCAACTAAAGTTGATGGATGGATCCAGGGTTTAACGACATCTTATATCAACAAAGGCTGTTGACGTCGGCAGAAATTATTTTTGGCAGATTGCAGCTCATGTAACTAAAGTTGAAATCAATTAACCTTGTACATAAGCTTGTAATGAGCCCATTTGAAGGTGTCAAAGAGATGCCTGAAATTAATCTGTCTTTCTATTAACAGTTTTCCTTTACATTTGATTACTATTAATAGCCTTCGCTGAAAGGAACATAGACGTTGAGCGAAAATGAGCTATATATAATGTCTGCAAAAGCTGATTTAAAGGTGTCGTAAGGTAACCAATTATTCGTAGTACGTTTCGAACATTTCGTCTTTACAACTGAGAATCAAATATTAACTTCAAATGTCTGTTAAGGAATAAATGAGATTAATGTAGTGTTAACGTATTATATAATTTTCATATTGCTTCTTCTACAGGTTTTTAAGAGAAAAAACGCTCAGATGGCAATGCATTCTTAGAATGGAATAACAACGGCGGGAGAAGTAAGAAGAGGGGCGCTTAAGTAGAATATCGTTTTGAAGTAATCTTGGCTGTATTATGTTGCCATAAGATGTCGTTAAACTCTGGATCCAATCCGAGCTAAGTAATCTCATTCGACGCGTTGCATTTATCTGATTACCTTGGTCAAAATTAATGGTGTGCCAGGGTCGCCATAGTACGGGACCTTTTAATATACTACGTGATGAACTGCCGTTACAGTATCATGAGCTGACTCAAAATATCAATAATACCAATACTAATACTAATAATAATAATAATAATAATAATAATAATAATAATAATAATAATAATAATAATAATAATAATAATAGATTAATTGTAATAATAATAATAACATTTTAGTTAATATTCAAGTCCCTGAGGGATCCTGTATACCTCGGGGCATAAAAAAATAATAATAATAATAATTTCACATACTTAGTATCTGACTCCTGAGGGATTATAATTTATGTACCTCTGTGAAAAAAAATAATAATAAAAATAATAATAATAATAATAATAATAATGAATTTTACGACACCTTTATGATGAAATGAACTTACGTTATATGTATTTCACTTTCGTTCTATTGTCAATGGTACACCCTCAGCCGATATCCAAAATAACACGAATAACAAAGCAGAGAAAATAACAAAACACAAATCGAGGAAAAAACAAATTAAGTAAATCGAAATTACTGAATAAATTATTTAGTAAAAATATATTAGTCAAATTAGTGGATGCTTTGAGCGAGAATCTACTTGGCAGTTACTAATGCTAGACATTTCCAATTAACTAATTCTCACAGTCGATGTCATTGAAGATGCTAAGCGTCGTTATTGGAGAAAGGTGGATGAGTGTTAGACTATTAAATATATAACAAGTAAGCTTATAGACTGAAAAAGATAAGCTTCGAATAAAAATGCATATAATATTATTTGATAAACATTGAACAGTTATAGTCATACATCAGACTGTGCTATCATGAGCTGACTCCAAATATGGAATATGATAAAGAGCGTTAGACACCTTTAAGTAGCTTTTCTCCGACGCTATATATACCTGAATTCGTTCAACATAAATGAAACTGGAATGCGATATAAAGACAAGGTCGACGTGAACGGTCTAAGAAACCGTAAGATATATTCTTAAACAATGAAAAAGTCTAATCATGAACAATTAACAATGGGATTTAGCGACACCTAGTGGACCGTTTTCTACACAACGACATTGCACCCATTACAATTTCTGCAAACGTCTTTTATTTAGAACTGCAAACACTCGTGGTTCACAAAGCTCACCCTGATTCCGCCACTTCCGGCAAATTTTTCCAATTCTAACAACATCCACCGCAAGCATCTGATTGTCTCACTTGCCTGACCCTTTGAACCTTGACCTGATATTAAACGTGATCTTACCTGTCTATCGATTTTGATTTTTGACTGAGGGCCCGTGATTGGGCTGGTACCCACTACTTAGCTTTCTTTTGAAGCTATATAAATCTCGAGATTACGATAACCTCTTATACTACCTAAGGAAACAGCATTTTGCCTGAATTGTCCAATCAACGAGACCCAAAATTAACCGAAGATATGGCCGCCAGCGTTGTAAACGTCGTATCGTAACGTATCGCATTTGGAGATTGGTGCTGATATTGTAGCATGCTGGAAAACGCATATATATATATATATATATATATATATATATATATATATATATATATATATATATATATATATATATATATATATATATATATATATATATATATATATATATATATGTTACAGGGAATGTGTATTTTCAGGGAATATGTATATTCCCTGAAAATTTCAGTGTATCTGTATATTCCCTGATTCACTCAGGGAATGTATACATTCCCTGAAAAAACCAGGGTATATACATATTCCCTGAAATCTTCAAGTGATTTCTATACACATTCCCTGAAAGCTTTCAAAGACACAGCGACATAAAGTCAACAGTAGGCCTAGTGCTTAGCTAGGGTTATAATTGGTCGCTAATTGGAAGGTTCTATCACTGCGTACCTCCTTTGATGCGCAAACGCCCATATGTTCAATAACTGTACGTAAATATAGGATCAAATCTTCAGAATAAACAACATCTCACTTCATAGAAGAAAGGTTTTAGTAGTAATCAGTGTTACCACTGTTGAAAAATGAAAAACCTAAGCTAGAACATTAAAATAACCAAAGAAAACCCTAGCCATCGGTTTCCACTCAAAACTGAAGTCTCACCTTTTCAAATACTCCTACTCTGACTCATCTGATACTCCGCCTTCCAATTATACTCGCCGTAAACGACACCCGCCTTGACAGCTGCTCTGCCTCTCCTGATCTGGTACCCTGGAAATCGGACATGGACCTCTTTTGGACTACTCTCTGGAACCCCCTGATCTGGTACCCTGGAAATCGGACTTGGACCTCTTTTGGACTACTCTCTGGAAATCCCCTTTGAGTTGGTTTGGCCTCCTGGAAATCGGACTTGGACCTCTTTTGGACCACTCTCTGGAAACCCCCCTGATCTGGTACCCTGGAAATCGGACTTGGACCTCTTTTGGACTACTCTCTGGAAACCCCCTTTGATTTGGTTTGGCCTCCTGGAAATCGGACTATGAAACTCAAAAAATAATTTCCTAAGTTTTGAAAAGGGCAACAGTTTACTTCCAGAAAACTTCCAAAACAGTTCAGTCTGAGTCTCCTTTTGTCTTTCGACTAGTAATATTTTAAATATAAAGAAACTAGTATAGCATGCATATTGCGCCATTTATTTATTGACCTCGACCATCCAGACCGTTTAAAAAATTGATTAAATGAATTTTAAAACAGGGTTTAAATAAAACAAGAAAAGCCAAAGAAAAAACCAAGGTCCAGGAAAACCTCCATTTCCCAAGCTCGGATAAAAACTCAAGATCAATTATAACCCTAGCTAAGCACTAGGCCTACTGTTGACTTTATGTCGCTGTGTCTTTGAAAGCTTTCAGGGAATGTGTATAGAAATCACTTGAAGATTTCAGGGAATATGTATATACCCTGGTTTTTTCAGGGAATGCATACATTCCCTGAGTGAATCAGGGAATATACATATACCCTGAAATTTTCAGGGAATATACATATTCCCTGAAAATACACATTCCCTGTAACATATATATATATACAAACAATTGATCGTGTAGGTGAAATCAATAGTAAATGCCTCTAGTAAATTCATGGCACTAATTATAGTCGCGTTTTATCAAATGACACCAAAATATCGCCCGTTGCTAACAACGCCGAAAACTTACTCTTGTTTCGATGTCCTAAGAGAGTAACAATATATATATATATATATATATATATATATATATATATTTGGAGATTGGTGCTAATATTGTAGCATGCTGGAAAACGCATATATATATATATATATATATACATTTATATATATATATATATTTGGAGATTGGTGCTAATATTGTAGCATGCTGGAAAACGCATATATATATATATATATATACCCAAATATATATATATATATATTGTTATATATATATATATATATATATATATATATTGTTATATATATTTGGAGATTGGTGCTAATATTGTAGCATGCTGGAAAACGCATATATATATATATATATATATATATGTATGTATATATATATATATATATATATATATATTGTTACTCTCTTAGGACATCGAAACAAGAGTAAGTTTTCGGCGTTGTTAGCAACGGGCGATATTTTGGTGTCATTTGATAAAACGCGACTATAATTAGTGCCATGAATTTACTAGAGGCATTTACTATTGATTTCACCTACACGATCAATTGTTTGTAAATTGCTCAAATATTAAGACATTGCAGCGTTTTATGGCGTCGATCTATAGTATAGGCTATTTGGACGCTTAAATATATCACAGATACAGCTCTGATAAATGAATTGATTCTATTTTATTTACGTCTAATGCCGAGCTAACGGTACCGGCCCGTTATTCCGGGGGTCCACTATTCCGGAGTCCGCTATTCCGGGGATCCGCCGGAATATACATACATACAACATACATATATGCATACATACATGCATACATACATACATACATGCATACAAACATTCATACATACATACATACATGCATGCATGCATGCATGTATGAATGTATGCGTGTATGTATGTATACATACAAACATGTATGTATGCATGTATGTATATATATATATGTATGCATGTAGGCATTTATGTATGTATGTATGCATGTTTGTATGCATTTATGTATGTATGCACTATGCATGCATGTATGTAAGTATGTATATTCCGGCGGATCCCCGGAATAGCGGATCCCCGGAATAGCGGACCCCGGAATAGTGGACCGGAACCGAGCTAACAAGATGTTTGCACCGCCCTATAAAATCACTTGTCTGTAAATAACTAAATTCGCAGATAATGGGAAATGCGAACAAGGATCAGGTAGCTATATACTGACGTATTCCACTGCAGCTGCTGTGCTGTGTATCATGACGAGTTTATATAAAAGTCATTTTTACATATTTGATGTATACGGACAGTAAATAATAGTGTTGTGTAAAACGTTAAATTCTGTGTAAATGTTAAATTCTGATACGCATACCTTAAAAACAATCAATCGCCACACAATCCCAGGCCGTGAGGTTTCGTATACCAACAAACAGTGTGTAATCTAGTCCCCCTGTTCTGGGGGGGAAACAAGGTTTCTCGGGGGGGAATTTCCCCCCAAAAAGGTGTCTGCCTTACAATATTGCTGAGTTCAGGGGGGAAACTTCAATCCTGGGGGGGAAATTTCCCCCCCAAAAGACGTCTAGATTAAACACTGACCAACAAGTATATGGGCCCATGTGCACAGGCAAATGTAATAATAAAGGCCTAATTTGAGAACTTCTAAAAAACACTGTAATGCACAATCAGTGACACACCTACATCTTCAAATCTGATCAATCTGATAAGAGTTCCGCCAATTGGCAAGTAAAACTCATTCTAATAATAATTAATTCTACTTAGTCATGCAATTGTTAAATGCAAGCATGGACACGTTGCAGAAAATAGATTTTTAAATCATTGTTATTGAGCAGTAGCACTGCTGAATTATCTTATGATGCTTTAGCAATGGCATATTCAATGAGTCTCTCAATCGTGTTGGCTTATTTCTCAATTCATAAAGTTTTCATGCAATATAATATGACCAAAACAGCAGTTATATGCACATTGCACAATCAAGTGGCAAGCCTGCATGGTAAAAAGAGAAAACTGAAGTCCAAGTCCAGGTCACACAACAGTAACTCAAGTTCAATGTCGTTCAAGTTCAATGCCGTTCAATGTCAACGTACAATCGATCAAAAATAATGGTGTTACCAGATGAAAATTCAATATAATCTTACTACGTATACTGATAGAAAATATTGCAATACTCTTCAACAAAGAATTAACTGCAAATATATTTTAATTGTCTCCACAATTAGAGTAATTCCAGAAGCATTACCAAGCACACAGTTAGGTAGGTGCAAGTCAGAATGAATTCAGTGTCAGTTCATGCAACACAAATTAGTCTCCTACATCAATAGAGTCTGCACTGACATGAACCCAACTGTATCAATCAATCTACGACTATCAGAAATTCAACAAAAGTTAACTGACGTCACACTATTACTAGAAAATACAGTTCTACAGTTTAATCGACTGCAGACGGCGATCTGCTCGATTCTTTACAGTTTTTTCTTCATTAAATGCTTTGGTTTATATTTTCCTATAAAAGTGATGAATTTCAGGTTGTGCTTCTTGAAACTGGAGAATTTCACCCTGGCCTAGGAACACATACAAATATGCGTTATTCATTGTAAAACTAAGTCCGCAATAAATATGTTAAAATATTTCCTAGACAGTGTTCTGTAGATGTTCCTAAATAAAGGGTGAACTATCTAGGTGTTCAACTTATTGATATTATGCCTTGAAAGGAAGTTTATTGATATATTTTTAGCTTGAACTTTTGATGCTCATTTATTAGGCCTATCCTTGAGAAGAATTCATGCTCTTGGTGCTCAAACATACCATACATAGTATACCAAGCAAGAATGCTTCCTGTTGCTTTTCAGCTATAATAGTAGCAGCTGTTGTAGCAATAGCAACAGCAGCAGCAGGAGAAGCAGTAGTAGCAGTAGTAGTTGTTGGTGGGCCGTTGAAGTCGACTCAACGGTCCTGCAAAGTACCGAAAATAGCGACTAAACCTTTGTCAGTTACTAATTAATAATGCCATATGATTAGCATTGTCGTCCCTTCTTAGCAACTAAAGTTGAAAATCAACCTTGCATGTACATAATGTTGCAATGAACCCATTTTAAAGGTGTCTAAGCGCACCCTTATATTAATTATATCTGGCTGTTAAAACCATTGATGTCGAGTTGTCGACCTTCCTGTACACTAAGCAATTACAATGAGCAATTGAGTGAAAATGAGCTATGTATATATATCGCCTGAGAAAAACGATTTGAAGGTGTCGTAAGGTGGCCTAATATTACTCGTAGTTTCGAACATAATCTTCTTTACATTTCTCAATCGAATATAAGCATCAAATGTCTGATAACGAATAAATGTATGTATTGCTAACGCAACATGTAATTTGTATACTGCTTCTTCAGGAAGGCCTTCAACAGAGAAAACTCTCAGAGGCGCTTTCAACGCATAGGCGCACCAGGCGGGCGCCTAGGGCCCCAATCTCAGAGAGCCCTCAAACGAATGAAAATATTTTCAATTAGAAAAAATTACATTTTTGAATTTTGAATTATTTTAAATATAACCTATTTTCTATCTTTTACAGTTTCGCATTCGCATAAAAGTAATTTATGTTATTTTGTTCATTTGGGCTAATAATTCATTTTTGTGCAATTTGTGCAAAATAACATCATGTTCAGAAGGATCCCCAAAAATGTTTGCGCCTAGGGCCTCGTTTTCTCTAAAGGCTCCTCTGAAAACGCTCAGATGACAACGAATTCTTAAAGGGGAGTTACAAAGGCGGGAGGAGTAAGAAGAGGAGGCGCATAATTTTTTATATAGAATGTCGTTTGAAATTATCTTGGCTGCATTATGCCAAATAATTTCTGTCGAAGTGATGAACGGCCGTTACGGTATCATGAGCTGACTCATAATATCAAAAAAAATAATAAATAATAATAATAATTATTTTGATGATGATGATGATGATGATGATGATGATGATGATGATGATGATGATGATGATGATGATGATGATGATGATGATGATGATGATGATGATGATGATGATGATGAAAATAATAATAAATTTTTCGACACCTTTATGATGAAATCAACTTACGTTATATGTATATAACGTTCGTTTAACCGCTAGTCAATTACTACTCTAAGCCGAGATTCAAGATAGTATGAACAAGAAAGCAGCCGATATAACAAAACACAAATCAAAAAATAAAACAAATTAACTAAATCGAAATTTCTGAATAAATTACCAAGTAAAAATATATTAGTCGGATGCTTTGAGCGAGAATCTGCTCGAAAGTTACTAATGCTAGATGTTTCCAATTAACTAATTCTCACAGTCGATGTCATTGAAGATGCTAAGCGTCGCTATAGGAGAAAGTTAGATGAGTATTTGACTATTAAATATAACCAGGGCTGTAGTGGTAAATTTAGAGATGAGTACACGCTACCGGTTTAGTTTTCCGAAACTAATTAGAGGCGAGTACACGCTACCGGTTAGTTTTCCGAAACTAATTGGAGATGAGTACAAATATTTTGTGAGGTGAGTATACGGTCTCTAGAGGTGAGTACACGCTGTATATCCGCGTATACTCTCGACTACAGCCATGAATATAACAAGTAGACTGAAAAAGATAAGCTTCGAATAATAATGTATATAATATTATTTGATAAACATTGAACAGTTATAGTCATACACCAGACTGTGCTTAGAGCCTTAGACACCTTTTAGTAGCTTTTCTTCAACGCTATATATACCTGAATTCGTTCAATATAAATGAAACTAAAGTGGAAAATAAAACTAAGGTCGACGTTAACGGCCTAAGAAGCCATAAGATAAGGCTTCAATGAACTCTAATCATGAACAATTAACAATGGGATTTAGCGACAGTTAGTGGATCCTACACTACACAACGACACTGCGCCAATGACAATTTCTGCAAACGCCTTTTATTAAGAACTGCAAACACTCGTGCTTCACAAATCTCACTCTGATTTCGCCCATTTCCGGCGACTTTCTCCAATTCTAAACACCATCCACCGCGAGCGTCTGACTGTCTCACTTGCCTGGCCCTTTGGACCTTGACCAGGAATAGAACCTGATCTTACTTGCCTATCGATTTTGGTTTTTGGCTGAGCACCCGTGAATGAGTTGGTTCCCACTACTTATCTTTCATTTGAAACTATATATATAAATCTCGAGATAACAACTATAAGACCGTACGGAACAGTGTTTTGTCTGAAGTGTCCAATCAACGAGATCCAATGTTAAGCGAAGATATATCCACCAGGGTCGACCGTACCTTGAATTAATACGGTTTATGAAAAAGCGTCATTAAACAAAAGCTACACATAACAGTCGCAAAGCAGTGGGTCCCATCCGAAGCCTATGTAAAGGGGTCGACGCCAATCATCTTTATTAAGACACGGCGTCGTTGAAAAAAGGAAATTAGGCCTACATCAATCTCTATTATGGTAGAAAATATTTAAGAATATGTGTCATCATCTATCGCTTTTCGAAACAGAAGATGTTGTTGAAGACCCGTTAAAATAACTGACAATATCAGAAAACGTCTGGACACCTTTAAATCAGTTTCCATCAGGTTATATATTCCTAATTTTCATTCATTCGCGAGCTCTGCCGGTGCTCCAACATTCAGATTTATGTCGAAGGCGTTTGACAGCCATAAGGTGTTGTTAAACTATTAGTAACCAACTTGTATTGCCTCTAGCTCAATGGAGAATCTGGAATACTTTGCCGCTCGAGATCAAGTCCGCAACAAATAAATACGAGTTTAAGAAATCATTAAAGCTATTTCTTATATCCCAGAAATAATCTCATAACTAATCAGGCACCCGCTTATCGTAAACCTATTGAATGTCACTACTGGGACCTGGCCCCGGAACTTATTCTTTAATTAAGTATAGTTAAGTCGTTTACTAAATTGTAAATTATATCCTAATTTACCCTCAGTTCTTTATTTATAACCTCCTCCTAACCTTGGAGATAAAATAATCTTAAGCCATCATATAATTTGTAATTGGCCACGAGAGCAGCAGGAGAACAGCAGTACGCGGTACGCAACCTCCTCGGGCGGGCGCCTTGCATGGCTGCTATAACGTGTGTTTAGTTAAGATATTGATAATTGTACTGTCATGTCTCAATGTAATCTAACTGCGTTTGTCGGTTTGAATTAATAAAGAAAAAGATCATTATTATTATTATTATTATTATTATTATTATTATTATTATTATTATTATTATTATTATTATTATTATTATTATTATTATTATTATTATTATTAGTATTAGTATCAGTATTAGTATTAGAATTAGTATTAGTATTAGTATTAGTATTATTGTCCTTCATATGTACACTCACTCACTATACGACATGTCCTTCAAAATCACCCACCCACGCACGCACACACACACACACACACACACACACACACACACACACACACACACACACACACACACACACACACACACACACACACACAGTATTCTAATCGTCCCACGTTTTCACTTCGGAAAAAGTGACCGTACAGCCTAATGTAACAGCTGTATAAACATAATCGGTTTATTATTATCCTGTATAGTGTTCAACGACATCTTGTGGTTACCAAGGACTGTTGACGTCATCATCATCGTATGTTTATGTGAATGGAAGATCAACTACTGAACAAATATCATATGGGTCATAAATATATATATATATATATATATATCTGTCTCTCTCTCTCTCTCTCTATATATATATATATATATATATATATATATATATATAGAGAGAGAGAGAGAGAGAGAGAGAGAGAGAGAGAGAGAGAGAGAGAGAGAGAGAGAGAGAGAGAGAGAGAGAGAGAGAGAGAGAGAGACAGAGACAGAGACAGAGACAGAGACAGAGACAGAGACAGAGACAGAGACAGAGACAGAGACAGAGACAGAGACAGAGACAGAGACAGAGACAGAGACAGAGACAGAGACAGAGACAGAGACAGAGACAGAGACAGAGACAGAGACAGAAAGACAGAGACAGACAGAGAGAGACAGACAGAGAGACAGAGAGAGAGAGACAGAGAGACAGAGACAGAGACAGAGACATGTATATTGTGTGTTATAGTGGACCCTATAATAGTTGCATTTTTCCAACCCCCGCAGCTTCAAATCTGTCTCCAAGGAATCCTACGTTTCCTCAGTGATGCGTCTGTATGGACCGCGTGCAAACTTTTCCATTAGTTGGAGCATTGATCTCAATTCCATAGATGTCTCTAGGTGTATATATGCGTGCATAGATAAATGGGTATCTATGTATCTATATGTAGTCTCGATTACCGTAATTGATGGTAATTTGGGTCATCTGCCATGAGAGGTGAAGGCAAAGTATACGGATATTATGGAAAATCGGTGACATTCGGAGTTTTTAATAACCTGTTTTTCGTACATATGTACACTCACTCACTATGCGATATGTCCTTGAAAATCACCCACCCACCCACCCACCCACCCACACACACACACACACACACACACACACACACACACACACACACACACACACACACACACACACACACACCTACACACACTCAAACACACATACACACACAAACACACACAACACACAAACACATACACACATACGCACACACACAAACACACATACACACACACGCACACACACACGCGCGCGCGCGCACACACACATACACATACACACAAACACGCACACCTACACACACACATACACACAGAAACACACACATACAGACACAAAAACATGCATACTTGTATGTATATGTATACAAGTATATCCACATATATGCGCATACATATATAAATATACATACATATATATGCATATATATATATATTTGCGTGTGTGCTCCACCTGAAATTAGTCAATCATGTGCTTTTTATAGATATATACGTATAACCGAATGAATGAACGAATGAATGAAAGAGCCAGCAAACGAACGAACTGAAGGACGAACAAAACTGGGCGTTTATATAGCGCCTTCTTTTTGCCGCCCCCCCCCTTCCCACGCACCACCCTCCTTCATGCAGCTTCTTTCGCGACATTTCATTTCAGTCAAAAAGAAACGTGTTAATAGATCTCTTTACTATACGACGCTCTATTCTACTTAATCGGAGCAATCGGAAAATGATGATGTGCCAACTCAGCCCTCAATGCAGAAAGACCCTACTGGTGAGAAAACAGACGATACGGATTTACCCAATGAACGACCGAGGAGTATGCATTACAGCCGAGTATACATGTGTGTTCGCGAATAGTTATCGGAGCGCCATCTACTTCCGGTCATGCGTGCTCGCGCCCATCATTCTGCGGAGGCGCAGGCTTTCGTCCAAATGACCTCGAGTCACGATCGAAGTGTGGATGGTTTAATCCAGAGGGGCTGCAGAGAGAGGGGCGAGAACTTTCTGACCCCCATTCCACTTTTTCACACAGGCCACTAATGATCGATACTTTGTCTTCGTCGTTAAGATTTTGAGGCACTAACTTGGTGCATCTAGGCATAGGTAGCTTTCTCTGGTTCTCCATAGATTTGACTACCTTACCCGACGACGTTTCCTGGCAGGGCCTACTATCCCCCCTGTAAGCTGGAAGCAATCCCCCTTACTGTAAACCTCCCCTGTCTCCCATCCCTTCTTCCACTACACCTCCCCACTCCCTTCCCCTCCCTTTCCCTCCCAATCCACACCCCTCTCCCTTCCCCTCCTGTACATTCCCCCTTCCCTCCCCTCCCCCCTTGAAGTGGGGGTCCGGGGTCCTCTCTGGGAAAAAAATTGGATTTCTACATTGCCGTAGGTGAGTTTTAATAGCGCATTTTTTGGAGCAAGAAAACTGGCTCTGGAAAACTATACATTTTAGTTCAACTGAACTGTTGAATTAATTTCTGCAGGGCTCCCAGTGCACTGTAAAATTTTATGGGACAAGCTGTAATAAATATGGCACTACATTTCAGTGCTACAATTATTGTTGTGTACCGGTAGTGCAGTGAAAATGAGATTATCAGGTCTTGAAATATTCCTGCAAAATAATTGTCGGCTGGATAACACTGTAGTAGGCAGGGATGGAGCCTTTTACCGCTGCATTACACCAGAAATGTGCATTCATAATGCAATCTTTAAAATCCCCATATATTTGCAAAACACTGTCCTATATTGCCCAATATTTTAACATGTGTCCCATATTTTGGAAATTTCTAAATCAACACGATTGTGAATGCTTTTCTTCAATTTTTAAAATACTTTTTGCATCTTTCATCAACAAAAAATAGCAGAACATAATGGCCATTGGCCAATAGCTAAAGAAAAACAAGTAATAATGATACACGATAACACTGCTTAGACACTGTATGGTAACCTCAGCAAATATTGCATGGCCTATAATACTGATACATCACAATACAATACTTTAAGAATCATTAGTAATTAGTCACTTTATTAGTCACTAATTATTAGAAATTAGTGACTGTGCCAGGGGGGAAAGTTTCCCCCCTGGCACAAATTGGAAGCAGTCTGATTCCTTCCCCCCCTACGTAGTAGGCCCTGTTTCCTGGGTAGGATGCTGCACAGTTAGGCTCTGTTGCTATCATTTCATTTATCATCTAACGTCATTTTTACTGTTCTATTTTTCTTTTCTCTTTGTGTAAAATTGTATGTAAAGCGCCGTGCGTTTGCTAGCGTTTATTAAAGAATATACTTACTTACTTACTTACTTACTTCTCACGGTCTTTTATGGACTTGCGCCCATATAAACTACCGTAAACTTGGCACAACTCTAATCGTAATCGTAATTGTAAACTCCAAATTTCTAAGGCGCTACTTTAAAGCAAAGTGCAGAGCACCAGCTTATTCACGAGCGCTGCGTCGTATACAGTATCAGAAGGGTTGTCCAGAGATCGATAGCCATTTGAAAACTGAGTTTCAGTTGCAGAGAGACCAGAGAGAGAGACAGACAGACAGACAGACAGACAGACAGAACGGCTGTAACGGCGGTTTCGTTGAGGACGACAAAACTTTAAGTTTGGCCCGACTCTAAATTTGACTCCGCTTTGAGTTTGGCCCCGTTCACTCTGAATTTGACCAAATTTGGACTTCAACTCTAAACTTGGTCCTAATCTATAGCAGTTTTACACTTTGAAATCACTTTCACTCTAAACTTGGCCTTCACTCTTGCGTGACCCGACTCTAAACTTGGCCCGACTCTAGACCTAGTCCAACTCTGAACTTGACCCCATTCTACACTTGAAACAACTTTAGACCTTTTCAGACTTTAAATTCAGTCCCCCACAAACTTGGCGCAACTCTACACTCTAAACCTTATCCAACTCTCACTGTGGCTCCACTATAAACTTGGTCCCCCGTATTGCTTATAATTTATGCATATATATGTAGACCATTCATCTCGTAACGCATATACTCCACGTGTGCACACATTTACAAATCAATTGAGTTATAACTCGTAGATTTCATGTTTTCTTAAGCTGCAAATAATTGCGGCGCTATACAAATGTATTCCCATACATCCATGGTTAATTTTGCGGAAGTTCGGTCGTCTGGAGCGGCGTCGACTTCCGGAGGCTACGACGTTTATGATGCGCAATTTTCTAACGGGCGCCGCATTATGAAGTCAATTGATTCTTGTGAATATGAACAAGACTGTGGACCCTTCATGAACAACGATATGAGTCATGCGTGTCTTCGCATATATATATATATATATATATATATATATATATATATATATATATATATATATATATATATATATGCTGTATACATTCACCTGCAAATATATACACTGTAAATATACATATACGTGGATGTATAAATACTATGCATTTTACTAAGCGCCACTGTATAATGACCAAATCGATGACGCTGGGCAATTATTGTGGATAAAGGACTTGCTCAAGGTCCCTACACAGTGACCACCTCAGAAGAGGGTCGAACCCGTATTGCCAGCTTTACAGACTTCGGCGCCACTTGCGCCCCATAGCGAGCTTAGTTATCAACTGAGTGGAGGTGGTCGATGGTGTAGTGGTTAGCGTGCTGGACTGTCAATTGAGAGGTCGGGAGTTTGGTTTGAGGTTTCTGTTCCACGTGCGCCCCAAGCAAGCTCAGCTATAAGGAGTACACTGACCGTACACTGTGGGTGGGAAGGTGATACGGCGAGGGGAGGACTGGACACCTGTCCTCATATATGCAGAGGCTAAGAAAACGAAGTCACTAGCACTTATACCCATTATTTATAATTTATTATTATCATTATTATTATTATTATTATTATTATTATTATTTATTTATTTATTTATTTTTTATTTTTTTTATTATATAATTATTTCTGGGTTGGCTAAGCCTCGTCAAGTTCCGACAGGGAAAAAGCGCAACGAAAGGACAAGGCATTATTATTATTATTATAATTATTATTATTATTATTATTATTATTATTATTATTATTATTATTATTATTATTATTATTATTATTATAATAACCATTATTATTATTATTATTATTATTATAATAACCATTATTATTATTATTATTATTATTATTATTATTATTATTATTATTATTATAATAATAACCATTATTATTATTATTATTATTATTATTATTATTATTATTATTATTATTATTATTATTATAATAACCATTATTATTATTATTATTATTATTATTATTATTATTATTAATGTTATTATTATTATTATTATTAATGTTATTATTATTATTATTATTATTATTATTATTATTATTATTATTATTATTATTATTATTATTATTATTATTATTATTATTCACCATCTGTGAAGACTAGCCATTCCAGAACAATGCCCCCCTAATTTTTGACCTCCCGAGGGATCATATGTACCTCGGGGAAAAAACTAATAATAATAATAAGTTAGAGTCTAATGGCAGCGAACAAATTCTCCACTGCAGCGGCTCCGTTGAAAGACTGCCAACTGCGCCAACCAAAAGATCCAGTCTGTCACTGTTCGTCCACGCATACATGCGACCATCACCAAAACTGACCACGTAATGACCGCCCTTGATCATGCATGGTCAGCAGGATCGTAAAATCGCCATCCGAAAGTAAACTGGAATTCGTTCATCTGGTTTTATGCTACCTTCGTGGACAAATAAACAAACTGCCCAACTGCTTATATTAGCATCTCATTCTGCTACACCGCGGGCATAAAATTTAACGGCCATTTACATTTTCTTGTAGATAAGACTTTATGTAAATGCGCTGTTGTTTTAGCCACAAATTTCACTCATATCGACAAATCTGTCAGTCGTCTTCTATTTAGATGTAATACGTGTACGTGCATGTAAGTGTATGTTGTGTGTACTTGTATGGGTATGTGTGTTTGTATATGTATGTGTGTTTGTATATGTATGTGTGTATGTGTATGTGTATTTGTATGGGTATGTGTGTTTGTATATGTATGTGTGTTTGTATGGGTATGTGTGTTTGTATATGTATGTGTGTTTGTATGTGTGTTTGTATGGGTATGTGTGTTTGTATGTGTGTGTATTTGTGTGTATTTGTATGGGTATGTGTGTTTGTATATGTATGTGTGTTTGTATGTATGTGTATGTGTGTTTGTATGTGTATGTGTATTTGTATATGTATGTGTGTTTGTATGTGTATGTGTATGTGTGTTTGTTTGTGTATGTGCATTTGTATGTGTATGTGTGTGTATTTTTGCATGTGTATAACTGGACAAATTTCTTAGCCTAGTATATCCGTAATCGTAATAGTAATCGTAAACTCGAAATTTATAAAGCTCCACTTGAAACCATCAGCTCAGTCACGAGCGCTACGTCGTGTCAGAGTGGTTGTCCAGAAATATCAAATGGAGATCCAAATCCAGTTACCAGAGAGACCAAAGAGAGTTTGTATCCCTTCCCTGCTCCCCTAAGAAGACGCTCCATTAAGCGTCATGGTACATATCCTGACATATGTCATATATCCTGACATACAATCCACTGTATATATACAACGGTTCCTATATTTCCTCTCTCCTCCCTGTCTCTCGGCAATCTGTTCTTGCTCTTCGCATATGTTTTCTCTGGTCAACCCCTCTGATTTGACGTGGCATTCGTGAAGCATTGGCGTGCTGTTTTCCGTATAAATTAGACTCAGTCGCATTCCATTAATCGGATACAATATCACAAAATCCTTGCATGCGAATGAATTTGTTCAGATATCTTTTAAGGGTAAGTGGTAAAAGGCGTGCGCTATAATGCCTTATTATAACTAGGCCTGGTGATCGTAATCGTAATGTTGCATAGCGCTACTCAAAAGCTAAAGGCAGGGTACGATACAGCTTATTCACAAACGCTGCGTCATGTCAGAGGGGTTATTGGAAAGATGTAAAGGAATGAGGCGAGTCCTGATGACAGGTGATGTATATATATAGTATGAAAATGTAATTCGAATTGACGATTACGATATCCAAGTCCACCTCTCTATTGTTTTCTTTCAGCAAAGTTTTCTAATCACAAACTCACTAATCTAATCTAATCTAATCTAATCTAATCTAATCTAATCTAATCTAATCTTATGACTTCTATAGCGCCCTTTTCACTATGAACAATGATGCATCAGGTCACCTATTGTTGTTTGATTGCTGAAGTCTTCTATGCGCTTCAGCCCAGAGATCGTCAACAATTTCATGAGGTCTGGATTCTAGTAACGGATTCCGTTATTGTAAAATGTAATATTGAATTTATATGGAGCCCGATCAAATGTCGCGTGTTATCGTTCGAGGAACTGTGTTCTCCGTCGGATCCCATTCAGAAATCGATACGATGCTCCATATGCATTCATATACACACATACATACACATACACATACACATACACATATACACACACATACATACTCATATACATACACGTACACATATGCGTACACACATACATGTACACATACACATACATAATCATATACACACAAATACACACATACCTACACACACACACATACAAGTACACACATACAAATACACACATCCACACACACACACATACAAATACACACATACAAACACACATACAAATTCACATACACACACGTATACATATGTACATGTATGCGACGTCTGGGAGCTGATGACATGACGCAACTGACTGCATGCAGCGCTGCTTCGATGTCTGTGACATTGCGTAATGCGTATAGACCTGGATTTCAGACGAGTGGGCTCATGAAGAGTCAGGGTCGGGTCAAGGCCTGGAGAGGTCGGGAGACGATCTCGTCCCATGAGGCTTGAGTAGCACATCTTCATTTCGTCTGCAGTCCATGGGAAGGATTCGATTGGATACGTTCGATCCTTTGACATATAATATATATATATATACATATATATAAACATACATATATATTAATATAGACCTATATATAAATATATATATATATATGTTTATATATAAATATATACATATATATATATATCAATTTATATATTACATATATGCATTATACCATTATATATATATATATTGCCTTTCCATGTTTGTATAGCGCTATATGACAAGCACCAATATGCGGCACCAAGCAATTGCAATGTAATGCAGTGAATTTCAATTAAATGTAATGAAATGTAATTAAATGAACTTATATAGATGTGATGGAATGAATTGCACTGCAATGTGATGTAAGAGAATGTAATGCACTTAGCTGAAATGAGATTAAATGTAATTAAGGTGCACCGAGTTCAAGCCAAATGATCCAGGTTAGTATGTCCCGCCATCTGGCGTTCCTTAGCACTTTGCCTTCGTAACCGTAATCGTATTAGTTAGTCCCAAATTTCTAAACCGCGACCTAAGAGCAGGGAACCAGCGTATTCACTATTGTTACGTCGTGTCCGAGGAGTTTCCAATTGCGCTCTCCGATGGACGTGTTACGGTGTTTCATTAACCATATTGCACACATTTATGTCTACCAGCTGTAAAAAGCAGCAACAGTGTCTACTTCTTTCAGCCATTGCTCTTAATTATTAGCGTGGCGCTTTATTATGTACATGAATTCAATTTCATTGTGTTCATGTTTCTGAGTTTCGTGCAGCGCTTTTCAATGATTTCATTGTATAAATACAAAACTATGGTAATGTTAGTTGCTCCGATATCCTGCCTGTCAGCATCAAACTTCACATTGCCTTCGATTGGAATAGAATCCAATCGAAGGCCATGTGAAGTTTGATGCTGTTAATTCAGAGCTATAGATATACGTGACTACAGGGTGGGAATTGTCGGGGTTGGGGGTTCAACCCCTAGTCTTTCTTATGACCCCCACAGTTAAGTCTTCATTGCACACCCCAGGGGTCGTTTCCGAGCCCCTCAGTTTTGCTAGTGTGATTTCGCATTATTTGACTCTGAGTCTCTGACAAAGCGAAAACATTTCCACGGTGTATCACGTATGCATTTTTTTTAAATTTTCTCAACAATGGAATTGATTTTGATTCGAGTCTGGCTTGCAAAACTGCTAGCGTTGAAATCAGCTGCTTTCAAAATTCGTTGACATCAGTTTGCAAAATATGGATAAAAAGTGTAACTCCCCCAGTCTTTTTTCTACAATTTCCGCACTGCGTGACTGCACGTCACAGCCTTTTCAAACTGTTCATTATATTAGGCCCCTACATCCTTTTTTCCTACTGACATTGGGCTACTTTATCACTACTGTACGCATTGGTTTTTTGTAAACTGTGGGCGTGTGTCTCGCCCAAAGAAAGATTATTTAATCACTTTCTTAAAACGCTAATCATCGCATTGCGTTGCATAGCATGGGTCCTCTATTGACTCGCAGGCAAAGTGTCAATTCGATGCATGGAATTCAATTCCATTGAATTGGAATAATAACGATAGTGCTCGCTCATTTGTCATAATTATGTTAATCTATTTAGATGCATGAGGTTACTGAATTAAGTGGTTAAATTATAGCGCTATCTAAATGGACCTCAATCACGCAATCAGTTTATTATAAACGCGCAAATTAGAATTTCAAATGCATGAAGTCGTTTCTATGTAAATTAGAATCAATCAGATTCTATTGATCTATTGATTGATTCCACTCATCTAACACAGTCACGAAAACTTTCAATATGTAGGCCCAGAACTATCGCGACAATACGTATGTATGTATGTATATAATATATATTGTATTGTATTGTATCTAAACATTTATAAAGCGCCTCTCACAGTATTCGCTAATCAGAGGCGCTCCCAGTGCGAAAGACCCAGTGAATAGAAAGTGGTTTAAGACAGTGCTTTTTTCCGGCACCTTTTTCCAGCTACTAAAAATAGTTTGTTTATTATAATAATAAAAACAATAGTTTAGTTATTTTATTTTAATTTCAGTGTTGCGAACTGTTTTCAGTGTTTATTGGAGACCCCTCCAAACCCCCAACCCCGATTTTCTCGGGATTTTAGTCCTTGCATAATTGTTCAGTTCCGGAACGGTTTTTTCTTTAAAAAAGCACTGTATGTATGTATGTTTGTATGTATGTATGTATGTATGTATGTATGCATGCATGTATGTATGTATGTATGTATGTATGTATGTATGTATGTATGTATGTATGTATGTATGTATGTATGTATGTATGTATGTGTGAACTGAGTTTTGTGTACAGTTTTGCAGTGCGAGATATTTAGCGTATATATTTAGTACGCTTACTTTAGTTTCACGTGTATATGTATATATGATAGATGTATAACGTTTAGTCTTAGTGACACGCGCGGCCGGCCGATATCGGCAGCGGCGCGCTATATGTATATTATTAGAGTTCGTTTATGCGCACAGAAGACAGGTGTGTCAAGAGGCGCGAAGAATTATGCTGACTAGAGAAGTTTGAATTCGAGTATGTTCGCTGTAGTAGTGTGGCTGACTAGTCGAGTTGTAATCGAATTGAGTTCTGTCTGTTTGTTTCTTATTAAACTGAAAAGATATTAAACTGTGTTGCTGATTAATTCAGGTTATACTTATACGTAGAATTAGTGTTCAAAAGGTGAACGTTAAATAGGCGTTAAGTAGAGAGAGAACAAGGATTTAATCAGAAGGATTGTCAACGGAAGGATTGGGTTGACATTATTGGTGGCAGCGTCGGTGTGGATAAAAACTCACGGTGGAACAGCGTCGGTGTGGATAAATACTCACGGTGGATAAGAACTCACGGTGGAATAAATACTCACGGTGGAATAAAAACTCACGGTGAATAAATACTCACGGTGGATATAAACTCACAGTGGATTAAAATTCACGTTATCACCTCCTTCGGCGGATAGAAGAATCTACGAAGGCGTTAGAAGAATCTACGACGGTGTTAGAAGAATCTACGCGTTGTTGCTGTGTGACGAGTTTACGATATCAACGACGGTGGAACACGAGAAACGGTATAAAAATTTCGTTGTTTTCCACGAACAAATATAAAAGAAATCCCGTTTGTTTATCGATTCACACACCAAGAAAAACCGTGACTTCTTTGAAAAGAGAAATCACCAAAGTAAACAAGTAAGATGGAGAAACTAAGTGCTGAAAGACAAGCAGATATTAAGAAGATGTCTACGGAAAGGCTGAAACAGCGTTTGTTGAAAGCTGGTTTTAAAGAAGAACAATTAGAAGGTATGTCACGTGGTGACATGATGCAGGAACTCGCCGAAGTGTGGGTTAAAGAAGAAGTCGAAGAAGAAGGTGCAGTTGGCGGTGCCGTAGAAAAGGCTATTGAAAAACCTCCTGCGCCTATGTCTATGGAAATGTTAATACAGTGGATGATGATGAAAGAAGATAGAGAGGAGAAACGCAGACAGGAAGAGAAAGAGCTGAGACAAGAAGCAGAACGTGTAAGACAAGACGAATTGCGCTTGCAGAGAGAGAAAGAAGAGAAAGCAGAACGTCTGCAGAGAGAGAAAGAAGAGAAAGCGGAACTTGCAAGGCAAGAAGAATTGCGCTTGCAGAGAGAGAAAGAAGAGAAAGCGGAACTTGCAAGGCAAGAGGAATTGCGTCTGCAAAGAGAGAGAGAAGATAAAGCAGAACAAGTGCGTAAGGCAGAACTTGAATTGCAAAAGCATCAGTTTGAGATTCAATTAGAACAGTTGAAAAGAGATAGGGAAGATGCTGAAAGAAGAAGACTAGAGCAGATGATTGAATTTGAAAAAGCTAGAAAAAGTGATGAAGAAGTTCGTCAGCAACAGATTGAAGCAAAGAGAATGCGTGAAGAAGAAAAAAAAAGCGCGAACGTTAGAGTTAGAACGTGCGGAACAGATCAGACAAGAAGAACTCAAATTTCAGAAAGAAAGTTTGGAAAAGGCAGAGGCAGAAAGACAAGAACGTCTGAAACTGGAGAAATCAAAATTGACATTGAAAGAAACGCAAATGAGAGAAGAACGGGAAGCAGAAAGAAGGAAACAGCAAGAAAGTGAAACTTTGGTGTCAAAAATTAAGAAAATAGGTGATGCAATGAAGCATGTATTGCCTCAAATGCCAACTGATATGATGGAGGTGCCATTATATTTTGAAACAGTCGAGAACGCGTTTCGTAGTTTTGCTGTGGAAAAGCCGTTTTGGGTTAAATTATTACTACCATTGATGACGCCGAAAGCTCGAACCGTTCTGAATAGATTGTCATACGATGATCTAGACAATTATGATAGAGTCAAGCAGCACTTATTAAAAGAATTTAAATTGACCTCGAGAGAATACAGAGCCAGATTTGTGGATGCTAAGAAGACAACAGAAGAGACTTATACGATGTTTACGGCAAGATTGAAGAACTTGCTAAATTATTACGTGAGAAGTCGAAACGTGAACAGAGAGTATGATACGCTCTTTGATTTGCTGGTAGCGGATAAGCTAAAAGAATGTTTACCGCCAGGTCCACTACAGTTTGTATTGTCGAAGGAAGGAACTGACTGTCTTCAAGCTAGTGCAGTGGCAGACCTAGCAGACATACATGTAAACAATCGAATTGGGTTTGCATTTCCAAATATAAACAGTTATCCTTCTCAACGTTCCGTAAACCAAAGCCAGAGTGGAAAGTGGAAAAGTAATCCAGAAACAGGGAATCAGTTCAAAGGTAAGGAAGTCAAGGTTAGTGTCCCTGTACCCAATGAGACCAGAGAAGTGACGTTTGGTCGTCAGGGATTTAACAAATCGTCAGCGCCGTTTGCCAAGAGGGAAGGCAACACATCGTTTACGCAGTATAAGAGATATGAAGGCAATGAACAACGAGGTATGGTGGTGAAGCGTTGTCACAACTGTGGTTCAGACAAACATTTGGTTAAATTTTGTCCAGTTCCAGTGGCAGCAGCTAGTTCTAGCAGAAATCAAGAACACACAAGGGTGAATTTGATTCAAGTGGTTAGTGATACAGATAATCAAACCGCGAGTCAAGAAAACCAAGAGACTGAAGTAAAGTCAGTAATGAAATGTGGTATTCAAAAAGAAATTCTATTGGATGCTGAAATTCAGAGAGAAGTCATAGGAAAAGATGACAGTCGAATATTGAAGAAATCGTTCTTGCAATATGTCGAGGTCGAAATTCGTGCAGTAGACGGTAAAGAGCCAGTGAAAGTCAAAGCACTGAGCGACTCGGGAGCAGAAATTCCGGTGATTAGTGAAGAATTACTGGAAGGCATGAAGGTGGAACAAATTGGAAAAGTGAATTTGCAATGTGTGGCAGGAGATGCCATTCCTGCGAAGTTAGTGAAAGTCGATGTTAGACTGTGTGGTAGTGACGTGGAAGAAGAGGGATTTCCGCGTAAAATCCAGTGTTCACTTACACCTTGATGTGTCACCTTGATGTGTGCTAGTATTGCAAAGATGGGCAGTACAGAAAGATTCTTGTTGCATCCAGAGATAATTGCCGAATTAAAAGCCGTACCACAGATGAAAATTAAAACGATACAAGGAGATGTGAGTGTACAAGCAAATGTAATGACGAGAGCGCAGAGTCGGAAACAGGAAATGGTAGATGTTGATGAGAAGAGTGAAACTGAAAGTTCAAGTGATGAGGAAAACGAAAGTAATGAGCAACGAAGCTTATCGCGAGATGGTGTAATAGCAGAGATGAACGAGCAAGAGATGGCTGCATGCGAGAATGGCACATTAAATGAAACTGAAGAAGACGATGAATGTGATGTGGGGATAGGAGACTTGTATAGAGATGAAGAGATGGATGAAGAACAAAAGGTGCAGATTGCCGATTCGAAGAAGTTCGAAGAGCAACAGAGAAAGGATGAATCGTTGAAGCCGTGGTGGAAGTTAGCACAAGAGAAAGAATCTGAATTCTGTGTGATCAACGGTTTATTGCATAAGAAATATCAGATATTAGACCAGACGATATATCAACTAGTGTTACCAAAAGAGAGACGAATAAAAGTGATGGAATTGGCGCATGAATCGGTATTTGGAGGACATCTAGGAGAAGAGAAAACAAGAGAACGAATAAAATTATCTTTTGTATGGCCAAAGATGAGAAGAGACATTGTGAAATTTTGTAAGTCTTGCGAGAAGTGTCAACTAAAGGCAAGGAGTCTGGTGATGGATAGAGTACCTATCACTCCGGTCTCAAGAGAAGAGGTCGCCTTCAAGAGAATGACGATGGACCTCGTTGGCCCGATCGATCCAGTATCTGCTGCAGGTCACAAGTATTGTTTATGCATTGTGGACTCGTGCACCAGATGGCCTACAATCTTTTTATTGAAATCGCTGACAGCGAAGGCTGTGTGTGAAGCGTTGATGGAACTATTCATGAACGTTGGTGTGCCGTCCGTGATTACAAGTGACCAAGGAACGAACTTCACAGCCAGTTTGACAAGAGAATTTCTCGATTTAATGGGCTGTAGTCCAAGATTCGACACACCAGGACACCCAGAGGCTGCTGGATTAGTAGAAAGATGGAATCAGACATTTAAAAAGATGATCCATCATGTGATAATAGACAACCCGAGGAAATGGCACAAGATAATTCCTTTCACAGTGTGGGCATTACGAGAAGTGCCGAATGCAACTACTGGAGTATCACCATATATGCTTGTCTATGGGAAAATTCCGAGAGGACCATTGGCAATATTAAAAGAGAGTTGGACTAGAGAAATAAACTTACCACCTCATGTTGGAGTTAAACCAGAAAAGTATTTAAAAGAACTCAAAGAAAATATGGAGAAAGCATTATTGTTTGCAGAATCCTACTCTCGAGAAAAGCAATTACAATACACGAATCAGTATAACAAGAGAGCAAAGCACAAAGAATTTGAAGCTGGTGAGAAAGTCATTGTTTTATATCCAACGTCAACAAACAAACTTATTTCTCGATGGCATGGTCCATGTACGATCATACATCGAAGATCAAAGTACTCTTATTTAGTCGATATGGGTGAAAATGGTCGAAAAATAATTCACGCCAACAAGATCAGAAAATATGTTACTCGAGCATTAAGTTGTGGTCTAATCGTTGAAGAAGATGAAGATTTTGGTTCAGTGGTTGAATTACCAATGAGGAATGAGGTTCAAGATGACAAGAATTCACTTAACCTCGATCCTGAACAAATTAGCCATTTGACAGTAACTCAACAAGAACAGTTGTTGAACGTCTTGAACAAATACTGTGACAGATTTTCAGAAAAACCCGGATTATGTACATTGGTTGAACATGAAATTGAACTAAAACCAGGATTTCGTGAAAAGGAATTTGCAGCATATCGAATTCCTTTGATTTATCGATCAGAAGTGGAACGTCAGATCAAAGAAATGTTAAAAACAAACATTATTAAACCATCATCGAGCAGAATGGCAAGCCCTTTGGTTATTGTTAAAAAGAAAGACGGATCTTTGAGACTTGCCTGTGACTACAGATACATTAACTCATTCACAGTGGATTGAAAATATCGGATGCCGATTGTCAGAGACGTTTTGAACAAAGTTGGAAAGTCTAATGTGATTTCTATTTTGGACTGTCGAAGTGCTTATTGGACTTGTCCTGTAAAACAATCTGATCAATGGAAGACAGCTTTTGTAACACATAATGGACTGTATGAATTTACTCGTGTTCCTTTTAGAATGATAAATTCAGGCCGAACTTTTGTTAAGGCGATAAATTTAGTTTTACAGCCTATAAGTGACTTTGCAGAACCGTATGTTGATGACATTGCTGTGCATTCTGACAATTGGAAAATTCATTTACAGCAGTTAGATGCA
>OY744611.1:45788325-45815825 GCA_963556255.1 Allolobophora icterica
CATCGCGCACCTTTGTCTTGTAAACTTTTTCTTGCATCACACATTTTGAACACACATTCTAACTAAAAACTAATAGTTATATGATTCATATCCTCTAAACTGAAGTTCCACCACGTTTTATTAAAATATGTAAATTATTACAAAAATTATCGTAGTAATAAGAGAGGGCTGGTTTTTTTCCGTTCACAGTGTATACTTAGAGAAAACACTTTGCATGCGTCCAAAGGCTTTTATTATGGAATGAGTTGTGCGTGATTATTCCTGTTTAAACGACAGGCAGATATCTGGAAACCCCGTGAACATAAATCAACAGACGACAGTTTCGAATCATCGGAAGCCATTCGGAGCCATTACAGAGCCATTCGAGGCCACTTTCGTAATTAGCCATCGTTCGCAAAACGTCGGTGTTCCGTGTTGTTTGTTTATTTATAAGGCGGCCTTGTCTCGAATTTTCACTTTTGGGCATCACATCGGTTGTCTCAAAAAATGATGACGATGATGATGATGATGATTATGATGATGATACTACTACTACTACTACTACTACTACTACTACTACTACTACTACTACTACTACTACTACTACTACTACTACTACTACTACTAATAATAATAATAATAATAATAATAATAACAATAATAATAATAATAATAATAATAATAATAATAATAATAATAATAATAATAATAATAATAATAATGATAATAATAATAATAATAATAACTAAAGCAGATATATATATATATTATATATATATGTATATGTACAATTGCATGTGTCTATAGATAATATATATATATATATATATATATATAAATTTTTAAAGGGTGTTCCTTGTGTTGTCAATGGATACGGTTGTCTGCTTTATTCGGCTGAGATTGACAAGCAGCCATTTCCAGAACAATGCCCCCTAATTTTTGAACTCCCGAGGGATGATATGTACCTCGGGGGGGGGGGAATAAATATAATAATAATATAATAATAATAATAATAATAATAATAATAATAATAATAATAATAATAATAATAATAATAATAATAATAATAATAATAATAATAATAATAATAATAATAATAATAATAATAATAATAATAATAATAATAATAATAATATCAATATCAATCCAAATGGGACAGACCGCTCCTTCAAAAGTTACTCCAGGAGCTAAATAGTGCACTAACGGAGACGGAAGCACAGGCCCGACTGAGAGCCGTTTCTGCCCAACACGCCAGCGACTGGCTTCACTGCTTGCCGATTACATCTTGCGGTCTAAGGATGAGCGACGAAGCGATCAGAGTGGCGGTTGGCCTACGTTTGGGAGCCAACATCTGCGAACCCCACACATGCGCCTGTGGTGCATTGGTCACTGCTAGAGGCACACACGGCCTATCATGTACTCTTGGCTTCGGTCGATTGGCCCGCCATGCCGCCCTCAACGACCTGGTCTGCCGCAACCTAACAAAAGCTGGTTTTCCGGCAGTCAAAGAACCACAAGGCCTTTTCCGCACGGATGGCAAGAAACCGGACGGCATTACCCTCGTCCCATGGAGGGCGGGTCGGAGTCTGGTGTGGGACGCCACGGTTGTGGACACGCTCGCGGCATCTTACTTACCCACTACAGCCATTCAAGCCGGAGCGGCTGCCGAGCTTGCTGACAGCAGAAAGAACGCAAAATACAACGCGCTCCTTCACCCTCATTTCTTCGTCCCGCTGGCCATGGAAACGCTTGGCCCCATCAACAACAGAGGCCTTGCTCTCATTGCAGACATTGGCCTCCACCTCACTCAGATCACAGGCGAAGCCCGAGAGACAAGTTTCCTGTTTCAACAACTGTCGTTAACTGTCCAGCGGTTCAATGCTCTGGCTTTCAGCGGTTCTTTTACCAAATCGCTTCCCGCGATCAAAGAAATATAACAGTTTCAGATTAATAATAATAATAATAATAATAATAATAATAATAATAATAATAATAATAATAATAATAATAATAATAATAATAATAATAATAATAATAATAATAATAATAACAACAATAGTACTAATAATAATAATAATAATAATAATAATAATTTATTTTTATTATTATTTAACCTGAGGTACAGTACATGTAATCCCTCAGGATTTCAAAAATTAGGGATAGCATTATTATTATTATTTTTTGCACCCGACCAAATTCTGTTCCCTCAGGCTATGAAATTATGTCCGAAGACTGTGCGGTGGGTGTCTGGAACGACTCACTCGACAAGATCATGCTGCTAATAAATTTAATATTATTTAATAAATTTATTATTTAATAAATTTATTATTATTATTATTATTATTATTATTTTGTTTTTATTATTGCAAGGAAAGCATTCACTGCAGAAATGACTAGCACGCTCTTTAGTTAGAGCGCTCTCTTTAAACACCTTTAAAACGTTGTCAACCGATGCTATATATACATATAGACGCAGTAGCCGATTAGTTAGAGCGCTCTCTTTAAACACCTTCAAAACGTAGCCAAACGATGCTATAATTTATATGAATAGGACGCAGTTGCAGATTAGTTGTAAACCCTCCAGAGTCCAGACAAGAAAACAAACGATGAGAGAACCAAAAGAAACTGATGACGAAAACTTACACGAAAATAAACTGAAGTATATAAAAAAACTTTTAAGAAATCAACGGCCTTTGTAGCCCTAAGATGTCGTTAAACATTGGAATAATAATAATAATAATTAGTGAGAGCGCTCTCTTTAGACACCTTTAAAACGTTGTGAACCGATGCTATATATGAATTGGACACAGTACCCGATTAGTTAGAGCGCTCTCTTTACACACCTTTAAAATGTTGCACACTGATGCTATATACAAATGCAATACAGTCGTCGATTAGTTTAAGTAGCTCAGTGGTATATCACTTATTGTGCCATAGGAACGGTGAGAACTGAGAACTATTCAAATTAATTCACGTCGAAGTCAACTTCCTTTGTTGTCATTATAATTATTATTATCATCACTACTACTACTACTACTACTACTACTATTATTATTATTATTATTATTATTATTATTATTATTATTATTATTATTATTATTATTATTATTATTATTATTATTATTATTATTATTATTAAAGCAGTTTTATATAGCGCCCCTTCGAGATTGCCTACTCAGGTGCACTCCCAGCTCAACCGCGGTCGAACAACGCAGTTATAAGTACAATAAGAAACAGGGTGAAATGACCAATCGGTATTTGACGGAACTTGGTAGGGAGTCCATTCCAGGTCATGGGAACAGCCACAGACAAGGCACGGCGCTGCCGTATGGCTGTCCGCGCCCGGGGAACAATAAGATGTCGTTAAACTGGACCCATCGATCCATTACAGTTCGTAGAGTATTAGTTGGGGGTTGGCCATTTTGACTCACGCAAATGGGTCACGGATAATTTTGCTTAGAAAACATTCTTTCAAATGTTTACCTAAAACCCATGTCATTCGGTTGATTTGAACTTTATGACGTTTGGAAAGAAAACTTTGGATTACGTTTTCTGTGATATGTTGGCCAGTTGTTCGCGCGCTCTCTTTAGACACCTTTAAAACGTTATCAAACGATGTTATATAAGCAAAGGACACAATAGCGAATTAACTAATTTGCGGTTGGTCATTTAAGGTTCCGTCTTGCACACGTCTCATGGTCATTACGAAGTCATACATTATATCCTCGGGGTGCCAGTCCGAAGCCTGGATAAAAGAGGAGGGGCGACGCTAATCATCCTATCTGCTTCTTTATGCACACCACATCGTATTCAGCAAATTGCTGTATTCTTGCAGGAAGAGGTCTAAGAGGGACACTGCATGGTCAGTCAGACAGAGGGGTCACCCGAGGTCAGGATCAATGGCTACTCGTGGTCATTTCTTGTTTTCTTTTACGGTCAGCCGGACCATTTAGCTAATAGTCTGTCGTAATGACTCGTAATGACCACTGGTATTGGTCAGTAACAGCTGTGCGCAAATAATGACCACTGGGTCCGGCGTGGTCAGTCATGGCCAGTGGTCATGGGGTCTTTGACTTACTGGACACTAACTCACTCGTGACCAATATGGCGACCGGTCATTAGGGGTCAGTCATGTACACACTGTTCATGGTCACTCATCACAAAGCCATCATTTGGCTGCTCGGCGTCGATAGAGGCTATAGTTTGATAGTCGGTGTCTTTTTTAGAAGAAGAGGAAGAAAAAGAAAGAGAAGAAGAAGAAGAAAGAGAAGAAGAAAAAGAGAGAAGAAGAAAAAGTAGAGCAGTCCATTAAGTTAGCCCTGAGGCAGCCACGGGTATGAATTGCTAGCGACTTCCGTTTTCTTAGCCTCGGCCTGTGAGGCGGATAGTCAGTCCTCCCCTCGTCGCCTGATCTTCACCGCCACAGTGTACCGCCAGTGTACTCATTATAGCTGAGTTGGGTGGAGGATGCAGGTGGAGTAGGAATCTTCAGGCAAATTTCTGCCCTGGCGAGGATTTGAACCACCAACCTCTAAGCTGGAGTAATAAAGATAAAACTTGCTCAGTGGCCTACATAGTAACCGTCTCAGGGGAGGATCGAACCCTTACTAGGCGACTGCTCTATAGCCACTCGGCTACCGTATCTCTCTGTGTCCAGGCGGAAGGTGAAGGACATCCAGCCTTGGAGATGAACTTGTTGCGTGCAGTCCATCAGAAATGTTGACCCCACTGTCCAATCGAAGCCGTATTGCCTGTGAAGTCGGCAATGGAGAATGTCAGGGTCAAGAGGGTCAAAAGCAGCACTTAGCTCTCGATCTAGTATGTGCAGCCGAGAAGAGTGAGACAGGTCGACCGACCGCTCTACCCAGCAGATTCGTTATTATACGAAGCAGAAACGATTCGGTGACATGGCGACAATGACAGGGTGACTGCTGACGTGGCATATAATTACAGACACTGTGCATATACGAGGAGAGACAGACAGAGCCAGAGAGAAAGACAGACAGCCAGACAGATGAGGGATACACCAACACGAGTCTAGAGATAGACAGAGAGGCAAATAGATAGGCATATAGACTGACATGCAGATTGACAGACAGACAGGCAGAAAGATTGACGGACAGGCAGATAGATAGGCATACAGAATGATAGACAGATATACGTAGAAGCAGGAAAACAGACAGACAGGCAGACAGACAGACAAAGAGGTAGACAGACAGACAGACAGATTGACAGACAGACAGATTGGCAGACAGACCGATTAACGCGCAGGCAGACAGACAAGCAGACAGAAGGGATATCCTTTCCTTTCTACGCAGTGGATTTTCTCGACATGCGTCATCGGAGGCGTCATTATGACGCGATTGATGACGTCTGCTTCGTCGTCGTCGTCGTCTTCTTCTTCTTAATCCCGCCCCTTCCTCTTCGCCTTGAAGACTCATCCGCTGTCATTATAATATAGCACTTGAGGTCCGGATGCTTCGTCAAGGCCCCTACCCTCTTTCCCCCATCGTCCGTTTACTCGCCCACCCGAGAATATCTATTTGCCTGTCCGTCAATCCTTCTTTGCCTGTCTATCTACATACCTTCTTATCTAAGCCAGTTACCTACCTACCTTTCCTAAGCCTACCTAACTAATTTCGTAGCTATCTATGCCAATCTTCCACCGATGCCTACTTTGTTTTCCTATGCCATTACTTTATTTTATATCTACCTACCTATCTTACTACCTACCTATCTTCCTATATACTTACCTATCTTCCTACCTACCTATCTTCCTACCTACCTATCTTCCTACCTACCTGTCTTCCTATATACCTACCTACCTACCTATCTTCCTACCTGCCTATCTTCCTACCTGCCTATCTTCCTACCTACCTTTCTTCGTACCTACCTATCTCCCTACCTACTTATTTGCATTCCTTTCTATATCAATTTACCCAACGATACCTACGTTCATACCTTTATATCTCCCTTTGGCAATCTATAACCTATTACCTATCCACCCATTTATACTATATTTATACTTACTTTCGTAACTGCCTATATACATACTTACATACATATATATATATACATGCATACAAACACACACACATACACACACATACATACACACACATACACACATGAACCGGAAGCAAACGACGGCGATGACAAGTGAAAGGTAGTGGTAGATTTAACGCCTATGATCCTTCTCTTTCATCGGCGATTATGTCCCGTAAGTCCGGACGCAGGCCCCAACTAAGTGATCTACGAGCCCCGTAATTATCCCGGTAAAAGCCCGGCTTCCTACCCGCATCCGACGTAAGGTCGTCGCCAATCCCTGATAATCAACGCCGAGGCTTTAATCTGGTTTACGATCTGCGGCCGAATAGAGATCAAGGACGCTCTATCAGGCTCACGTCTTCCATTCACATCTGTCGACAACCCCTCCGACTCGACGCAGCGCTCGTGAATAACCTGGGGCCCTGAGGTTAGATTTCAAGTGGCGCTATAGAAATTTAGAGTTTACGATTACGATTACGAGAGGTCGATCTATGGGGTTTGTTGTTGCTCTGTGTGTTGCATTTGCTGTTGTTGTTGTCTAGTGTTGTTCTGTGTTGTTACTTTTTCTTGTTCCATTTTGTTGCTTTGGGATCGTTATAATATGTTGCACTTTGTTGTTCGTTGTTGTAAATTGTATCGCATTGTGTTGTATTGTGTTCTATTGTTTTCTATTGTGTTCTATTGTTTTCTATTGTGTTCTATTGTGTTCTATTGTGTTCTATTGTGTTCTATTGTGTTCTATTGTATGTGTTGTGTTGTAACGTAAATTTGGTCTATGGTGCTGTAGTGAATTGAAGTGTAAAGTCTTCTAGTCTGTTCTATTCCATTCCATCTACTATATCCTATTCTACTCAATTCTATTTCATTCTGTTCTGTTATGTTTGTTCTGTTCCATTGCATTTTATTCCATTCTATTCTATTTTATTCCGTTTTATTCTCTTCCATGCTATACTTTGTTCTATTCGATTCTATTCCATTCCATTCCACTCTATTCTACCCCATTCTGTTCTATTTCATTCCATTCCATTCCATTCATTCTATTCCATTGTATTCCATTTTATTCCATTCCATTCTATTCTATTTCAATGCATTCTATTCCATTATATTCTATTTCAATGCATTCTATTCCATTATATTCTATTCTAATCCATTCTTTTGCATTCTAGTCCACTCCATTCAATTCTATTTCTGCAGTGTTCCATGACATAATCGGCTCTGTTGTGGGCTGTGATAAATTGCTCTGCTCAGTCCACCCCCATTAGCCCTATAAAAATCAGGCAGAGACTGAATGGAAATGAGATTCAAAACAATCGACTGAATGCAGATTTGTCTAGAAAGGAGCTCAAGAATAATATATATATATATATATATACGAGATTCAAAACAATATATTTATATATTCGCCAGTGGAATTCGAAACGGCACTGATCCGAAAAGATCTTGGACGCCTGAGACTGACAATCAGCGGAATACACGCACAGCAGAGACAGAGACAGAGACAGAGACAGAGACAGAGACAGAGACAGACTGAGACAGAAAGAGACAGGCAGAGAGATACAGAGAGACAGAGACATGTAAGTAGGGTTTTATGCCTACAATCTCCCTACAAGTCCCCATAGCGTTAACTAAATTCTAATCCATATACACAGGCTCGCCTAAGTATTGTTCTATTTGTAAGCTATATATGGACCCATACTTCAGAGTCGATATATATATCGACTCTGAATATATATATATATATATATATATATATATATATATATATATATATATATATATATATATATATATATATATATATATATATATATATATATATATATATATATATATATACAGGGTGGGCCAGTAGGAATGCACCAACTTTGAATGGATATAACTTGAACAATTGTTATCCGAACATCGTGCCTAATATACTATATTGAAAGTAATCATCCACTCTACTACTGTGTCAAATCTTGCACTGATATACGGCACCGTTGTTATAAAATTTCGGTGCGGCGCACACCTTTCAATTTTGAATGTAAATATTGAACATCATGGCGCCGCTCACGGAAGAGGATAGAATTTTAATCCGAATTTTAAGAGCAGAAAAGGATACAATGCACATCAGATGACGATAGAATTAACTTCTAGAAAATGGAATAAATATGCTCTAAATTGATTGATTAAACAAATTGATGCTACGGGAACGTCTAACAACCGCAACTGTGGTCGCAAACGCTCTGCGCGCACAGCAGCGAACATTGCACAAGTCCAAGCGTTAATTTGCAGCCAAGACAACAATCCAGGGACGAGTAAGAGTCCGAGAGAAATTGAGCGTGCGACCGGAATTTCACGCAGTACTGTTAGGCGTATTGCTAAACATGACCTCAACCTCAAAGTCTATCGTCGACGTGAGGTTTAGAAATTTTCTGATGCCGATTCGATGAAACGTCTAGCCGCCTGCAAACGACTCAAGAGCCGAATGACAGATGAAAAGATCGACAGAACATGGTTCACAGACGAGAAGATCTTCACTGTTCAGACGCCAACAAAATACGCCGTGTGTATGCAAACATTAGCTTTTAGCGTGAGGTTGGGCCTGCTCGGCTTCTGCAGGGCAGGAAGCACTTCTCGAAAAGTGCGATGGTGTCGTTGGCTGTTTCAAAGCTTGGAAAGACGGCGCCATTCTTTGTTACTCCAAAGGCTAAGGTGAACAGTGTTTATTACTGCGATGAAGTACTCGCAAGAGGACTGCTACGTGATATTCGCCAACTGTCTGGAGTTGATGGTTACATCTTTCAGCAAGATGGAACGCCGGTGCATCGTTCACGTCATAATGGCACATCGAATATTAATCGAAAATGGCACATCGAATATTAATAGCATTATCTCAAAATGTCGTAATAGTATCTCGTAGATATTTTGCAGAATGATAAAATGGATAATTATCTTCAATCTGATATACTGGACAATACGCTCAGATAAAAGGTATTAAAGTTATAAGGCGTCAAAGTTGGTGCATTTCTACTGGCCCACCCTGTATATATATATATATATATATATATATATATCGGCTTCAACTACTTGCGAACACAATGTTGGGTAATTTATAATTTAAGTGTCCCTTAATATTTATGAATTGTACGCTATACAACATACTTCTAGTTTAAGTATGTTTAGTATGAAATGTTTTCATCGCTCATCCAACTTCTAGGCCTGTTTATTACTAAGACGACGTCATCTTTAGGCCGATTGTTTCATGCCTTGAAAACGAGGTTCACAAGGAATTCCGAACGTCAGACTATGATAATTTCATGCTTTCTCATCGCCGCCGATGACAGCATTATCACTACCGCCATCAGAGCACGTTGGAATTTTACTGGGTCTTTTAATGTGTGATTAATGCAATATGGCATCAGATTTACGCAGATTGCTCTTACTTATCATTGAGCCGTTCCTCAGCCTAAATGGAACAACTTCTGTCATTCATTTCCTCAATTTGGTTGACTTTATATCTTCTTCTACACAGAAAACTGATGTACAATACAGCATCCACGAGTTGTGTTTCACATTTAAGGTTTACTAAATGTTTCAAATTTGAACAGAGTAAAATTTTCTAACTAGCTTCATTATTTAACCCGATGTACATTTAATCGCTCAGGATTTAAGCAATTAGGGATAGCATCATTATTATTTCTTTTAATTATTATTACAAGATAGCAGCCACTACAGAAACGGCTAGCCACTCTTTAAATCAAGTCAGCGATATTATAATTATACTAGAGTATTTGCCCGTCATATTATGACGGTAGTGTATAGGCCTATATGTATCGTTGGTTAAAATGCTCTGATCGCCGTCGTCAACACCGCAGTACTGACGTCACAAACGGTTTCTGTTTCACAATAGAACAGAAACCGTTTGTGACGTATCGTTTATCGACAGACACACGCTCTATGGATATTATACGTATTCATTCATTAAATACGCTCAACCATTAGAAGACGCCTGTACTTTGTCTTACGAATGGTGAGAACTGTTCAAACAATTTCTGCCAACATCAACAGCCTTTGTTGCCATAAGACCGTCCGACATGCGGCCCGCCGACTGATTTTAAATGGCCCGGTTCGCTAAATTTTTGCAATTTGTGTAAAAAATTAAGTAAAAGACAGTCAATGGCCTACTTGCATAGCTATTCGTTCTTAACTTGGTTTATCATCTCACAATGTGAACACAAAATCCAGTTCCCACGATTCATTAACCTTGCTTAAAGTTTTTAACGTAGGGCCTATGGTTCTCTAAAGTTAATAATTTTTAATAAAGTTCAGTCGTTGCTTTTGAGTTTACTGGTGCTGCCTTCGGCTTCAGGAATAATTTTTTCGGTGGGACACGGTGTCAAAAAGGTTGGACAGCACGGCCATAAGATGTCGTTAAACTCTGGATCAATCCAGGTAATAGACCTCTCTTACACACCTTTAAAACGTTGTTAACCGATGCTATATAGGCATGGAACACGTTATCCAATTGGTTGAAATTAGTAAACTATTATATAGGGTCAGTCATTTGACACGTGCAAATGGGTCAGGGATAGTTTTGTTTAGAACAGTGGTTAAAACTGTGATCCGCGGACGGGAGCCGGTCCGAGGAGCTCTGGTGACCGGTCCGTTAAAATTTTTAAAAATTCATAATTTTTCAACTTATTCGTGAAAATGTATAGCCTAATATTGTAAACTTATTTTAATTAAAATAAGTGATCATTGACAAAACTCATGAATTCCCCCATACTCTAATCGCGTATCCCCCAGGTTGCGATCCAGCGCTTGGCGTTAGTGGTCCACGAAAAACAACATAAAGATAGTCCCGTCCTTAGCTTTAAAAAGTTTAAGAACCACTGGTTTAGAAAACGGTGTTTCAAATGTGTATCTAAAACCCGTGGTATTCGACGTTTAGAGAGAAAACCTTGGAATACGTTTTGTGTAACAGGTTGGCCAATTGTTAGAGAGCTCTCTTTAGACACCTTTTAAACGTTATCAGCAAATGCTATATAAGCAAGGGACAAGCAAGCCAATTAGTTAGAGCACTCTATTTAGACACCTTTAAAATGTCGTCAACTGATGCCATATAAGCATGGGACACAGTATCCGATTTAACTTCTGTGTCTTAATTCGGTTCTTATGTCGTATGAACGGTTAGAACTGCTCAAACTAATTTCTGTCGACGTCAACGGCCTTTGCTGCAATAAGATGTTAAACAGTGGATCCATCCAACCATCACTGGTGACGATTGCTATTCGAATATAACAAAGGCTGACTGTTACAATATGCGGATGAAGGAAAATGGATAAGACGTGATTCTTATTCATCTCCACCACTGTCTTATATATACTCGGGTGGTGCCAGTCCGATACCTGGATAAAAGAGGAGGGACGATGCTAATCAAGTTTCAACAGAGTTAAATTTTGTAACTAGCCTTTCAACATATAAATGCATGCATGTATGCATTGGATAATCCTGTGTCGCCTTTTCAGAAAATGTGTTTGACAGACGTCATTAGTTTGCGCAATCTGTATAGAATTTTTCAGCTCAGGCGACGATTCGTTTGGAAATTTAGCATTAGTCTCCGCTCGAGATTTTCGTCTTAAAGATGATTATAATGAATGACGAAATGTTTATATTTTGAAGACCAAATGATCGAGACTATGTTATTAATGTTTACAACGACAACAATATGGCAGAGGTGAGAGATGTCATTTCGCTGCTAGGAATATGGTGTGTGTGACATTTCATTAGTAAGAGCAGACCTTACGTGACTTACTGCTCTGACATGACAGAAACAAGTTTGCAAAGGTTTGGTATGTGTGATTGGAATGTGTGACCATTATTTCGGTTACAATAGTATCAATAGAATCGATGCCTCCACACTGCCTGGAACAATGGTCAGGACAGAACAATAATTATAAGGCGCCGCATTTAGCTGTATCTGCCACTAGAAAGAGAGGAAGAGAGAGGGAGACAGGAGAGAGACAGACAGACAGAGACAAAGCGAGAGAGAGAGAGAAAGACAGAAAGCAGGAATGAATTAATACTCGCAAAGTTTATCTGTTACGAAGTGTAAGATATCATTTCATTGTGTGACGTCATAATATATATTTTAGTCAGTTCAGAGATTCATGCTGAAGTTTTGATAACGTCTTTAATTATTTAATCGAATTATTTTAGATATACTTCTTACAATTAGTTTAGAATTTCTGTCCAAACCGGGTAAGTTTTGTAATCGTTATATCCATTTGTTTTTCCCTTTCCTTTTTGCACAGCCTGACAAACTACTGAAGTTTCTTGCAAGATTGATGTTGATGTTGGGTTTAAAGAGGCGAGTTTTGTTCTTCTCCAGATCCTAGTGCTTCCCTTAAGATATGTCGAAGAAACGAACATCAGCTGAATCGAATAATGACGAGCAAACGAATGAAGGCTCAGACTGTAAGTTAATACAAGCAAATTTTATTGCTACGTTTACGCCTGTGAATAGTTGCCTTGAAGGGGCGCTATATAAATGCTCAGTTGATTGATTCTTTAATTGATTGATTATGGTTCTGTAGGGGTTTTAGAAGGAGGTCGTAATGTAGTCTGATCAGTCCGTAGTTGGTCGATTGCCCTCGACCGGATGGTCTCACGACCGTATATGGGGACGGATCAACCTCCCGAACACCAGTTGTTGGAAGATACGATCGTTTCTAGATGGTATGGTATCTGGGAATTTATAAAGCGCCTTCAAAAGCGAGTTAAAAGGGCATAAAGCACGTTGATTCACCACGAACAGTAAAGCAGACAAGTTCCCCACCTATAAATCGACTTATCCAACCAAAATTCCAACTCCAACTTCAATTGTAGCATGCCCGAAATAACCTTTTCTAATAATACCAAAAGGAGGCGTTGTAACCCAAACAAAAACCCTATGACCATGTTTGGCCTTGACCAAACCGGTTAGGTTTAGAGTAACACGCTTGACCAATCCAAAAGGCATGTCGCTCAGGGAGCATGTCTTTCATCCCCCTCTTTATCTTCCTGCCTGCCTGTCTCCCTCGCTCTCTGTCTTTGCCTCTCTCTTCTCTCTCGCTTTCTCTCGCCGTCTCACTCAGTGTCATTCCTGTGTGTGCTCTTCACACTCCTACAGTTCATTGTTATTTGAAAGCTCAAATTTGTTCCTATGATGAGCACTTGGTGATGCTAGTCGGAAACGAGCAGAAGTTGGTATAATTGCATTTATTTCTCTTGCAGCAGTATTCCAGCATGAAGACAATGCTAAACGTGCGAAGCTCGCTTTAACGAGCGACACAATGGTAAGCTACATGAAACAGGTCTTGTTTGGATTTAAGCTTTGTGAGTTACTTGAATTACATGGATTACACTGTAACAAATTCTTTTTTCTTCTTGGTAATAAGTGTTATTTCATAATTGCTTATGCCACAAAAGTATAGGCCTATAGAAAATGGCTATTATTCTCCACACACTTTGTTTTTGTGACCATAACAGTCATATTCTTAAATTTGCCTATTTTCCAGAGCATTCAAGAAGAATTCAGTACTGAGTAAACTTGGAGTAGCTGTTAGAACTTTTTCGAAGTTTGACGAATATTCTAGAACTTCCGAGAACCTACTAGAACTTTTCAGAAATATAAATAGCAGCATAAATACAATGGCCTTAAGCCCACCAGAAAGCGGCTTGTAACAGCTTTGTCGCAGTGTCTAGGCGTTTTCTGGGCAATCACAAGGCCGAAAACTAGCTGGCTGAGACTCTGGTGAAGAACTATGTCAAACGTGAGCTGCAGGATGTCCCTCAAAGTTTACTCCTTGGTTTGTAAGTTCTTTCTAATTGCTTGATTAATGCTGCGGAGTTCCAGAGAAATGTGTAAACAGATATGATATCTGTTAATGTTTACCTGTAGCTGCAAGATCTACCGATCGAGCTACTTGAATATATCCTCGTAAAAACCGTTGTTATGGAAGTGAAAGGTACGAAACTGGCCAAAAGTGTGTGGAAAGAAAAGGTTGATCCTGTGATAAACAGACTTAGAACTGTCTGTTCGCAATGGAGCAGCATTCTTACGACCAACTTCTTTCGAAATGAACTTCACAGAACTCTAGATGCCACTGGTTAGTTCGTTAAATAAATGATTTACCTTGATTTTATGCGCACGATTAACACCTGAACATCGAAATTACGGTCAATGTGTAAAGTCGGTCTTCGGCTAGTCTGAAGCTTTAGCATTTCTTAACCTCGACATATCGTGTCGAGCAGTCAAGATCACTGTCTTCTTGTTGCCTTATCTTCCCACTTAAGTTCTCTATATGGCTGAATTCGCTAAGGTAGCAAGAAATTAAACAATTTTCAATTGTTACTGTCGAGAATTAAACTCGAAACCTCTGCATTATTTAAGAGTGAATTCACTGGTTCGAGTCGAGAGCGCAACTGACGAGTTCACTCTTGAAGTGGAGCTTTGTATGTGTCAAATTAATATTACAGTGTCCAAGTCGAAGCTTACAGTTTTTGCTTTCATAGATGCACACGAATCCGTGCACATACATACATGCATATGCCTACAAGCGTACGTGCACGTATGTATGCATACGTAGTACGTACACACAGATATAGATACATCATTCTGCTTGATGCCAAGAAACCTACATTAGCGTGAAGAGGATTTTATCTTTAGACCTACCTACAGTTATTTCTTGTTGTATCACCTTCACCATCAACACATTGTTGGTGATGGTGATAACCACGAGCATTATTATCATTGTCATTATCAGCATTTTAATTGGAAAATCGTAAGCTCTTATCATCAGTGCAATATTATAATAATAAAAGTCGTATTAGTTTGCGATCAATGCAGTATAAGTAAATAAATTTATTTGTATTAGTTCTAGTTTATCTTTGGATTGCAACCTGGCTTCTGAGATGGATTAAGTTTCAACCAATTTCAAACTTTAATTAGAATGTACAACAAAGTGAATTTTCTAACTGTTTTCACGTATATACTCGTGCATGTAAGCTTGGTAGATCTATGTTGAGGTTTTATTTTTTAGCCCAAGACACGATTTGTGTGGAAATTTTGCATCAGTCTGCGCTCCCGTTCAACGTCTGCGGAGTGACAACACTGAAAGACGAAATGTTTCTGCTCTGCAGACAAGATGGTCAATACAAAATTATTGTCTACGACCGCAGTAATCTGGCAGAGGTGAAAGATGACATCCCGCTACCTGCAGGAACAGATCCGGGGGCCTTGGCAGCTTGCAACGTGTTAAACTGCGTGTATGTACTAGATTTAGTAGGCGGAAACATGCAATATAATTGCCGTTCAGTCTTACGCATTACGAGAGATGAAGACCATCATTATAATGTATCACAGTGGATTGACGTGGTGCTGCCAAACCCTAATATGACCGTATCCGCCAATGGTTCCTTAATAATCCATTCAATGAGTGAAATATGGAGTCCTGGAGAAGTGAGCATATATACTCCAAATGGTTCCTTGCAGCATAAAATAGTGTTGTCACCAGATATTTATGGACCCAGAAATGTTGACAACGTAATTCAAAGGCCAAATGGAAATATTGTATTGGCTTCTGTTGACAACTACTGTGAGAGAGAATTAACGGAGATAGATACGGATGGGAATATTGAACGGCAATATATGTCGTCACTTGGTGGATCCGGTGCTGTGAATTTTGCAGATATTTCCGGTAGAATTCTGATAACTAGTACGCACAACGGAATTGAGCTGTTAGATTCCGAGTTGAATCCTTTGAATTTTATTGGTCCGCAGCTGAATGGTGGTCAGTCCAATTTTCCAAATGTTTTGGACTACAATAGGGTGAGGAATGAGGCAGTGGGTTTTTGTTTTCTTAACAATAACAGCACTGTTCTAACCATCTTCGGTTTCACAGAATAATAGCACTACATTGAAAGATGTTAACGATAGAGACAATTAGTATGAAATAGTTTCGACAACTCGTGTAACAATGGTCATGACCAAGATTCGCTACTACTACCTGAAGTTAAACTAACTTTGTTGAAAAAACTATTATCCTAAATTGCATTCGTGTAAACAACTCGCCTAACTAAAATAACGATTTTTGTCTTCTTTAATCATGAACTCTTTATTACGTTCAATTTAATCACACCTTACTAAGCGCTAGCTACTATACTAAGCTTACCTGAAGTTAAAATAACTTTGTTGAAACAACTGTTAAATTACATTCGTTTAAACAAATCGCCTAACTAAAATAAAACAAACTTGTCTACTTTATTTCATGCGTTTTATTATATATATATATATATATATATATATATATATATATATATATATATATATATATATATATATATATATATATATATATATATATATATATATATATATATATATATATATATATATATATATATATATATATTCAGTCTAAATCATTCCTCACAAATCGCTAGCTGATGACTTCTGCACCGTCCATATTAAACTATTTAAACGTATCTGGGTCTACATAATCAATGCTGTTAACGTAATTTTGCGCTATTATGTCAGCACGTTTAAAGCGAGATGACGCCTATGTCTTCAGGTTGGTTAGACTAAATTTTAAAACGTATATTTTTTGCCAACAGACTATTTATTGGATTCTTGGATTGGAGACAGTGCAGCTAAAGCGGAGTTCAGTTCTCTGAATCCAATAAATGAATCTAGCAATCCATTTACGGATTTGGAAGAGCGGGTTATGGAACCAGCGATCGTACTATGCATACATACAGACATACATACATACAGACATACATACATACATACATACATACATACAGACATACATACATACATACATACATACATACATACATACATACATACATACATACATACATACATACATACATACATACATACATACATACATACATACATACATACATTGTTTTACATACATACATACATACTTACATACGAACATACACATCTACATATACATACAGACATACATGCCTACATACATACATGCATACATGCCTGCATGCAAGCATACACACGAACGTGCATGCCTTTGTCGTGACCATTTAAATTTCCACATATGTCTTAGAAAAGTGATCTTGTTTTCTAGTCTATAAAGGTTTTCGGCTACAAGGAATCCAGAAGACAAATTCTTGCCATTCTGCGGTAATTAGATTTCAGGATCCATAGAATGAATTAGCAGGTCAATTGGTCTGATGGCGAATTGATGTGCATGAACGGCATGGCCGAGAAGACGAAGAGTAGAGTCCGAGTCCTTGCTTTTTCCTCCTCCATTATATCTACTCGCTAAAGAGGTCCCTTGTTATTGTGTAATGTTGAACTATATTCTTGAATGAGCTCAACTTCCGCCAAAGTGCATATCTTAGCAAAAACAACTAATCTATTTACATTCGTGCTTTAACGTTGACAAATATAATTAAGTCAATACCGTTATCAGGTCAACTAAGACAGACGGGCAGCTTTGACAGGATAAGCAATTTGAAAAAGGTATTTATTTACTTTTTTCAGCATTGTGTCACCGTTTGTGTGCATACCCATTGTTTGCTCATCATCAGCAGCCCATAACCATAACCATAACCATAAATTTTATTACCTCATATAAAATAAAATGCAGTAACATAACATTTTACACTGAAAATTTAACAGAAAACAGATGAATTAATTAATCTCCAGTGGAAGTAAAGGGAGAGAAACCCTTAAGGGACCTTGGTCCCGCTATCAGGGTTACCCTTGTACATGAAAAAAATAGTGGCAACTGGCATAACATTGTAATATTAGACATTTTGGACTTAACTAGTTAACTAAACATCGAAGTAATATCACATCAGATGTCAGCATCAAAACCTAGTGCGCATTCATGGCAGTAATTTGTTAGTAAAATGTAGATGGGGAGGGCTGAGGAACTGCTACTAGGTACTCACGGAGCTTTCTCTTAAAAATTAAAATATTAGGTAGATTTCTTATGGTGACAGGAATATTATTCCAAGTCCTCGGGCCAGCACTTTTTATTGAGAACATTCGGGTGTTAGTTCTAGCAGGTGCTGTTCTATAATTGGCAGATGTCCTGACACAGTAGGGATTTATTTTGGATGTCAAAGTGAAGAAGTCATTGAATGCTGCAGGGAGAAGATTGTGCATATACTTAAACATGAATTCAGAGGTCTGTTGGATTCTAATCTGTTCAATTGGTAAAATTTTTAGACTTTGTAATGCAGCCTGGGAGGAAATGGGACCGGATTTTCTTGTTATAATTCTAGCAGCCCTCTTTTGCAATGAAGTTAATCTAAGCAAGTGAGTTGAGTAATTTGAGGCCCAGACTATGTTGCAATATGAGAGATAAGGGTGAATTAAAGAATAATATAGGTTCAGTTTAATATGGGTTGGTAATAAGTAGGCAATACGGGCTAATACACCCACACTTTTCGCAATTCTTTTAGAGATATTCTCAATATGTACTTTCCATGTAAGGAATTGGTCCACAAATACTCCCAGAAATTTGACCGAGGTTGCTTGTGGTATAGGGTTGTTGTCCATAATGAGTGCTTCCCTAGTTTCTGGGATATGTTTACGATGCGAGCAAAATAGAATGTAGTTTGTCTTTTTTATATTCAATGACAATTTGTTGACTCTGAACCAGTCAATGACTTTTGTTAGCTCTTCGTTCATTAATTGAAAGAGTTGTTGGTATGATTTGTGAGAAGCAAAAATGTTCGTATCATCGGCGAAAAGCACAAAACGCAGGATTGGTGAAGCATTTGGGAGGTCATTAATAAAAATTAAGAAAAGGAGGGGTCCAAGAATTGATCCTTGTGGTACACCAAATTTATTTAATTTTAATTTTGATAGGGAGCCATTGCATAGGACCTGTTGTTTCCTATCATCGAGGTAGCTTTTGAACCAATCCTGTGCAATACCACGTATTCCAATATTTTGAAGTTTATTAAGGAGTATTTCATGATTGACCGTGTCGAATGCTTTTGCAATATCGATGAAAACACCTAGTGCATATTCGCCACGGTCAATAACAGATGAGATGTTATCCTGGATACTCAAAAGTGACATAGCAGTTGAATGACGGGGCTGAAAACCATGTTGAGAAATATGTAAGATGTTTTTTTTATTAACATAGTCAAATAGACGAATAAACATGACTTTTTCAAGGAATTTGGAGAAAAATGGTAGAATAGAGATTGGTCTGTAGTTGGTCAGTTCTTCTTCTGGGCCTTGTTTGTGGATTGGTGTGACTTTAGCTATTTTCAGGCTTGAGGGAACTATTCCTGTGGACAGAGAGCAGTTAATGATGGCTGATAAGGGAGCAGCAATGTGTTTGAATACAGGAAAAACAACAGATGGGTCGATCTCATCGAAGCCTGTGCTGTGAGAGACTTTTATAGTATGACTAAGTGAGATTAGTTCATCCGGGGAGGTGGGGTAAATAGCAAAAGAGGTTGGTAATTGTGGACTGAGATAAGTATAGATAGTGTTATTGGACACAGGTATTTTCTCAATGAGATCCTGAGCAATATTGGTAAAATAGTTGTTAAATTTCTCAGATATAACATCAGCATTTGTTATGTCATTACCATTTAAGCATAAGTGACTGATAATTTTTTTCTTATCCTTAGAGTTAACTAAAGTTCTTATGATCTGCCATGTTTTTTTAAGATCGTGACTGTGTTTAAGAAATTCTGATTCATAATAATTTCTTTCAGCTTTGGTGCAGACCGTTTTAAATTTGTTTCGATAAGTAGTGAATTTACATTTATTTTCAGGAGTTGGATTTTTGATATATTTCATATACAATTTTGATTTTTTTTTACATGATTTGAGTAAGCCGAGTGTCATCCAAGGGTTTTTGATCTTATTATGTGCTTTTGTTTGCTTATGTTTTAGGGGAAAAGCAGTGTTATAAGCTTCCTGGAATAATGAAAGGAAGAGGTCATAAGAAGCGTCAGGGTCATTTTTGGTGCAGGATTCTAATACAATGGACCAATCAATTTTGGATAATAAATTTTTAAACTGTTCACAGTTGGATGCATTAAAGTTTCGAGTTTTCGAGTTCCAAGTATTCTCTCCCTGTAAGGGAATTTGATTGATTCTCACCAAAATTGGAAGATGGTCGGATATATCCGATGCAAGTATGTACGAGTCAACAATTTTTGAGGTTGCATTAGAGAAAACATTATCGATTAAGGTCGAGGAAGTTGGGGTAATTCTTGTTGGTTGTGTAATGGAGGGTAAAAAATGGTAAGCAGACATAATATTTAAAAAATCTGCAGTTAGGGCATGACCTTGAGCTTTTAATAAATCTATATTAAAATCTCCCATGAGATATATATCTTTAACTTTTAGTGTTAAGGTGGATAATAGTTGCCCAATTTCTTCATTAAAAGCAACCACGTTGTGACCTGGAGGTCTATAAACTGTGCCAACAACAAAATAAGAACCGTGTGGTAAAGGGAATTTAATTAATAGAGCCTCATAGGTGCGATGCGAGCGACAATTGGGGGGCATTTCCATTATACTGAATCCGAGGTGGTCTTTTATGGCAAACCCTATGCCCCCTCCTCGGCCAGAGCTTCTTGGCTCATGGATGAATTTATATCCTGCAATTTGAATTAAGTCAGTTGTGGATTCATCAAGCCAGGTTTCGGTGAGTGCAAGAATATCAACCGATAGCTGGTGCGTGAGCTGAGCAATTGATGAAACCTTTGAAGCGATGCTTCGACAGTTGATATGCATAAGTTTTATCAAGTGTCTCCCTGCAGAGAGAACAGGTTCTAAGTCTACAGAAGTACTATATTTAGAGACTAGAGGGCGCGTTATATAATAGTTGTCGTCTGGGTCCAAGTCGTAGTTGTGAGTTAATGGTCGATTTTCTTGCACTTCTGTATATATCTCAAGCCTAGGTCCCTCCCTCAATGAACTAATAGACAGGAGTCCATCAGGGCCGTCAGTTATGCTCTGGGCAAATTCATCGTCACAGACAATATGGTTAAAAGGGAACAGAGTCATTAAACAATAAGTGCAACACCAGGAGGATGGATCAATTGGGTTTGGTGGGGCAATTTCGTGGCAGTCTGAGTGGAATCCCCTCCCGCAGAGTGTACAGAATACTGCCCTATGCGCACTGGTTACATGTTTCAAACAGAAATGACACTTAACTAAGTTCAGCTCTGCTGAACAAAAGTCCATGCTACAGCTTGACCTCTAAGCTGAGCGGTCGAACACACACACATACACCCACACACAAAGCGATCTTTCAAAAATAAAAACAAACATAAACAAAACAAAGTGAGGAGGCCTCCTCAAGCTGGTCCTAGCTTCCCATGTCCCTATATTTATTAGTTATGGAGCAACATTGAAAATGAAGACATGCCTTTGATTAGGCCTTCAGATTTTCCTCATATGACAAAAGCATCATGGCCTCATCAGATCTTGACTGACAGATGACAATAGCCTAATAAACAGTAGTATATCTGAATAACGTCGGATATTAAGGCTCATTATAGTGTGGCATACTGCAGGATCTGTATAACTGAGCAGTCATCATTAGCAACTTCTGAAGCGTCGGGTTTTTAAGCCGAAACTTCTCGATAGTGAAAGAAAAACATTAATATTGATTTACTGATTTCTTAAGCTGTAGCCAACTTAGTTTATAATAATAGTAAAGCCATTGACTGACGCTTCAAAAGTGTAACAGTTGCTTATAGATATAAATAATAATAGTAGCAGTGCTCATGAGTGATGATGATATGATGCTGTTTATTCACACATAAACCCTAACAAACTAGAAATAAGCAGGTATTCCTTTTACAATAGTTAGACATAAGTTTTATAGAATAGTAGTCAATCAAAATAATGAGTATAATGTGCTAATAAACAATCTAACATTCAGAATCATTTATCTTATGATGGTGCAGCAAATAAAAGTGACCTTATGTTTGTATAGTTTCTCCTAAACAATGTACAGGATTTGGAAGACCATGGTGAGCAGCTGACTTTACAATGTCTTACAATGGTTGCTTAATCTGTAGGCAATTTGGGTGTAAACATTTGTAGCATAACACCAAATAAAAGGTAAACAGGTAAGTGCTCAACGACTTGGGGATAATACATCAAAAAGTAAAAGGCTCAATCATTGTCAGAGGAAACGCAATAATGTTCTTCTTCCTCGATAGTAGAGTATGTTAGTTTAGAACTCACATAACTGGTTCAGATCTTTTAAGGTAGACAAGTAACCATCGACTCGAGAGGTAATGAAACAAAAGAAAAGGTTCGATCATTGTCTGAGGATACTCAATAATGGGCTGTCCAGGTCTTCTTCATCGATGTTAGAAAATGTTAGTTTTGAACTCACGTAACTGTTCCAGCTCTTTTAAGGTAAACAAGTAACCATCGACTCGAGAGGTAAAGAATCAAAAGAAAAGGCTCGATCATTGTCTGAGGATATTCCGACGATACTCAATAATGGGTTGTCCAGTTCTTCTTCATCGCTATCATCGACTCGAGAGGTATTGAATCAAAAGAAAAGGCTCGATCATTGTCAGAGGATAGCAATAACGGGCTGTCCAGTTCTTCTTCATCGATATTAGAAAATGTTTGGTTACAATTCACATAACTGTTCCAGCTCTTTAAAAGGTGAACAGGTTAGCATCGACTCGGAGGTAATGAATCAGAAGAAGAGGTTCGATCATTGTCAGAGGATACTAAATAACGGGCTGCCCATGTATACATATCCAGTCTATACAGATGAATACATTCGCAGGCGCCAAGATCAGGCAATCAGTGTTCTGGTCTGGAAAGCAGCCAGATTCTCCTATATATTGTGTATCTACATGTATATGCAGTTATACATTGATGTCTTGCAGCTATTTATACGCAATGCATCAATATATGCCGATATATATATATATATATACACAAGTACATAAAGCCATTAGTCTTGTCCACTAAACATATATAATACCAACATATTTACAGAATCTGTATGTTAAAAAATGTACCATCTGTTGGGTCTTTCTGTTCAATACGATATAATTATATATCAGTTTCTTCTTTCTATTAATTCATTCATCCATTCATCCATTCATTCATTCATTCATTCATTCATTCATTCATTCATTCATTCATTCATTCATTTGTTCATTCGCTCAATTATTCATTCATTCCCTCACTCATTCACTCACTCCATTCGTTCATTTCTTCACTTATTTGTTGTGTCGTTGGCTCGTTCATTCATTCACTCATCCATTCATTAATTCATTAATTATTTAAATAGTTTATCCATCGCCTGTGCCAGATACCTGCTTTCCAGAACGACCTGTCAACTCGGAAGCGCTGAAGACAGGTACTCCGATACGTCATGCCTTCTCCCATATAAATCACAATATCTGTATTATCTTACATAATAAAATATACATATACATATAAGTATATCGTATGTATATATGCATACAAATATGTATATATATATATACATGGTTCACTGCGTCGATGTTTTTTTCCTTGAGGGACAATGGTATGGAGAGAAGAAGGATGTTGATGTTGAAGGCAACGGACAGTCCGCTGAGAAATGGTCGAGATGTTCATGGAAGGGCGAAAACAGACAGATCAGTTTTATACCTCCACAATGTCCACATCCATATACATTCAGGAAAATTTAGGAGTTACTGCTCTTACAGATTCTGATGGACTGCATGCCATTGAGTGGCTCTCTCTCTCCCTATCTCTGTCTGCATGCTGTCTGTCTGTCTTTCTGACTCTCTCCGTTTCTCTCTCTCTTTCTGTCACTCTCTAGCTCTCTCTCTCTCTATCTCTCTGCCTGTCTGTCTCTCTGGCTGTCTGTTTCTGTCTATCTGTCTGTCTGTCTGTCTGTCTGTATGTCTGTCTGTCTGTCTGTCTGTCTGTCTGTCTGTCTGTCTGTCTGTCTGTCTGTCTGTCTGTCTGTCTGTCTGTCTGTCTGATGTGTCTGTCTATGTTTTTATATTTACGCGCCTAAGATTAGTGTCTCATTGGCAGCAGAGCTTATGTTCTCTAGCGTATTTTGTCTGATAGTAAAGTAAAAGCGAAACGTATGTGTGCATGCATGTATGTATGTATGATGTATGTATGCATTATTGTATGTGTGTAACTGTGTATGCATATATGTGTATGCATGATGCATGTATATTTGTAGACACATAATATACCACCTTTTGATTATCCCTATTCGTTAGGAACAATGAGTTCACTTGTAAAGAAGTAATGCTCCGGAAATCTCTTAGAACTTCTACAGCTGAAAAACTGGCTGACGCTCGCACGCCCGTAGAGCCCTACCAAACGTCAGCATGACTCTGGATATATGAATGTAGCAGAACATTTTATAGCGCCTTTTATGGCATGTCAATGGCTATCAGTATCATTGTCTCTCTATCGTCTCTGCCACATGAGTGTCTGCTTGACCGCGCCATTGTGCTTCCTCATTCACAGTCAGGGACAAAATGGATCGATTCCAACTGTTGATCAAAAGACGGAACTAGTTAGCCTACAGCTGTTTCAGATGTCATTGTTTTCCATCACGCCTCTTTTCCAGAAACAACAACACAAACAGCAACAACAGCACCAACAGCACCAAAGGCACCAAAGGCACCAGCAACACTAGCAGCACCAACAGCACCAACTGCACCAACAACACTAACAGCACCAACAGCACCAACAGCATCAACAGCATCGACAACACCAACAGCACCAACAGCACCAAAAGCACCAGCAACACTAGCAGCACCAACAGCACCAACTGCACCAACAACACTAACAGCACCAACAGCACCAACAACACCAACAGCACCAACAGGAGAAGCTTCAAGCACCGACAACGGAGAACAATAAACAACTACTATCAATAACAACAGAAATCGTCCTGATTAGCCTTTTCCGAAGGTGGCGCTTTATATAGATTTACAATTACAATAACAATCAATAAATAGAAAGAAAATTAAATTCTTCCTTGAATTCTTCGTTTGACATTCTCTCCTTCCATCTTCTTCTTTTCTTTCTTCGTTCATTCCTTGCTTTCTTTCTTACTTCCTGCATTCGTTGAAAAGAAGAAGAAGAGGAAGAGGAAGAGGAAGAGGAAGAAGAAGAACAACAAGATCAAAAACAAGAACAAGAAGAACAAGAAGATCAAGAATAAGAGCAAGAAGAAGAGTAAGAACAAGAAAAACAAGAAGAACAAGAAGAAGAGCAAGAAGAAGACGAACAAGAAGAACAAGAAAAGCTTACGATAATGAAGAAGATGATAAGTAAGCAAGCATAAATAAATATAATTATATGAAGATCATGACGATGAAATTGATGATAATGATGACAACGATGGTGATAATGATGATGATGACGACGACGACGATGATAACAAATGACAAGAAAACAATTCGACATCATAATATTTATCGGTTGCTGTAGTCGTTGTAAATTTAGTCATCATCAACAACGCCATTCATCAACCCTATGCGATAAAAATTCCTCCTATCATCACTGTCGTTGCTACGTCCAAAAACAACGATCACAATTCACCCACCATCTCTCCTAGACCGCCATAAATGCGTCACAATGACGTCGTAATGACGTCAATATCGCGCCTCTTACACCGGCCCCATCTCCATGATCGGCGGTCGGCCTTTCCAAACGCCGAGGGAAAGCACGATTCGAACCCTCAAACGTCTCTTTACCAGTGGGCCGCATCTATTATAGCGGGCTGTCCTCTAAATCGCATCTCGGCCGCCAGGGGTCGACACATAATTGGCGCCTTGTCACGGACCTGCTTTTCAATTTCGCTCGTCGAAGATATAATATATTTCTCGACGGGTGCTATTAATTTTAGGCACGCTTCTTTGGCGCCCCATACGAGACGTTGTTTCCGCATCTCGAGTGTCAAATAGGACGCAGGAGTCTCGCTGCTGACGTTAGACGTCGCCCCTCAAATCATCGCCTGTTAACATCAGATACTATAGCGTGGCCAAAGAAATCCAATGGAACTCGGCCTTCAAATCATCGCTCGTTAACACCAGATATTACAAAAAAAAACACTGGTCGCATTTCAGGTGACATAGAATATATATATATAGATGTAGATATATATATACTATATAGTTTCCCAGATCTGTGTGTCCTACGAGGGAGGGAGGAGTGAGGGAGGGACGGACGGACGGACGGACGGACGGACGGAGGCAGGGAGGCAGGGAGGCAGAGAGGCAGGGAGGGACTTACTAGCCGCTGTATGTCTGTCTATCAATCCGTCTATGTGACTCGCAATGTGACTTATAGTCAAGCATTCAATAAACAAATTCTTTTCTCTTCCCATCAATCAATTCCTTTTCCTTTTCAGCCCGTCATATATGACGGGCAAATACTCTAGTATATATTATGTATATATATATATATATATATATATATATAAACTTAAACGAGAACGTAATTCTTGGTTCATCTTGCAAATTTAGAACAAACAGCATATAGTGCCGCATGCAACTCGCTGATGATATGAAAAGAAAGTATTTTCACTGCATTTGGCCAAAGAAAAAGAGAAGCACAGAGAAAGGAAGAGAAGGGGATAGGAGGGAGGTATATGAAGGAATTGAAGGGTAGAAGAGGAGGTGCAGAACGGGAAGGACAGTGTCTAAAGCGGGCGAATTTCCAGCTGACGGAGAGAAACGGGAAATTTTTTCCCAGAAGGGATATTTGGCAGAACTTCCCATCAGAAGTGTCTGATATTTTTCAGACAAAGCATCCGGGAAACCTGTGAGGGTTTCCGGGACCATACATCTAATAGCCAGACAATTTATGTCGAGAAGCGTCATGCTTTCACCAGTGCTCAGTGATGTCCAATGCTAACAGACATTGATTGGAAGGTTCCTGTGGCATGCGTCTGTATCGCCAAATGGAATGTGACGATGCAAATTTTTCGTCATATGTCGGGATTCGAATCCCATCTCTGGTTTTCTTATGACAGTCTCGCTCTCCGTGATAATTATTGAGTTGGGTTTCTTAGCTGCACGAAATTGCGAAGGCGAGGAAGAGATCGAAGAAGATGAAGAGGCGGAGGACTAAGTAGAAGGATGTGAGGAAGAGGTGGAGGAAGAAGAAAAGGAGGAAAATGCGGTGGAGGAGTATGTCTCTTCTTGTCTCCTCTCGTCCTTGTCCAGTCTCGATGGTGTGTGTGTGTGTGTGTGTGTGTGTGTGTGTGTGTGTGTGTGTGTGTGTGTGTGTGTGTGTGTGTGTGTGTGTGTGTGTGTGTGTGTGTGTTGTGTGTGTGTGTGTGTGTGTGTGTGTGTGTGTGTGTCATCCTGTTCAGTTTGTCTGGATCCGTCCCCCTTTTCACTCTGCAACATCTCGTGATTCCGTCCGTCCAGTGTCTGTCTATTTCTGTTTCCCTTTGTCTCTCTGTCTCTATAAGGGAGCG
>OY744611.1:45823325-45824825 GCA_963556255.1 Allolobophora icterica
TTTGGCCGATAAATGATTGCAAGCCAATTCAGTGTACTTCTCTATTTGATTGGTTTATTGGAATATTATTGGAAAACTGGTCAACTTCGTGTGTTTGGAGTTATACTCTCATTTAGTCTTTAATTGCAGGTAAACTCAATATAGTTTTTTTTATTTGACTACTTCGTTTGAAATTTAACAAGTTGACGTAGCAAACGCATGAGAAGCAATTCACCCAGTGGCCTTTGCACATGAGATACGAGAAATTCACCAGTGGCCTTTGCACTAAAATTTTAAAAATTCGCATCTGAAACACGAGAAGCTATAGCCAGTGACCTTTGTACGTGAGGCATGAGAAATTCGCCATCAGCCTGTGCACTTGAAATATGAAAAATCTAAGTCTACAGCCCTTTCGTGTGCTTACTAGGGGTCAGCCGGATAGATATTTCCACCGAGTACCGAATCCGAGTATTTGGATGTACTATTTGCCGGATCTGGGTACGAACCGAGTACGATTTGTTTCATATGCGAAGCTTCACATTTTCATGTAATGACAAATGATCGATGTAAATTTTTATTTATGCAATAACTGACTAATACAGTTTCAATTTTAGAAATAACTAATCAATGAAATGGACTAGACTTCCTTTGTGGACTTCCGGTGTTGGTTTTTTTTGTGGTACTTTTCTTCTTCAAAATGAATATGCTAGATGAAGCTCAAAGCTGATATTATGAGCCTACAAATTCCAGCACGTGAGGCAGGCAAGCACCTATTTGTGTGTACAGTATATGCCGAGGCGAATACTTCCGAATAGTGCCGAAAAACGGAATATTCGGCCGAGGCAAATGTCCGAGGCGATTTCCGGCTGACCCCTAGTGCTTACAACTCTTTTATACGCCCACCGTGTACGTACAGTCTGTTGTTGTTGTTGTCCGAAGCGATATGTAAATGTAAATGCAAATCTTCGAAATTTGTCAGCGCCACACAGAAGCCACGTCATGGAGACCAGCTTTCACCCGGGCTATATCAAATCAAGTCCGCTATAGCCTGATTGTTTGGTCTGGTCCGGTACCAGGTCAGAATCCGGGGGGGGATGAAAAGTAGGAGAAAGGAAATGCCTGGTCGTTGCATCAACAGGAAACGCTTCTCAAAAAAGTCAACAGAAACAAAAGACGACCATTTCAACTCCTTTGTTAAACCATATACATTGTACCGCGTTGTTATCGTCAAATTCTATAGCATCTTCAACGGGGAAAGTAACCAGGGAGGCTACATAACTGTTGGAATAGGTGCATAATAAACGGCTGGTAACCCTTCAACATTTCTATGGGCATTATACATGTAGATGGCACCCATATCGTCTCTATACGTGCGCCATATGGGTCCCATAGGCCTACATGCTCCATATGGGTATGCTATAGATGGTATTTGCCCATCTTACATTATCTTACTTTATATTAGCTTACCTCTTCTCATCTTACCTCGCCTTATACGATATAACTTACCTGACTTGACATTGT
>OY744611.1:45825025-45860025 GCA_963556255.1 Allolobophora icterica
ACAGAGACAGAGACAGAGACAGAGACAGAGACAGACAGAGAGACAGACAGAGAGACAGACAGAGAGAGACAGAGAGAGAGAGACAGAGAGAGAGAGAGAGAGAGAGAGAGAGAGAGAGAGAGAGAGAGAGAGACAGAGAGACAGAGAGACAGAGAGACAGAGAGACAGAGAGACAGAGACAGAGAGAGAGACAGAGAGACAGAGAGAGAGACAGAGAGAGAGACAGAGAGAGAGAGACAGAGACAGAGAGAGAGAGAGAGAGACTGATCGCTCGTGGTTTATGCGGTATATTAACGTTATTGTGGGGTCCTGCATATACATTTCCATGTAAGTAGGGTTCTATGCTTACAATGTTCCTGTAGCGTGAATTACAATGTTCCATAGCGTGAATTAAATTCTAATCTATATAGTAGTATATGCAATATACACATGCTCGTCTAAGTTTTGTTTACTTGGAGCTATATAATTATGGGACTCCATACTTCTGAGTCGATATTGGCTTCAACTACTTGCGAACACAATGTTGGGTGCTGTCCAACCTTTTTGATACCGTGTCCGTTTTAATGTCCCTTAATATTTATGAATTGTACGCTATATAACATACTTCTAGTTTAAGTATTTTTAGTATGAAATAATTTCGTCCCTCGTCCAACTTCTAGGCCTGCTTTTTGTTCCGATGACGTCATCTTTAGGCCGATATTTTCATACCTCGAAAACGAGTCACTCAAGGTTCGCATGGAACGCTTAGAAGACGCCTATACTTTGTCTTACGAATGGTGAGAACTGTTCAAACAATTTCTGCCAACATCAACAGCCTTTGTTGCCATAAGACCGTCCAACATGCGGCCCGCCGACTGATTTTAAATGGCCCGGCTCGCAAAATTTTTGTAATTTGTGTAAAAAATTAAGTAAGAAACAGTCAATGGCCTACTTGCATAGCTATTCGTTCTTAACTTGGTTTATCATCTCACAATGTGATCACAAAATCCAGTTCACACGACTCTTTAAACTTGTTTAAAGTTTTTAACGTAGGGCCTATGGTTCTCTAAAGTTAATAATTTTTAATAAAGTTTAGTCGTTGCTTTTGAGTTTACTAGTGCGGCCCTCGGCTTCAGAAATAATTTTTTCTTTGGGACACGGTATCAAAAAGGTTGGACAGCACTGCCATAAGATGTCGTTAAACTCTGGATCAATCCAGGTTATAGCGCTCTCTTAGACACCTTTGAAACGTTGGTAACCAATGCTATATAGGCATGGAACACGTTAGCAAATTGGTTGACATAAGTAAGCAACCATAACTTATAGGGTCAGTCATTTGACTCGCGCAAATGGGTCAGGGATAGTTTTGTTTAGAACAGTGGTTAAAACTATGGTCCGCGGACCGGCGTCGGTCCGAGGAGCTCTGGTCACCGGTCCGTTAAAGTTTTTAAAAATTCATAGGTAATCCTCCAGTTTAGGTGCTTTAATTATATGTACACTCTTATAGTGGATAATTTTCAGCGATTGTGATGACTGATGAAAATATAACTCAAATTAGAAGTTGGATGATTGATAAAAATATTATTGAAACTAGAAGCTGGATAAATGATGAAAATATTACATAATAAAACTGAAACTAGAATTTGGAATTGTAATGAAACTATATCGTTTAGCGCCGATATCATTGCCGTGGATGAGCGATGAAAATATTTCATAGTCAAACTTAAACTAGAAGCTGGATTAGCGACGAAAACATACCTCAAACTAGAAGCTGGAAGATCGATGAAAACATACCTCAAACTAGAAGCTGGAAGATCGATGAAAACATACCTCAAACTAGTAGCTGGAAGATCGATGAAAATATTGACCAAAGAATAATGAAAGGATTCCAATGAAGAATAATTAAAGCACCTAAACTGGAGGATTACCAATTCGTAATTTTTCAACTTGTTCGTGAAAATGTATAGCCTAATATTTTAAACTTATTTTAATTAAAATAAGTAATCATTGACAAAACCCATGAATACCCCCATAATCTATTCGCGTATCCCCCAGGTTGCGATCCAGCGCTTGCCATTAGTGGTCCACGAAAAACAACATAAAGATGGTGCCCGTCCTTAGCTTTAAAAAGTGAAAGAACCACTGGTTTAGAAAACGTTGTTTCAAATGTGTATCTAAAACCCGTGGCATTCGGTCGATTCGGATTTTTGACGTTAATTAGAGAGAAAAACTTGGAATATGTTTTGTGTAACAGGTTGGCCAATTGTTACCTGTAGAACGCTTTCTTTAGACGCCTTTAAAACGGTTTCAACCGATGCTTTATAAGCAAGGGACAAGGTAGCCAATAATTATGTGCCCTCAAATCTCGGACGGCAGTTAGAGCGCTCTCTTTAGACACCTTTAAAACGTTATCAGCAAATGCTATATAAGCAAGGGACGAGTCGCCAATTAGTTAGAGCGCTCTATTTAGACACCTTTAAAACGTTGTCAACTGATGCGATATAAGCATGGGACACAGTAGCCAATTGACTTAATCTCCTTGGTATTAGTGGTGTTGTTATGTCATAGGAATAGTGAAAACTGTTCAGACTATTTACTGCCGACGTTAACGGCCTTTCTTGCCATAACATGTTTTTAAGCTGTGGATCCATCCAACCATCACTCCCCTTGTACGAAGGACGGTAATTGCTGTTCGAATATAACAAAGAGTGAATATTTGCGATGAAGAAAAATGGATAAGACGTGATTTTTAATGATCTCCGCCACTGCATTATATGTCCTCGGGTGGTGCCAGACCGAAGCCTGGATAAAAGAGGAGGGGGACGCCAATCAAGTTTCGACAGAGTTACATTTTCTAGCTAGTTTTTCAACATATAAATGCAGGCATGTATGCGTTGGATGATCCTGTGTCGCCCTTTCAGAAAATGTGTTTAACAGACGTCATTAGTTTGCGCAATCTGTATAGAATTTTTCAGCCCAGGCGACGGATTCGTTTGGAAATTTTGCATAAGTCTCCGCTCGAGATTTTCGTCTTAAAGATGATTACAATGAATGACGAAATGTTTATATTTTGAAGACCAAATGATCGAGACTATGTTATTAATGTTTACAACGACAACAATATGGCAGAGGTGAGAGATGTCATTTCGCTGCTAGGAATATGGTGTGTGTGACATTTCATTAGTAAGAGCAGACCTTACGTGACTTACTGCTCTGACATGACAGAAACAAGTTTGCAAAGGTTTGGTCTGTGGGATTGGAACGTGTGACCATTATTTCGGTTACAATAGTAGACCTATCAACAGAATCGATGCTTTCACACTGCCTGGAACAATAGTCAGGGCAGAACAGCGAGACAGACAGACAAACAGACAGACAGACAGACAGACAGAGAGACAGAGCATGAATGGATTAATACTTGCAAAGTATCTCATACGTAGTATAAGATATCACTCCATTGTGTGACGTCACAATATGTATAGTTTAGTCAGTTCAGAGATTCATGCTAAAGTTTTGATTAGCCTACGTCTTTTATTATTTAATCGAATTTTTTAGATCTACTTTTTGCAATTGGTTTAGAATTTCTGTCCAAAGCGGTTACGTTTTGTAATCGTTATATCCATTTGTTTTTCCCTTTCCTTTTTGCACAGCCTGACAAACTACTGAAGTTTCTTGCAAGATTGATGTTGATGTTGATGTTGGGTTTCAAGAGGCGAGTTCTGTTCTTCTCCAGATCCTAGTGCTTCCCTTAAGATATGTCGAAGAAACGAACATCACCTGAATCGAGTAATGACGAACAAACGAATGAAGGCTCAGACTGTAAGTCAACACAACGAAATTTTATTGCTACGTTTACGCCTGTGAATAGTTTCCGTGAAGGGGCGCTATATAAATGCTCAGTTGATTGATTCTTTAATTGATTGATTATGGTTCTGTAGGGGTTTTAGTACAGCTGTAAAGGAGGTCGTAATGTAGTCTGATCAGTCAGTAGTTTGTGGATTGACTCCAGGGGACGATCGTCGTAGGGGCGTTGTAGGGGGACGGATCTACCTCCCGGACATCATCATCAGTTGTAGGAAGATCGATCGTTTCTAGATGGTATGGTATGGTATCTGGGAATTTATGAAGCGCCTTCAAAAGCGAGTTAAAAGCTCTCAAAGCGCGTTAATTCACCACGATCGGTAAAGCAGACAAGTTCCCCACCTATGAATCGACTAATGCAACCAAAATTCCAACACCAACTTCAGTTGTCGCATGCCCGAAATAACCTTTTTTAATTATACCAAAAGGAGGCGTTGTAACCCAAACAAAAACCCCATGACCATGTTTGGCCTTGACCAAACCTTAAAACGCTTGACCAATCTAAAAGGCAAATCGCTCAGGTTTGTGGCTTTTCATCCCTCCCTCCCTCTCTATCTTTCTGTCTGCCTGTCTCTCTCGCTCTCTATCTTTGTCTCTATCTGTCTGTCTGTCTGTCTGTCTGTCTGTCTCTCTCTCTCTCTCTCGCTCTCTCTCTCTCGCTGTCATTCTCTCTCGCAGCCTCACTCTCTCATTCCTGTTTGAGCCCTGCACACTCCTACAGTTCATTGTTATTTGAAAGCTCAAATTGGTTCCTATGATGAACACTTGGTGATACTAGTCGGAAACAAGCAGAAGTGGGTATAGTTGCATTTATTTCTCTTGTAGTAGTATTCCAACATGAAGACAATGCTAAACGTGCGAAGCTCGATTCAATGAGCGACACAATGGTAAGCTACATGACATTAAATGCAAGTCACAGGTCTTGTTTGGATCTACGCATTGGGAGTTGCCTGAATAGCGTGGATTAGCCTACACTGTTACAATTTCTTACTTTGTTTTGTTCCTGGGTAATAAGTGTTGTTTCATAATTGCTTATGCCACGAAAGTATAGAAAATGGCTATTATTCTTTGTTTTTGTGACCATAACAGTGATATTCTTAAATTTGCCGATTTTCCAGAGCATTCAAGACGAATTCAGTACTGAGTAAACTTGGAGTAGCTGTTAGAACTTTCTAGAAGTTTGACGAATATTCTAGAACTTCCGAGAACCTACTAGAACTTTTCAGAAATATAAATAGCAGCATAAATACAATGGCCTTAAGCCCACCAGAAAGCGGCTCGTAACAGCTTTGTCGCAGTGTCTAGGGGTTTTCTGGGCAATCACAAGGCCGAAAACTAGCTGGTTGAGACTCTGGTGAAGAACTATGGCAAACATGAGCTGCAGGATGACCCTCAAAGTTTACTCCTTGGTTTGTAAGTTCTTTCTAATTGCTTGATTTATGCTGCGGAGTTCCAGAGAAATGTGTCAACAGATCTTATATCTGTTAATGTTTACCTGTAGCTGCAAGATCTACCGATCGAGCTACTTGAATATATCCTCGTAAAAACCGTTGTTATGGAAGTGAAAGCTACGAAGCTGGCCAAGAGTGTGTGGAAAGAAAAGGTTGATCCTGTGATAAGCAGACTTAGAACTGTCTGCTCGCAATGGGACAGCATTCTTACGACCAACTTCTTTCGAAATGAACTTCACAGGACTCTAGATGCCACTGGTTAGTCCGTTGAATAAATGATTTAGCTTAATTTTATGCGAGGGATTAACGCCTGAACATCGAAATTACGGTCAATGTGTAAAGTCGGTCTTCAGTTAGTATGAAGCGTTAGCATTTCTTAACCTCGACATATCGTGTCGAGCAGCCAGATTACTGTCTTGTTGCCTTATCTTCCCACTTAAGTTCTCTATATGGCTGAATTCGCTAAGGTCAAGACAAGACAAGACAAGACAAGACAAGACAACCAAGTTTATTAGAACAACCAAGAATTAGTACAAACAATATATAGAACAATCAATGTGTAATAGTCGGTGTTTTAATAGGATGCCCCAAAGGGAAGGTCCCGCTAGGCGGGGCACCCCAAGGTATCAAGAAAGTAAACAATTTCACTCTGTCACTGTCGAGAATTAAACTCGAAACCTCTGCATTACCTGAGAGTGATTTCACTGGTTCAGGTCGTGGGCGCAACTGATCAGTTCATTCTTGAAGTGGAGCTTCGTAAGCGTCAAATTAAAATTACAGTATCCAAGTCGAAGCTTAAAGTTTCTGTTTTCAAACATGCACATGAACACTTATACATACATGCACATGCGTACAAACGTACGTGCATGTATGTATGCATACGTAGTACGTAGGCCCTACACACAGCTATATATACATCATTCTGATTGATACCAAGAAACCTACATTAGCATGAAGAGGATTTTATCATTAGACCTACCTACAGTAATTTCTTGTTTTATCACCTTCACCATCAGCACATTGTTGGTGATGGTGATAACCACGAGCATTATTATCATTGTCGTTATCACCATTTTAATTGGAAAATCGTAAGCTCTTATCATCAGAGCAATATTATAATAATAAAAGTCGTATTTGTTTGCGATCAATGCAGTATAAGTGAATAACTTTATTTGTATCAGTTCTAGTTTAGCATTGGATTGCAACCTGGCTTCTCAGATGGATTAAGTTTCAAAAAATTTCAAACTTTAATAAGAATGTACAACAAAGTGAATTTTCTAACTGTTTTCACGTATATATTCGTGCATGTAAGCTTGGTAGATCTATGTTGAGGTTTTATTTTTTAGCTCAAGACACGATTCGTGTAGAAATTTTGCATCAGTCTACGATCCCCTTCAACGTCTGCGGAGTGACCACACTAACAGACGACATGTTTCTGTTCTGCATACAAGATGATCAATACAAAATTATTGTCTACGACCGCAGTAATCTGGCAGAGGTGAAAGATGACATCCCGCTACCTGCAGGAACAAAACTGGGGGGCATGGCAGCTTGCAACATGTCAAACTGCGTGTATGTACTGGATTTAGCAGGCGAATGCTTCAAAAGTCATTGCCATTCAGTCTTTCGTATTACGAAAGATGAAGACCTTCAGTATAACGTATCACCGTGGATCAGTGATATGATGCTTCCAAACCCTGCTATAACCGTATCCGCCAGTGGTTCCTTAATAATCCATTCATTGAGTGAAATATGGAATCCTGGAGAAGTGAGCATATACAATCCGAATGGGTCCTTGCAGCATAAAATAGTGTTGTCCCCAGATATTTATGGACGCAGGCTTATTGACAATGTAATTCAAAGATCGAACGGAAATATTGTTTTGGCTTCCATGGATATCTACTGTGACAGAGAATTAACGGAGATAGATACGGATGGGAATATTGAACGGCAATATAAGTCGCCACTTAGTGGATCCGGTGCTGTGAATTTTGCAGATGTTTCTGGTAGAATTCTGATAACTAGTACGGACAACAGAATTGAGCTGTTAGATGCTGAGTTTAATCTGTTGAATTTTATTGGTCCGCAGCCGAATGGTGGTCAGTCCAGTTTTCCAAATATTTTGGACTACAACAGGGAGAGGAGTGAGGCAGTGGGTTTTTGTTTTTGTAACAATAACAGCACTGTTCTAACCATCTTCGGTTTCACAGAAGAATGAAACCACGTTAACGGATGTTAACGATGGAGACAATTAATGTTAAATAGTTTCGACATCTCGTGTAACAATGGTGATAACCTAACTTCGCTACTACTACCTGAAGTTAAAATAACTTTGTTGAAAAAACTATTATCCTAAATTACATTCGTGTAAACAACTCGCCTAACTAAAATAACAATTTTTATCTTCTTTAATCATGAACTCTTTATTACATTAAGTCTAATCACTCCTTACTAAGCGCTAGCCACTATACTAAGCTTACCTGAAGTTAAAATAACTTTGTTGAAAACACTGTTATCCTAAATTACATTCGTTTAAGCAAATCGCCTATCTAAAATAAAACAACCTTGTCTACTTTATTTCATGCGTTTTGTTATATATATATTCAGTCTAAATCATTCCTGACAAATCGCTAGCTGATGACTTCTGCACCGTCCATATTAAACTATTTAAACGTATCTGGGTCTACATAATCAATGCTGTTAACGTAATTTTGCACTGATATGTCATCAAGTTTAAAGCGAGATGACCCCATGTGTCACTGGGTTGGTTAGACGGAATTTGAAAACTATTTTTCGCCAGCAGAATATTGGATGCCTGGATGTGAGTCAGTGCAGTTAAAGCGGAGTTCAGTTCTCTGCATCCAATAAATGAATCTAGCAATTAATTTACGGATCGGATTCGGAAGAGTGGGTTATGAAACCAGCGATCCTCCTATGCATGCATACAGACATACATACATACATACACACATACATGCATACATACATACATGCATGCATACATACATACATACATACATACACACATACATGCATACATACATACATGCATACATACATACATACATACATACATACATACATACATACATACATACTTGCATACGTAGATACATGCATACATACACATACAGACATACATGCCTACATACATACATGCATACATGCCTGCATGCAAGCATACATACGAACGTGCATGCCTTTGTTGTGACCATTTAAATTTCCACATAGGCCTATGTCTTAGAAAAGTGATCTTGGTTTCTAGGCTAAGGTTTTCGGCTACAAGGAATCCAGAAGACAAATTCTTGCCATTCTGCGGTAATTAGATTTTAGGATCCATAGAATCAATATTAACAGGTCAATTGGTCTGATGTCGAATTGTTGTGTTGAACAACGTTCTTAAATGAGATTGAGCTAAAACTATATATATATATGTATATATATATATATGTATATATATATATATGTATATATATATATATAATGTGGCACGGTGGCCGATTGGTTAGAGCGATCGCCTCTAACGCTGATAGTACGGGTTTGATTCTCGCCTGAGACAGTTACCGTCTAAGGACCTTGAGCAAGTCCTTCACTCACAGTTGCTCAGCGCCATCGAATCGATGGCGCTGAGCAACTGTGAGTGAAGGACTCGATGTTCTGTCGGATGGTCGTGTATGCACTTTTGATAAAGGGCAATATCAGATACATTGTATTGTATTTGTAACTTCTATCGCGCCGCCTGTATCTGATACACAAGGCATCGACCAAAACCAAGCCGTAATTCGGTCAATATCGTAATTCGGTAAAAGTCGTTATTAAGACAATATCGTTATTAGGTCAACATAAAGGGTTCTCTCCCCTAAAACAGAGGGGTGCCTTATAGACAAAGTAAACAATTTGAAAAATGTACGTATTTACTTTATTCAGCATTGTTTGCAAACCCGCTGTTTGCTCATCATCAGCCCATGTATACGTATCCAGTCTATAAAGATGAATACATTCGCAGGCACCAAGATCAGGCAATCATTGTTCTGGTCTGGAAAGCAGCCAGATTCACCTATATAGTGTATATCTACATGCATATATATACAATTATACATTGATGTATTTCAGCTATATATATATGCAATACATCAATATATATGCATATATATATATATATATATATATATATATATATATATATATATATATATATATATATATATATATATATATATATATATACGCAAGTGCATAAAGCCATTAGTCATGTCCACTAAACGTATTATGATACCAGCATATTTATAGAATCTGTATGTTAAAAATCTACTATCTGTTGGATTTCTGTTCAATATGATATATATATATATATATATATATATATATATATATCAGTTTCTTCCTTCTATTCATCCATTCATTCATTTATTTATTCAATCATTCATTCATTTATTCCCTCACTCATTCACTCACTCACTCCATTCGTTCATTTCTTCCCTTATTTGTTGTGTCGTTCGCTCGTTCATTCATTCACTCATCCATTCATTAATTCATTAATTATTTAAATAGTTTATCCATCGCCTGTGCCAGATACCTGCTCTTCAGAACGATCTGTCAACTCGGAAGCGCGCTGAAGACAGGTACTCCGATACGTCATGTCTTCGCCCATATAAATCACATTATCTGTATTGTCTTACAGAATAAAATATGCATATATGTATGATGTATGTATATAATATTATATATGCATACAAATATGTGTATATATATATACATGGTTCACTGGGTCGATGTTTTTTTCCTTGAGGGACAATGGTATGGAGAGAAGAAGGATGTTGATGTTGAAGGCAACGGACAGTCCGCTGAGAAATGGCCGAGATGTTCATGGAAGGACGAAAACAGAATGATCAGTTTTATACCTCCACATCCATATACATTCATGAAAATGTAGGAGTTACTGCTCTTACAGATTCTGATAGACTGCATGCCATTGAGTGGCTCTTTCTCTCCCTATCTCTGTCTGCCTGTCTGTCTGTCTGTCTTTCTGACTCTCTCCGTTTCTCTCTTTCTTTCTGTCACTCTCTAGCTCTCTCTCTCTATCTCTCTGCCTGTCTGTCTCTCTGCCTGTCTGTCTGTCTGTCTGTCTGTCTGTCTGTCTGTCTGTCTGTCTGTCTGTCTGTCTGTCTGTCTGTCTATGTTTCTATATATTCGCGCCTAGGATTAGTGTCTCATCGGCAGCAGAGCTTATGTTCTCTGGCGTATTTGTCTGATAATAAAGTAAAAGCGAAAAAGGGATGTATGCATGCATGTACGTATGATGCTTGTATGCATAATTGTATGTGTGTATGCATATATTTTTATGTATGATGCATGTATATCTGTAGACACATAATATGGCACCTTTTGATTATCCCTATTATTCGTTTCGGACAATGAGTTAACTTATAAAGATGTAATGCTCCGGAAACTCTCTTAGACCCTCTACAGCTGAAACACTGGCCACTGGCGGACGCTCGCACGCCCGTAGAGCCCTGCCAAACGTCAGCATGACTCTGCATGGATATGTGAATGTAGCAGAACATTTTATAGCGCTTTTAGGAAAAGTCTATGGCTATCAGTATCATTGTCTCTCTATCATCTCTGCCACATAAGTGTCTGCTTGAACGCGCCATTGTGCTTCCTTATTCACAGTCAGGGACAAAATAGATCGATTCCAACTGTTGATCAAAAGACGGAACTAGTTAGCCTACAGCTGTTCCAGATGTCAACGTTTTCCATCACGCCTCTTTTCCAGAAACAATAACACAAACAACAACAGCACCAGCAGCACCAAAGGCACCAACAGCACCAAAAGCACCAACTGCACCAACAACACTAACAGCACCAACAGCAGAAGCTTCAAACACCGACGACGGAGAACAATAAGCAACTACTAACAATGAACAACTACTAACAATAACAACACAAATCGTCCTCATTAGCCTTTTCCTATTGTGGCGCTTTATAGATTTTTGCAATTACAATTACAATCAATAAATAGAAAGACAATTAAATTCTTCCTTTAATTCTTCGTTTGACCTTCTCTCCTTCCGCTTTCTTCTCTTCTTCCTTCATTCCTTCCTTGCTTGCTTTCTTACTTCCTGCATTCCTTGCAAAGAAGAAGAAGTAGAGGAAGACGAAGAAGAAGAACAACAAGATCAAAAACAAAAACAAGAAGAACAAGAAGATCAAGAATAAGAGCAAGAAGAAGAGCAAGAAGAGTAAGAACAAGAAGCAAGCATAATTAAATATAATTATATGGAGATGATGACGATGAAAATGATGATAATGATGACGACGATGGTGATGGTGATGATGTTGACGACGACGACGATGATAGCAAATGACAACAAAACAATTCGACATCATAATTTTTATCGATTGCTACATGTAGTCGTAACTGCAGTCATCATCAATAACGCCATTCATCAACCCCATGCGATGAAAATTCCTCCTATCATCATTGTCGTTTCTACGCCCAAAACAACGATCAAAATTCACCCACCATCTCTCCTAAACCGCCATAAATGCATCACAATGACGTCGTAATGACGTCAATATCGCGCCTCTTACACCAGCCCCATCTCCATGATCGGCGTTCGGCCTTTCCAAACGCCAAGGGAAGGCACGATTCGAACCCTCAAACGTCTCTTTACCAGTGTGCTGCATCTATTATAGCCGGCTGTCCTCTAAATCGCATCTCGGCCGCCGGAGGTCGACACATAATTGGCGCCTTGTCACGGACCTGCTTTTCAATTTCGCTCGTCGAAGATATATTATTTCTCGACGGGTGCTATTAATTTTAGGCACGCTTCTTTAGCGCCCGATGCCAGACGTTGTTTCCGCATCTCGAGTGTCAAATAGGACGCAGGAGTCTCGCTCCTGACGTTAGACGTCGCCTCTCAAATCATCGCTTGTTAACATCAGATACTAGCGTGGCCAAAGAAATTCAATGGAACTCGGCCTTCAAATCAGCGCTCGTTAACACCAGATATTACAAAAAGCCCCACTGGTCGCATTTCAGGTTACATAGAATATATTTATATATCTACTATATAGTTTCCCAGATCTGTGTGTCCTAAGAGGGAGGGAGGGAGTGAGGGAGGGAGTGAGGGACGGACGGACGAACGGACGGAGGCAGAGAGGCAGGGAGGCAGGGAGGCAGGAAGGCAGAGAGGGACTTACTAACCGCTGTATGTATGTCTATCAATCCGTCTATCTGACTCGCAATGTGACTTATATGCAAGCATTCCAATAAACAAATTCTTTTCTTTTCCCATCAATCAATTCATTTTCTTTTTTTAGCCCGTCATATGTGACGGTCAAATACTCTAGTATATATATATATATATATATATGTAAATATAAGCTTAAACAAGAACGTAATCCTTGGTTCATCTTGGAAATTTAGAACAGGCAACATATAGCGTCGCATGCAACTCGCTGATGATATGAAAAGAAAGTATTTTCACTGCATTTGGCCAAAGAAAAAGAGACGCACAGAGAAACGAAGGGAAGGAGATAGGAAGGAGGTATATGAAGGAATTGAAGGGTAGAAGAGGAGGTACAGAACGGGAAGGACAGTGTCTAAAACGGGCGAAGTTGCAACTGACGGAGAGAAACGGGGAATTTTTCCCAGAAGGGATATTTGGCAGAACTTCCCATCAGAAGTGTCTGATATTTTTCAGACAAAGCATCCGAGAAACCTGTGAGGGTTTCCGGGACCATATATCTAATAGCCAGACAATTTATGTCGAGAAGCGTCATGCCTTCACCAGTGCTCAGTGATGTCCAATGCTAACAGACATTGATTGGATGCTTCCTGTGGCATGCGTCTGTATCGCCAAATGGAATGTGACGATGCAAATTGTTCGTCATATGTCGGGATTCGAATCCCATCTCGGGTTTTCTTATGACAGTCTCGCTCTCCGCTGATTATTGAGTTGGATTACTTAGCTGCACGAAATTGCGAAGGCGAGGAAGAGATCGAAGATGAAGAGGCGGAGGACTAAGTAGAAGGATGTGAGGAAGAGGTGGAGGAAGAAGAAAAGGAGGAAAATGCGGTGGAGGAGGATGTCTCCTCTAAAGAGAATGTCTCCTCTTGTCTCCTCTCGTCCTTGTCCAGTCTGGACGGTGGATGAGTTGATCTCCTTGATGCGACTATTGTGTGGTACTGATAAATTTCGTAGATTTGCATTTGCAAAGACATTTTCCGTGTGTGTGTGTGCGTGCGTGCGTGCGTGCGTGTGTGTGTGTGTGTGTGCGTGCGTTTGTGTGTGTGTGTGTGTGTGTGTGCGTGCGTGCGTGCGTGCGTGCGTGTGTGTGTGTGTGCGTGCGTGCGTGCGTGCGTGCGTGCGTGTGTGTGTGTGTGTGTGTGTGTGTGTGTGTGTGTGTGTGTGTGTGTGTGTGTGTGTGTGTGTGTGTGTGTGTGTGTGTGTGTGTCTCATCCTGTTCAGTCTGTCTGGACTAGGGCTGTACCGAATAGGTGATTATCACTATTCGGCCGAATACGAATAATTGGACCAACTATTCGGCCGAATACGAATACGAATACGAATAGTGTCCAAAATAGGTCTACCGACAACAATCAAAATTTCAAATGTAAGCAAAAGTCTCAGTTAAGCAAATTTAATACATAAACTAAAAGTAAACAGTTAACTATACATGTAATTTTTGCATCCTTCTACCAGTATGTATAAACTAGGAATGGAACTAATTTAACTAAACTAGAAATTGTCACTTACTTAACGTTGACTCCACTCACTATAGCAGCCGCATATGCATAAACAGATGTCACGTGACCACTATTCGTATTCGGTCCGACCGCTACTATTATCGGCCGAATACCGAATAGCTATTTGGCCCACTATTCGGCCCCGAAGCGAATACGAAGCGAATATTCGGTACAGCCCTAGTCTGGACCCGTCTCCCTTTTCGCTCTGCAACATCTCGTGATTCCGTCCGTCCAGTGTCTGTCTGTTTCTGTTTCCCTTTGTCTCTCTGTCTCTAAGGGAGCGAGACGTATGAAGGGAATGAAGGGCAGAAGAGTCTGTCTGTATGTCTGTCTGTCTGTCTGTCTGTCTGTCTGTCTGTCTGTCTGTCTATCTGTCTGTCTGTCTGTCTCTCTCTCTTTTCCCTACCGCTTTCTCTTCCTCATTCCTCACATCCTTCCTGCTTCCCTTCCTCTCTACCCTTCTCTCAGCTCCCAGAATCGGAGATTCTTTCTCCTGCAATGGAATAAGCAAATCCGTCAAACAATCCTGCGTCCTTTAACTGGAACTTTTCGGAATAACTGCGATGCTTCGGGACACCTGTCAGTCAGACATGTATATATGACTATGTATGATTATATGTATCTATGTATGTTTGTATGTATACGTAAGTGCATATGTATGCATGCATGTATGTATGTTTGTTTGTATGTTGGTTTGTTTGACATTTATATAGCGCGCTCTTCGAGGCAACTATTCATGTATGTATGTATGTTTGTTTGTTGGTTTGTTTGTTCGTTCATTTTTCTCAGCCTCGGCATATGACGGCGAGTGGCCAGTCCTCTCCCGCGTCGTCTGATCCTCCTACTGACAATGTACGTTCACTGTATTCATTATATCTGAGTTCGTGCAAGTGGAGCATTGAAGCAGAAATGTCAAAACAAATTTCGTCATTCGGGTATCGAATCACCGACCTATCGGTGAACAATCCAGCAACTTAACCTCTAGAGTATAACACGTAAATGTAATGAGATATTATGCAATATAAGCCTTTGCAAAGTACTTATTGTAGGGCGATATATATATATATATATATATATATATATATATATATATATATATATATATATATCCTTACCTCAATTGCTCAGCGCCATCGATTGATGCTTGGTAGTTATATAGTGGCGCTCAATAAATAAACAATATACATGTATGTATGTATGTATGTATGTATGTATGTATGTATGTATGTATGTATGTATGTATGTATGTATGTATGTATGTATGTATGTATGTATGTATGTATGCATATATATATATATATATTTATATATGTACATATATACATATATATATACATATATATATGTATGTATGCATATATATATAATATATATGCATACATACATACATACATACATACATATATATTGTTTACTTATAGAGCTCCACTGTCTAATGACCAAGCATCAATCGATGGCGCTGAGCAATTGAGGGAAGGACTTGCCCTACACAATAACCGTCTCATATATAGGTCGATCGCTCTAACCAATCGTCCTACGTAACAGTAATCGCAAGTGTTTGTTTGTATAGCGCATCTATCGTCACATTACGCCAGATGTCATCGTGACAATTTGGATGAACGAGATTACGCGGTTGTTATGACGACTCGTCTCAATCGATCATTCGATCGATCGATCCTTAACGCAGTCGTCAGCCAATCGATCACAATCGATCAGCGGATGTCTTAGGCGTTCGATCGCTTTCATTATTTTCGTCTGCGAGAAAGAAACTGACAGAAGGTCGGCAAGGTCCCGAGGGACAATCAATTGAGCATGACCCGTCTTCGCCAACATTTATCCACGTCTGTACGTCTGTCCGTCTGTGTGTCTGTCAATGCCCGTCTGCATGTCCGTGCCTCTGTCTGTCTGTCTGTTGGTCTGTCTGTCTGTGTGTCTGCCTTTGTCTATCTGATGTCTGGCTATTGGTTTGTACGTGTGTGTGTGTGTGTGTGTGTGTGTGTGTGTGTGTGTGTGTGTGTGTGTGTGTGTGTGTGTGTGTGTAGGTGTGTGTGTGTGTGTGTGTGTGTGTGTGTGTGTGTGTGTGTGTGTGTCTGTCTGTCTGTCTGTCTGTCTGTCTGTCTGTCTGTCTGTCTGTCTGTCTGTCTGTCTGTCTGTCAATGGAGATTTGAAATGATTTTTATCTTCGACGAAATGAAAGAGATGGTTTTTGAGGCTAATTAAACTTATCCTATTGATTCAGACTTTCCAGACTCATGGCTCCCTGCACCAGATACTGTAGCCTATACTCATTCATTCATTCATTCATTCATTCATTCTGAGTAATTACTTAACGTCTCTTCTCTCTACTCAGAGGCGCAGGGGAGGTTATTTTTTAAATCTTGTCCGAGGTAGTATGATCCCTTTGGAGGAAATACTACTCTCTCCTACTACTACTATCACCACTACTACTACTGCCACTACTACTACTACTATTGCTACTACCCTTACCACTATCGCTGCTACTACTACTACTCTCGCTACTACTACAACTAGGATTAGTAATGGTGGTGGTGGCGGCGGCGGCGGCGGCGGCGGTGGCGGTGGTACATTCAGATTTACTTATCTTGTGCACGTTACAAGTGCAATAGATACAGATAGATAGATAGATAGATAGATAGATAGATAGATAGATAGATAGATAGATAGATAGATAGATAGATAGATAGATAGATAGATAGATAGATAGATAGATAGATAGATAGATAGATAGATAGATAGATAGATAGATAGGTAGATAGATAGATAGATAGATAGATAGATAGATAGATAGATAGATAGATAGATAGATAGATAGATAGATAGATAGATAGATAGATAGATAGATAGATAGATAGATAGATAGATAGATAGATAGATAGATAGATAGATAGATAGCTGGTTAGAGTTTCTGGATTGCTAGGCTATGACGAATGTGTTCTCCTTTCTGACAAATTATACCGAAGGCACTTCTCTCAGCCACACACATTTTTAAGATCCGATACGAAGAAATATCTTAGAATCAGACAACTGTGCTTCATCAGCGAATGAAATTGAGACGGACAGTTGCCATTGGCAACGCATGCCATACGTCAGAACTCTCACGTCACAGGCTTTTATGTTGCGCAAGAGACAGGAAAAAATATCGCGGATCGCTGAATAGGGGATGGACCTCAGTGGAACGGTATTGCCATTTGGAACAGCGGGAAAAGGAAGAGGAGAGCGTACGAGAGAGGGAAGGAAGGAGAGAGGAAGGGGAAATGGAAGGAGAGAGGGAAGCGGAGGCGTAATAGAAGGAAGGGTGGTTGGATGAATGTAACAGACGGTTAATCGACCCCATGAAAAGATCGTCTTCCGGTGAAAAAGATCACGCGTCGTCTATCAATTATCGTCTGCTCGATACAAAGAAATTGCAACTGTTGCTCTACCGACTCCACCACGACCACCACCACCACCACCACCACCACCACCACAGCCGCCGCCCCCGCCAACACCACCTCCTCTCCTGCGCTGTTCTCCTGTCCTGCCCTCTCTTCCCCTCTCATTTCTTCTCCTCTCCTCACTTCTCCTGTTCTGCTGTCTCCTGTCCTGTCCTTTCCTGTCCTGTTCTCTCTTTCCATCCTGTCTTGTCCTGTCCTGTCCTGTCTTCTCCTGTCCTGCCCTGTCCTCTCCTGTCCTGTTCTGCCCTGTCCTGTCCTGTCCTGTCCTGTCCTGTCCTGTCCTGTCCAGTCCTCTCCTCTCCTGTCCTGTCCTGTCCTCTCCTGTCCTGTCCTGTCCTGTCCTGTCCTGTCCTGTCCTGTTCTCTCCTGTCCTCTTCTGTCCTGTCCTCTCATCTCCCATCCTGTTCTGTTGTCTCCTGTCCTCTTATGTCCTCTCCAGTCCTCTCCTCTACCTGTTTGATCTTTCTATCCTCTCCACTCCATTTATTGACTCCTCCACTCTTCCTTCTCCTTTCTTTACATCTGCTATCTTCTCTTTTCCTTTTTGTATCTCCAATGTACTGTCTCCTCTGTTCCACTCTTTTCCTCTCCCCTCCATTTTCTCTCCCTCCACTCTTCTCCTCTCTTCTCCTATTCTCTTCCCTCCACTCCACTCTCCTCTATTTTCTCCTATTCTCCTTTCTTCACCTCCCCTCCATTCTTCTCCTCTCTTCTCCTCCTTTCCCCTTTTCTTTCCTTTCCTTTCCTCTCGTTCTCTCTCTCTATCCTCTTCCTTAATTCTCTTCTGCCTCCCATTGTTATCTCACGGCCTCCATGAGGCGTCCACATCAAATACATCCCCTGTGCGACACAGTCTAAATCAAACTCACATAAATATGCATGATATGCAAATGCACCTGTATATATACATACAAATCACACACACACACACACACACACACACACACACACACACATTGTTTATATACATATATCTGTGCCAGCATATTGTGTGTGTGTGTGTGTGTGTGTGTGTGTGTGTGTGTGTGTGTGTGTGTGTGTGTGTGTGTGTGTGTGTGTGTGTGTGTGTGTGTGTGTGTGTGTGTGTGTGTGTGTGTGTGTGTGTGTGTGTGTGTGTGTGTGTGTGTGTGTGTGTGTGTGTGTGTGTGTGTGTGTGTGTGTGTGTGTGTGTGTGTGTGTGTGCTTGTGTGCATTTAATAAGCAGGCATGAATCTCTTCTAAATACGAGCGGGTCTCATGCTGTTGGGGGAGGGTGCGCGATGGTGTAGTGGTTAGCGCAATGGACTGTCATTCGAGAGGTCGGGGGGTTCAAAACCCCGCCAGGGCAGAAATATGGTTCGAGCTTTTTGCTCCATCTGCACCCCCTAGCCAAGTCAGCTATAATGAGTACACTGACCGTACACTGTCCGTGGTAAGATGAGACGGCGAGGGACAGGACTGGCCATCCGCCCTCATATGCCGAGGCTAAGAAAATGAAATCGCTAACACTTCATTCTCATGGCTGCCTTCTTCTTCTTCTTCTTCTTCTTATTATTATTATTATTATTATTATTATTATTATTATTATTATTATTATTTATTATTATTATTATTATTATTATTATTATTATGATGATTTAATTATCTGAAGCGCCATCTTAGCGTCACTCAGACAGAGGTGGCAGTGTCCTGGAAAGGCAAATGGCATTTCCACGTTGCAGGGCCACTGAAATCCGTTGGAACAAATATGATGTCTCCAGTGGATCGTGCGTTGAGTCCGATATCCGGCTTCCCAGCTCCACGACGAACTGTAGGCCTTCACCGCTCCAAGATCCGCCCGTCTCCAAAGCGATCGCCACAAAGGTATGGGTGTTAGTGATGGTTGCGTATTTCGCCCTCTTGATCAGAACTGCATGTTCCGCGGCTTCGCCAGCTCCGATGGATGTGTGGGCAAGGTGGGAGGTGGCGTAGGTATCGGGCACTGTCACGTCCCATGTCAGGCATCGTCCGCGTGACCAAGGAATCAGCGTGACACCGTCTGGTCGTTTTCCATTTCCTCTTGAGAGGCCGAGAGGCTCTTTCTGAGCAGGGATTTTCGCTCTGCTCAGCGCTCTCCAGATCACATCGTTGAGCATAGCGTGCCGCTGTTGTTTCCCTCCTCCTCCTCTACACACCAGACCATGAAGCCCTCTTGCGTCGACATTTTCTCGGCAGTGGTGGCACAAGTGCGGCTCACAGAGTGCCGTGCCTAGCCTCACCCCGACTGCGATCCGTATCTCCTCGTCTGAGAGGCGAAGGCCCAAAGCAGTCACCGGAGGAGCTAGCATCCAGTCACCAGAATGAGGTGCTTGTGAAGCTAGCAGGCGAGCACGATCGCGAGGACAGCTGGTGGACTCGAGCAGGCCTGTCCGCGCCTTGTCTGTGTATCGGATATCCCACTCCTTTTGGCGATGAGTTGCTGTTCCTGTTGGTGGTTCTGCATCTGTCAGGGTCTTCCACGCGGTGAGTGCTGAATTGACCAGTTCGTATGGTATCTCAGTCGACTCTGTTGGTAAGATGCATGTCTGCAGTTCGGTTGTGCTAGCAGCAGAAGCCAGAAAGGCTGAAAGTGCCAGCGTAGATGCACAACGAACTCCCAGACCACCGTCTCTCACCGGCAAAGAAGCCTGGAGCCACCGGTCATCGTCAAGGTTTACATTCAGGATGGTCGATAGACCTTCTCTCAACAATTTGTCGAACCGAGCCAAGCCCGGGCAATCAGCACAGACGGCTGTGCGCATACTGTATAACAGCTTCGGTATACTTAAACTGTTTCTCAGCAGAACCAGAGCATCATGTGTATGAAGTAAGGATAGTCTTGCGATTGCTCTCTCAAGATCGTTAGCTTTCGTTTCTAAAACCTTATCCACAGCTGGACCTTGTATCAGGGGTGCACCCAACAAGGTCATCTGTTCGAAGGCCATTTTTGTAAAGTCTTGAAACGCCGGGTCATCGATCGGCGTTTGGATGTTCTGGCAGGCGATCTCACATTTGCTGCGGTTTAATAGCAAACCCAGCGTCTTTGATTCTTGCGCAATAAGGTGAACATCGGCGGCCACTGACTCCTTGCTACCCCCCAATGTCAGGTCATCCAAGTATCCAATGCGCAGATCCGAACTCAGCTTTATCAGAACCGGTTGTAAGACAAGGCAGAACTCCAGAGGGCCCAGTGGATCGCCTTGCTGAGTCCCTTCTTCAGATCGTATGATATTCGAGCCATAACGCAACAGTGGACGGTTGGAGTAGGCGGCGTGAGCAAAACGATAGAGCTCTGGGATATCTCTAGCCACTGCCTCTAGAAGCGAATCTCTGCGCAGAGTGTTAAAAGCGTTAGTGAAGTCAAGCTTCACTAGGACGCTGTCTTCAGGCATCGTGGTAACCCAACGACGTGTTGCATGAACAGCTGCCTCAGCACCTCCTGGAATGCCTACCCCAAGCTGAATGGGGGCGAGCAGCTGAGACAGTCTTGTCACCGCGTATGAATTGGCGCACTTTGCCGCCAGGCGGCGCCAGGTGTAGCCCACCGCGATTGGTCTGATGCCTCCGTCCTTCTTGCTTAGGGCTAAAAGGTTTGCTCCATAAATGACCTCATTCGCCTCTTCAGGTAAACCTCCTTTTAAAAGCATATTGACAAGGTCGGATAGATGTTGGCAGATGTTGTCATCCACTCCAAATGCCACGAGATCCTTAAGGTGCTGTGGGGTGATGCCGTCGGGGCCGCCTGCAGAACCCGATGGGAAAGAGGAGATTGCCCTAGTGACTTCTTCTTTGGAAACCTGCAACGCGATGAAGCGCTCTGAGCTGTCTGGATCACAAGGTGTTCTCCTGTCCACTGGTGCGAGCGGGTGTTTATGCTTAAGTGCGGCCAGAGTTTCCGGTGTTTCCAGCGCCGGCTTATCCTCACTGCAGACGAGACGTATGGCTGCTTTGAAGTTGCCTTCTTCCAGCTTCCTGGCAACTGCCGTCGCCAAATACTTGGTGGAGTCGTATTTTGTTGCCTTGGGTTTATCCGTCGAATTCAGTCCAACATTGGTTGAATAGTTTGACCCCCTCGATTTCCAATCGGCAATGCGGGACAGAATCGTCTTCGTCACGTTGTGCTTTCGCCCTCCTCTTTTAGGTTTCGCCAGCACGGTTCCTCCGAAAGCCAGCAAATCAGACCATTTGCCAATGCAATTAGGTTCTTGCACGATAGCTTGTATTAGGTCTCCCAGGAGAGCAGCACAAGATGGTCTTGCGGCTCTTGGGATTCTCTTAATGAGAACACCAGGTAAAATAGGGTGTGAGAGGCGCGAAGCGTTTGGCGGAAGGTCTTCATCCGCTGACAAACCCTGTGAAGAGGCGATCTGTTGGTTCATGGTGGAAAACGATTGCGTTGCGGTCAAAGGGTTTGCAGGGCCGTCCGCCGGTGGCTGGTCAGAGCCCGGACACGGGGCAGATCGAGGTCCGTGCCGATGGATAGTTCCATCTGAGGCATGTGTCTTAAATGACGACCAACACACCCCGCAAACGCCCTGCCCCTTGCAAGGTTTTTGACTCATTTGGGAGATATACTAATAGCGTCGTTTATCGTGTTCTAAATCAGATCAGATTGTTTACCGTTACGCCGCCATTTAAAATGACAATACGTTGCCATTGGCGACTGTGACGTCCTAGGCCTTTAAACATGGCAGACCGATATTTTGAAAGGCGGATTATCGTTGATGATATAAAGAAAGTTTGTCGAACCAGACGTGTCGTGTTCTGGGCGGATCGTCCTCAACTAATAAGATCCTCTGAGTCACGAGTCGTAGGTCGATGAGATGGTGTAAAAATCCAGATCTAACGATTGCCGAATCCGCAAAACGATTGTAAAATTAGGAAGACTTAACATTTTCCAACCTATACTGTCCGCTGATGACGTCATTATTATTATTATTATTATTATTATTATTATTGTTATTATTATTATTATTATTATTATTATTATTATTATTATTATTATTATTATTATTATTATTATTATTATTATTATTATTATAATCACATCATCTTAGTAATAATATCATCATCATCTAGGGTTGCCAACCGTCCAGATTTTTTCTGGGTCGTCCAGAAATTGCAGCCAGTGAACAGAAACCAGAGGAGGGTCGTTCTGGACAATGCAGTGTCCAGAAAAATAGGAGCACGAAAACATTTGCAGAATTTTGCTCACCAGTCCAATTAATGCTCTAAATAACGGTGACCGTCACAACTGGAATCCGAAACAACGTACATTACTCAGGTGTATGACATTAATGATGGAGTTAGATATGAGCTCACAACCAGAATAAGTGATCAGTTTTTTGTGTTTTCGGTCAATAACATTTTCGAACATCTTACTCCTAATCAGATTCAATGTTTCAAGAAAGATGCACTCAATGTTTACACACGAGCATTAGCCTACTTGAATCAGTGGTTCAATTTTGAAAATAATGTTCTACAAAAAATCAAAATACTTAGTCTTGATGAAGTATTTTCGTTCGAAAGTTTCTTAGAACTAATTCGCACATGTGGAATTACAGTTTTGGGAGATGACTTATACAAGGAGTATTGCATCTTAAGACAAGTTCTTCCAAAACTGAAGACAAAGACAAATATCGATGAACGTTGGATAGAATTTTAAAAAAAATAATAATAAACTGGTTGGATACGTCTTAGCAATTCCGATCAGTAATGCCCAAGTTGAACGTATTTTCTCATTGATGAAAAATCTGTGGACCGATTAACGCAACAGGATGAGGCCTGAACTGGTGAAAGCTGAACTGTGTGTGAAAATCAATTTCGATCAATCTTGTGGTGATTTCTTACACTACGTTGGGGAACAGAAATGTTTGCTGAAAACAAGTCAAAGTGAACAGAAGTATAGCTTTAAAAGAAAATAAGGTCGGATTATACTTCACATGAGAACGTTTTGAACCCTGTTATAGTAGTGGATTAAGTAATATTCTTTTGATTGTTCTTGATCCTCTTGTATTTTGCCAGACCCCAATCGCCACAAATCGTGGGATGGTTGGATATCAAAGGGTCTCGCGCCTTGTCCAGAAATTTTATAATCAAAAGTTGGCAACCCTATCATCATCAGTTCCTGACGACAGCTATTTGGCGGCGACGAGTACGAATAAATGATATCCATTGTCCTTGGTCATTTGTCCAGTCAAATCCCCCCTTAGTGTTAGTCCAAGTGATGTTATGTCCTCAATTATATTATCTATCCAGCGTAGTCATGGTCTGCCTTTTTTTCTCTGTCCTTCGAATCTTGCATGCTATACTAATATCTAATAAATAATAATGTGATAGTAATCATAACGTGATAGTTTATAAATACAAAGCATAAACGTTATAAATGTAGAATGGTCACACTCACAGCATAGTACTATGCTGTGGCCATTCTACATTTATAGTTTTTACATCCCCAGTGCATGAAAGCAAATACGGTTCTTTCCATTCCCGTTCCCACCCACCCACCCCCACCTACCCCAATCAGTGCAAAGAAAGCATGCGTGAAAGATCCTTTATCCCGTCAACATGTTTATTATTATTATGACCTCGTCTCCGTGTTGAAAGCGAAAGCAGATGCTCTCATTTTCAGGGTTCGAGGCTATAATGTGACACGTATTCCCTGGGCGTCCGATCTCTGACGTTCGTTACGATCCTATAGGCCTACATTGAGTGTACCGATTAATCAATGTTATGCAAATGTATACGTACAATCGTACATATACATATATATATACGTATATATGCATGTACACATTTTACACATATCTATAGATATATACATATATACTTGTATACATATACATATATACGTGTATATATGCGTCGGTCTATATATAGACTTAATTATTAATGGACATGACTTTGTGTTTACACATTCAGACGATGAAAGATTCTGGTGACGCGACATGTTTTGCTACAAAGAGACTGATTTCTATGAGAATGAAATAACTGTGGCCAGATACACGGCGCGCCCGAAAAAAGTAACATCAGTTTCGAAATGTTTTAATTGTCTGGGGTCACCTGCCTAAGCGAAAGCGAAGTGAGGAAATTGAACGAAAATCAGATTAGGCCGAGAGTTCAAAGTTCACTCGGAGAACGCCGTGAACCAGACGACTAAATGTGAACTTTGAACCCAGGCCAATTACTACGATAACGTTTCAATTCTGAGGTCGTCACGCAGAACTTTTCGAGAAATCATTGGTGTCATTTGCAGCAGTCTCGCGATTCAGAGGTTATTACTTCGTCTCTGTCTGTCTGTCTGTGTGTCTGTCTGTCTGTCTGTGTGTCTGTGTGTCTGTATGTCTTTAGGTTTGTCTGTCTGTCTGCCTGTCCGTCCGTCCGTCTGTCTGTCTGTCTGTTCGTCCATCTGTCTGTCTGTCTGTCTGTCTGTCTGTCTGTCTGTCTGTCTGTCTGTCTGTCTGTCTGTCTGTCTGTCTGTCCGTCTGTCTGTCTAAACGTCATTATCCTCTGCACTCGTTCAACCTACACTACGAAAGTAAGCAAGCACGCATATGCATTTAATTATAATTGGCCATCTTGTCTCTCACGCACAATGCTCAGCTGTGTCGTTTTTGGTTTATCGCTAGATAATGGCGCTACCAAAATTGAAATGGGAATAGAACCAGAAGCGCAGTATAATGTTAAAACTGGACACGCATGCAATTGACGAAATACGCTCCAATGTGCAGCTTTATGCATGTGTGCTGTGAATGGTCTATGATTGAAGGTTAATTCAGTGCAATTTGTCGGGTAGTTGGTATATTTTAGAATTTTCGCACGGGGTTGAATACGTTCTTTAACAGACGCACATGTTTGTGTAAAGAATATTAGTTTCGTTTGGCCGATAAATAATTGCAAGCTAATTCAGTATACTTTTCTATTTGATTGGTTTATTGGAATTGGAATACTGATCAACTTCACGTGTTTTGAAGTTATACTTTCATTTAGCCTTTAATTTCAGGTAAATTCAATATAGTTATTTTATTTGACTACTTCGTTTGAAATTTAACAAGTTGACGTAGCAACGCATGAGAAGCAATTCACCCAATGGCCTTTGCACATGAGATACGAGAAATTCACCAGTGGCCTTTGCACTAAAATTTTAAAAATTCGCATCTGAAACACGAGAAGCTATAGCCAGTGACCTTTGTACGTGAGGCATGAGAAATTCGCCATCAGCCTGTGCACTTGAAATATGAAGAATCTAAATCTACAGCCCTTTCGTGTGCTTACTAGGGGTCAGCCGGGTAGACACTTCCACCGAGTACCGAATCCGAGTATCTGGATGTACTATTTGCCGGATCTGGGTACGAACGAGTACGATTTGTTTCATATGCGAAGCTTCACATTTTCATGTAATGACAAATGATCGATATAAATTTTTATTTTTGTAATAACTGACTAATACAGTTTGAATTTTAGAAATAAATAATCAATGGAATGGACTTGACTTCCGTTGCGGTCTTCCGGTGTTGGTTTTTTTTTGTACTTTTCTTCTTCAAAATGAATATGCTAGATGAAGCTCAAAGCTGATATTATGAGCCTACAAATTCCAGCACGTGAGGCAGGCAAGTACCTATTTGTGTGTACAGTATATGCCGAGGCGAATACTTCCGAATAGTGCCGAAAAACGGAATATTCGGCCGAGGCAAATGTCCGAGGCGATTTCCGGCTGACCCCTAGTGCTTACAACTCTTTTATACGCCCACTGTGTACGTACAGTCTGTTGTTGTTGTTGTCCGAAGCGATATGTAAATGTAAATGCAAATCCTCGAAATTTGTCAGCGCCACACAGAAGCCGCGTCATGGAGACCAGCTTTCATATCAAGTACGCTATGGCCAGATTGTTTGGTCTGGTCCGGTACCAGGTCAGAATCCGGGGGGGGGGTGGTGAAAAGTAGGAGAACGGAGATGCTTGGTCAAAAGTAGGAGAAAGGAAATGTCTGGTCATTGCATCAAACGGGAAATGCTTCTCAAAAAAGTCAACAGAAACAAAAGACGACCATTTCAACTCCTTTGTTAAACTATTATACATTGTACCGCGTTGTTATCGTCAAATTCTATAGCATCTTCAACGGGGAAAGTAACCAGGGAAGCTACATAACTGTTGGAATAGGTGCATAATAAACGGCTGGTTACCCTTCAACATTTCTATGGGCATTATACATGTAGATGGCACCCATATCGTCTCTATACGTGTTCCATATGGGTCCAATACAAGCTCCATATGGGTATGCTAGATGGTATTTGCCTATCTTACATTATCTTACTTTATATTAGCTTACCTCTTCACATCTTACCTCGCCTTATGCGATATAACTAACCTGACTTGACATTGTATTACATTACTTTACAACTAAATTACCTTCCCTTCCTTTGTCTCTACCTTCCCCTCGTTAACCTCGCCCTGCCTACCTTGCCATTCTAGCATTATTGCTTTAGTCTACCTTACCCAGGGCTGTAGTCGAGGGTATACGCTGGTATACAGCGTGTACTCACCTCTAGAGATCGTATAATTACCCCACAAATATTTGTACTCACATCTAATTTGTTTCGGAAAACTAACCATTTGTATATCGTATACTCACCTCCAATTTGTTTCGGAAAACTAGCCGGGAGCGTATACTCACCTCTAATTTTACCACTACCGCCCTGACCTGTATACATGTATACCTTACTTCTCCTTTACCTGACATTGGTGTACCTAGCCCAAACGTTCATATCTATGCTAACCCTACCTTAATGCACACCTACCCACCGTCCCTTGCCTCAGAACATTGATTTATGAAATGAATTCCACAAACACATTTAGAATGCTTTTCATCAGCGCTATACAGTCATCAGTTGCGTTTAATCTTCAAGCAATGAAGTACAGCGATAACTAATGCAGTGACGACTGACGACTGCACAAACAATTTTCCCTGTTGACGTCAACAACCTTTGATGACGTCGTTAAACGGTTGCATCCCGTCCTATCTTCGGGTTTTAGTCAATGTGGCTTCTCTTAGCAACAGCGCAACAGAAATTTTTCCTATCGATGTCAACGACCTGTAGTAATACTAATAAGCGGTGATTGGAGTTCGGAAGGTTTGGATTTTGTGCTTGAACTGGGAAGAAGATTGACTAATGCACCTCAAGACACACTTGAGACAAGCTACCTGTTCCAATGACTCTCGGCAGCCAGCTGTCCAACGCGGGAACGCCATCTGATTTTCATCAACCTTACCATTCTAAACTGTACAATAATAATAATAATAATAATAATAATAATAATTTTAAAAAATAAATAATAAAAATAATAAAAAATAAAATAATAATAATAATAATAATAATAATAATAATAAAACGTTGAACTCCCGAGGGATCATATGTACCTCGGAGGGAAAAATTAATAATTATGCAACAGTTTAACGACGTCATCAAAGATTGTTAACGTCAACAGGGAAATTGTTTGTGCAGTCCTCACTGCATTAGTTAATCGCTAATAACGACCTTTTTGTTCCAATGCATTGCGCTTACGATCCAACGTTTCAACGCTGTGGCCTTTAGGGGTAACTTCACCAACTTAGACCTAGACGAATAGGGCCCATTCCAGACAATTCTACACTGTAAATAATGTTGAAGTCCCTGAGGGGTCCTGTTTACCTCTGGGCAAAATAATAATAATAATAATAATAATAATAATAATAATAATAATAATAATAATAATAATAATAATAATAATAATAATAATAATAATAATAATAACGCCAGCGTCTCTCGTCCGTTTCTGGAGAGCCACAGGAGTCACTTTTCTCTTTCAGCGCTTTTCCATCTGGTTCCAGCGCTACAACGCCATCGCATTTCGTGACACTTTCACTAATGTTGCGGAGAACGAGGCCTGATTTTTCAGACATTCAACAACAGCTCCTAGCATAATTTTTAGACTCCTGATGGATTACATGTACCTCGGGAGAAAAATAATAATGACAGCAGTAATAGTAGCAGCAGCAGCAGCAGCAGCAGCAGCAGCAGCAGTAGCAGTAGCAGTAGAAGTAATAGTAGTAGTAGTAGCAGTAGTAGTAGTAGTAGTAGTAGTAGTAGTTGTAGTAGTAGTAGTAGTAGTAGTAGTAGTAGTAGTAGTAGTAGTAGTAGTAGTAGTAGTAGTAGTAGTAGTAGTAGTAGTAGTAGTAGTAGTAGTAGTAGTAGTAGTAGTAGTAGTTGTAGTAGTAGTAGTAGTAGTAGTAGTAGTAGTAGTAGTAGTAGTAGTAGTAGTAGTAGTAGTAGTAGTAGTAGTAGTAGTAGTAGTAGTAGTAGAAGAAGAAGTGCTATAGCTATAGAACTACATGTAGCTAGTAGCTACAGAAGTTACTACAAAAGGACATAATGCTGTCTGACCCAAGATCGCTATGCCTACGAGTCATGCAAACAATTAATGTCCAGTTACATTAGTGTCTAACGTTCGCAATCATGAGTGCACCGCCCCTTGTACACAGCCCTGTTCTAAACTCAATCTTCTGATTGCCTTTGCCCCGTTGCCTCGTTGCTCCGTTGCCCCGTTGCCTCGTTGCCCCGTTGCCCGTCACTCGACACGACCTCTAATGGAGGCGGACTGAATTCGAATAGAATCAACGCACGGGGAATTATCCCAGCTGAATCAAAACTGACTTGCTCCGGTGCAGTTGAAACTACTCCAGCTGGAAGCAATTCCAGGCAAAGTGGAGTTATTGCGTGTATGATGCCTGCGTGGATCGTCTCGGCGGAAGGATACATATTATCGTTCTGGAGGACATGAACCTTGCAGAGAGAAATTCAATCTTATTTCTTCGTTTATTGCGTGAATTAAACAAGAGCGGAGGAAGAACGAAATCCTGACCTAGTTATTTTTAGAATGACCTTTTTTTGCAGATTCCGATCTACTTTCTCTGATTGACCTATTTAACGGCTTGACCCAATTTTAAATTGAATCTGACCCACTTTAGTCTATTCTAAGCCACTCCTTGGCCTATTGTCAGAATTTGTAAAATCACTGTACTTCTAATATTAATTAGCAGCTTCTGTATCTCAGTTGTCGAATGCAAAAGGGATCAACAAATGATGCTCAAATGCAGGACCCCTATGGGTAATAAATACGTGACATTTCTAATAAATAATTCAATAGTAGTTAAATTTAGTAGTAGTAGAAATTGTTTTTGCTGCTGTTATTAAAATTACAACATGAAGAAGATGGATGAAGAAGAAAAAGAAGAAGGTGATGATCACGAAGAAGAAGATGAAGAAGAAGAAGAAGAAGAAGAAGATGATGATGATGATGATGATGATGATGATGATGATGATGATGATGATGATGATGATGATGATGATGATGATGATGATGATGATGATGATGATGATGATGATGATGATGATGATGATGATGATGATGATGATGATGATGATGATGATAAAGAAGAAGAAGAAGAAGAAGAAGAAGAAGAAGAAGAAGAAGAAGAAGAAGATGATGATGATCATGATGATGATGATGATGATGATGAAGAAGATGATGATGAAGAAGAAGAAGAAGATGATGATGAAGAGAAGAAGAAAAGGAATAAGAGGAAAAATTTTCGTAGTTTCGTACATTGGGTCAATTTATATAATACAAATTTGTCAGACTACAGAGCTTTGTCTGGATTATGCTTAAAGTAAGCCCTTAGTTCAGCTCATAAATTCTTTACTTATATTTTTATTCTTTATTTAGAGTCCTCAACTAGGGACCTACACATGTAGCAATAGATGGCGCTCTCATTAAAGGTTCCCTGAAAATGCATATATCTAATTTAATAACTTCTATACCGCCTTTACATTACGGACAAGGTTATGATCGCTTCATGGTAACCGCGATAGAGAAGAATCGAACCCGCACACTGCTCGTTACAAGGCGAGAACTGAACCAATCAGCCGATATATCCACAATCTTCAATATGTGTAATCTTTGCCGGAATTATATATAAACTAGTGTATTTGCCCGTCATATTATGACGGCAGTGTAGGCCTGTATAATTATGTCGTTGGTTAAAATGCTCTGATCTCCGTAGCCAAGGCCACAGTACTGACGTCACAAACGGTTTCTGTTTCACAATAGAACAGAAACCGTTTGTGACGTAGCGTTTATAGACAGACACACGCTCTATGGATATCATATGTATAGATTATTGATGTGCGCCATATTATGACGCCAGAACGACAAAGTCACTGATCTCTGGATTTGTTTGTTTGTGTTTATTCGCTCATGCATAATATCTACGTGTAATATATGACAGCTTCTCTGATGATTTTCTCTTTGAGTGGCGCTATATAAATTTGCAATTACGATTACGACAGACTATTGTCTAAAAACAGAGTAATAACAGAGTACTATATATATATATATATAATATATATATATATATTATAACTTACTATATTGTACATAGGCCTATGTAAATAATATCGTGTAACTATATATATATATATATATATATATATATATATATATAACTTTGTAATCTTATTATATATATATTATATGTTATAAATTATAAAAATTACATAGAATAATATTATATAATTGATATATATATATATCAATTATATAATATTATTCTATGTAATTTTTATAATTTGTAACATATAATATATATATATATATATATATATATAATAAGATTACATGAGCAATAGTCTAGAGGTTAGCATGATGTAGACCTACTGTCCTCCGTAAGTTTAAGGGTTCAAAGCCTGGCCAGGGCACAAACAGATATGCCACGTTTCTGTTCTACTATAGCCCCTCCTAACAAACTCGACAATGAAAAACAAATGCACTGCCGAGGCTAAGCTAACGAAGTCGCGGGTACTTGGCAGCAGAAACAGCAATTTCTGCTATAGTACTACATTTAGCGAAATAGGTATTGAATTATTTATCAGCCATGTCACGTATTCATTACCCAGACGGGTCCTACATTTGCGCGTCATATGTTGATGCCTTTTGCATTTAGACAACTGAGCTAAAGAAGGTGTTGATTAATATTAGAATTAGACTGAATTAACAAAGTCAGAAAAACTTTATCCCTTCCTTCCTTTCTTCTTCCTTCCTTATTCCCTCTTCCCTCAATCCCTCCCTGCACCTGCCTCCCTTATCTTCCTTCGTTCTTTCCTTTCTTCCTTCCTTCCTCGATCATTCCTTCCTTCCTTCCTACCATCCTTCATCCATTTGTCCTTTCCTCGATCCTTTCTTCCTTCCTTCCTTCCTTCCTTCCTTCCTTCCTTCCTTCCTTCCTTCCTTCCTTCCTTCCTTCCCTCCCTCCCTCCCTCCCTCCCTCCTTCCTTCCTTCCTTCCTTCCTTCCTTCCTTCCTTCCTTCCTTCCTTCCTTCCTTCCTTCCTTCCTTCCTTCCTTCCTTCCTTCCTTCCTTCCTTCCTTCCTTCCTTCCTTCCTCGTTCTTTTTATACACACATACGCAAACTCACGCACAGACGCAGTCACGTCAATTCTTTATATCCATCGTGTCTCTTGATCAAAGGACTGAATGACTGACCTTCGTGACTTAATAGGATGTCCTGTCGTTTCGTGACCATGGTCAGCTGTTTGTCTCTTCCGACTTATGAATAAATGACCGAATAACTGACCCACCGACTGACTGGCCAAAATTAGCAAAGGACCTACTGGACCGAAGGAAGAGAAAGAGAGACAAAGAGAAACAAAGGACAAAAAGGACCAAATTTCCAAGGAATCAAAGAACCAAAATGACCGAAATCCAAAGGACCAGTGGACCAAGAGATCTAAAGAACCAACTTTCCAAAGAACCAGTGGATCAAAAGATCCACAGGACTAAAAGGACACAATTTCCACACGACCAGTAGACCAACAATTAGAAGAACCAAAATTGTCAATGAATAAATAATTATAAAATCCCCGCTGGGAGTCCTTATGACGCTCCCGTAGATCGCCTAATCGTTAGGAGACTGATAGATCTAAACCCCCTCAGACTTCAGGAACCGGGACCCTCAAATAAAAAGGTCTGGTACGCCGCTGTTTGTTATCTTCTGTAATATCTTTTGTAAATATTTGGGCGACGCAGTGCCAAACGTGACATGGGATTCGCGTCCTAAGGTGATTTATTTATGAGATTTAAATCTCTGGCTAGCACGATCCGTACACGAGGACCTTATCGGGTGTGGCAGCCATTCAAACGGACAGCAGTGGTGAAGAATCTCACTCGATCAATTTATTGAACAATAATCAGGGTCGATGAATTATGGGAGCTATAAAAAGCCTTGTACAATAGACATGTCCCCGTCGTGTGCTTTGGGAACAAAAAGACCTGCAACGCTGGATCGAATAGAACTTGATATGATATTGATCTGCAATATGTGACTATGAGCTCCATAAGCTTTCTTTCTTACGTGTCCCTGAAACAGTTTGGGCTGTATTATATACACGTTAGTGTGGCCAGGATATTGATCGACAGAAATTGTCTAGTTGCAGACTAAGGAAGGCAAGATGAGGCTGGGCGAGACAAAGCGACGCGACGCAAGACCAGATAAAGCAATGCGAGAGGCATTTGTGTGTATAAGCTTTCTAGACAAGATAGTGGCTGCTCTTGCCAGAAATGAATATCCTGGACCTCACACACACACACGCACAAACACACATTCAATTCAATTCAATTCAATGTCTTTTATTGCATTCCTGACAGTTTAACACATACACATATATCATTTCGTAAGGAATCTAGGAAAGCAAAAGGAAGACCCAAAGGGACTAAGGTCCCGCTGACGGGCCGCCTATACATGTAATGTACCAAGACAAATTAAGATAAGAATCAGGAAGAAAAGCAGAGAAAAAAGATGAAAGAAGAAAAGAAAGAAATTCAAGAAGAGCATAACTAAAAAGAAAAAAAATAACCATCTAGGTAATCTTAACTACTCTTAACTAAACTTAACTCGCGCCAGAGGCCATTCAGCCGACCTCCCCGCACCCCCACGCCGCGCACACACCCACCGAACAGAATGTACCAGAACCTTTCTGAGTGGGGCCACAATTGGGAATTCCTCGGTATAGATCCAGGTGATCACGAACCAAGTAGAAATTCTTTAAGATTTTTTTTGAAAGCATAATAAGTGGTAGTGGAGCGGATAGCCTGAGGGATTGATTTCCATAGCTTAGGGCCTGAAGATTTAATGCTAAACCCTCGTAAATTTGTACGTGCCCTGTCAGGGCGGTACGTGTGAGCATTTCTTGTTTGATAGGCGTGAATCTGCGAGCCTAAAGTGAAGTACCCTTCAAAGGACGCTGGTAGCAGTTTGTGCTCATATTGGTAAAGGAATTTCCCTATCTGGAGGGCTCTGATTTGGTCTATTTTTAAGAGTTTTAAATCTACGTATAGGGGCCCTGTATGGGCGCGTCTGTCTGCCCCAGCGATTATCCTGAGTACTTTCTTTTGCAGTAATACCAATTTAAGTAGCCTCGAGTCGTAATTCGACGCCCAAATTATATTACAGTACGTGAGATAAGGATAAATTAAAGTATAGTATAATTGTTGCCTTATAGTTTTGGGTAGTAAATATGAAATTCTATTTAGTATTCCTATGTTTTTGGCTAATTTCTGCGCTATATAACTAATGTGGTTTTTCCAAGTTAGGTGCTGGTCAACCAGCACACCCAAGAATTTTGTGGATTCCACTTGAGTAATTGCCTTCCCGTCAAAGTTCAATTTAAGGTCCAGGGGGTGGGCCTTTCTATGGGACGTAAATAGAATGAAATTTGATTTATCTAAATTTAGAGTTAGACCATTTGCTAGGAGCCAGTTGCTGACTTTTAATAACTCGGCGTTTATAGTTTCCATAAGAACCAAACTAGACTCATGGGAGAAGAAAATGTTAGTATCATCGGCAAAAAGTATATAATAAAGGGTATCAGAAACTTTAGCTAAGTCATTTATGTATATCAGGAAAAGGAGGGGTCCAAGGTTTGAGCCCTGGGGGACTCCATAGGTAATGTTTCCTATCTCTGACGAGGCCCCGTTACAGACGACCCTTTGGCTGCGATTATCGAAATAGCTGTAGAACCATTTTAATTGTGTTCCCCTTATTCCATAGTTTTGGAGCTTTTTCAAGAGAATTTTGTGGTCGACCGTGTCAAAGGCCTTAGCCAAGTCCAGGAATATGCCCACCGAATATTCATTATTATCTATAGCTTTAGTAATTCGGTCTTCCATATCTAACAAGGCCATGAATGTAGAATGCCCTTGTTGGAAGCCGTGCTGGGAATGATGTATAATCTTCATCTTTGTAATGTAGCTATTGAGTCTATTATACATTATTTTTTCAAGATATTTGGAGAAGTAAGGGAGTATTGAGATTGGTCGATAGTTACCTAGACTCTCTTTATCTCCTTTTTTGAAAATAGGGATTACTTTAGCTATCTTTAACTTATTAGGGACTATACCAAGAGTGAGGGAAGA